>JAKWJD010001758.1:38289141-38819674 GCA_027705065.1 Solanum peruvianum
GTCGATTTCAGTACCCGATTTTCAAACTCTAAGTGTCATGGAACGGAACACACCCCGACGGTCCGTCGAGCCTGTGACGGTCCGTCGTTGGGTCCGTGGTTTCAGCCAGTTTTTCCAGAATTTGTTCTGCTGCTCAAAACGACTAAACAGGTCGTTACAATAAGAAATGTATAATTTTGAATTTACCACAAAAGATATGTAATTAGGAATGCCATTTTTAGATAGATTTTATCCACATATAAAAACAAAAACACATTGGTGGTTTACCACACCATGCGGAAACAAAATAGGAGCAAAAAGAGTAAATAATAAACAACGAAAACCTATAGAATGGATAAAAGGAAGTGAAAAGATAAACCAAGAAATGGAAAATATAAGTAAGAAACAGATATCACAATTGGAAATTATTATATTTACAATAGATAAAGTTAAAATAATAAATGAACAACTAGAACAACTATATAACAAAGATCCATTACAAGAATGGGAAAAACATAAGACAAAAGTAATAATTGAATTAATAGATGAAAATAGTATAATAACACAGAAACCATTAAAATATAACTTTTTATTATTAAAAGAATTTAAAATACATATAGATGAATTATTAGAAAATAATTACAACACACAGAAAGCAATAGTAAACATACAAGTCCAGCATTTATAGTTATAAAACATAGTGAACAAAAAAGGGTAAAAGTAGAATGGTCATAGATTATCGTAATCTAATGCTAAAACTAAAACATACAATTATCCATACCAAACAAAATACTAAAAATAAGACAAATACAATGATCTAATTATTTTAGTAAATTGACTGTAAATCAGGATTTTACCACATTAAAACTAGAGGAAGAATCTAAACAGCTAACAACATTCCAGTACCGCAAGGTTCTATGAATGAAATGTTTACCATTTGGATATAAAAATGCACCAGGTAGATACCAACATTTATGGATATCTGTTTTAACCAGTTATAAAATTGTATTGTATATATAGATGATATATTGCTATATTCTAAGACACAAGATGAACATATAAGATTATTAGAAAAATTTATACACATAATTAAACAATCAGGTATAAGCTTAAGTAAAAAAGAAGCAGAAATTATGAAATCACAGATAGAATTTCTAGGAATACAAATAGATAGAAATGGAATAAAAATGCAAACTCATATAGTACAAAAAATAATTACTATTGATGAAAATATAGATACAAAAAAGAAATTACAATCCATTCTAGGATTAGTAAATTAAGTAAGAGAATATATACAAAATTAGCAGAACATCTAAAGCCACTGCATAAAAAAATAAAAAAAAAGATGTTGAATACTATTTCGACAATAAAGATAAAGAACATATAAGAAATATAAAGAACTTATGTAAGAAATTACCAAAACTATATTTTCCTGATGAAAATAAAACATTTACTTATATTGTTGAAACAGATTCAAGTGATCATAGTTACGGAGGGGTGTTAAAATACAAATATTACAAAGAAAAAATAGAACATCATTGTAGATATTATTCAGGATCCAATACAGAAGCTCAAATAAAATGGAAAATAAATAGAAAAGAGTTATTTGCATTATACAAATGTTTATTAGCATTCGAACCATATATTGTTTATAATAAATTTATTGTAAGAACATATAATACACAGGTAAAATGGTGGATAACAAAAAAGTTAGAAGATTCAGCTACAACAAAAGAAATAAGGAGATTAGTGTTAAATATATTAAATTTTACATTTACAATCGAAGTAATCAAAACTGATAAAAATGTTATTGCAGACTACCTCTCAAGAGAAAGATACAATGAAAGACCTATTGGCTATGTGTAACGACCTGTTTAGTCGTTTTGAGCAGCAGATTTTAATTCTGGAAAAACTGGCCAAGACCACGGGCATTGCGACGGACCGTCACAGGCACGACGGCCCGTCGAGGGTGCATCGTTTCAGCATACTTAGAATTCTGAAATAGGATACTGAAAATCGACTCTCTGCAAATTGTGACGGACCTGCAGGACGTGCCGTCACATCCACGACGAACCGTCGTGAGTTTCCGTTACAAAACACTTAAACTTTTGAGAATTTGGTACAAGAAACGAGTTTCTGACCGTCAGGACGGAGGTGCAGGACGGACCGTCACTGGTGTGACGGGCCGTCACAGTTCACCTGGATTTCGGGAGGCTGCGACGACCATCGTGACGGACCGTCGCAGGCACACGACGACGCCCCGTCATAGGTTGCGCAAATCCCAGGCAGAATAGGATTCCTCTACACGTTTTAAGGTCATTTTGACTATTCTTTCCTTATTATAAGATTGAGGGTTAAATTAATAAGTCTAATTACTTGGGGTTAAAAGAGGTAACCTTAAGTTAATTAGTGGGTTCTATTGTCCTCTTTTAGTCTTAATTATATGATAATTAGGGTAAAGGAAAGAGGGTTTGAATAAAACAAACATAAGAACAAAGAGAAAGAGAGGGATCGATCGAGAGGGAGGAGAAAACGCAGCTTGAGGATTAGCTTGTTGGATCAATTCTTTGGTGGAGGTAGGTTATGGTTTTCATGCTACTTGTAGTAAACTCTTAATAGTGAATGCTATGTGTTGATAGTATTGTAAACCCTACTATGTGCTTAATTGTAAGCTTGTATGAATATGATATATATATATGTGATTATATTAGCATGATGAAGTTTTGAATCCCAAATCTTGAAAGAACCCTAATTCACTTGTTAATGATGATGCCTTAGTATGAAAGAAGGCTTGATATAATTATATAATGAGATTGATGATGTCTTGGTATGAAAGAAGGCTTGATGAATTAGGGGATCGGGTGCCACTTTCCAGTACCAGGATAGAATGAATATGAGGATCGGAGTGTCACGTTCCGACACCAGATAGAATATGGATCGGGTGCCACGTTCCGGTACCAGGATAGAATGAATATGAGGATCGGAGTGTCACGTTCCGACACCAGGATAGTAAATGGATCGGGTGCCACGTTCCGGTACCAGGATAGAATGAATATGAGGATCGGAGTGTCACGTTCCGACACCAGGATAGAATATGGATCGGGTGCCACGTTCCGGTACCAGGATAGAATGAATATGAGGATCGGAGTGTCACGTTCCGACACCAGGATAGAATATTGATCGGGGCCACGTTCCGGTACCAGGATAGAATGAATATGAGGATCGGAGTGTCACGTTCCGACACCAAGATAGTAAATGGATCTGGTGCCACGTTCCGGTACCAGGATAGTATATGAGGATCGGAGTGCCACGTTCCGGCACCAGGATAGAAATAGAGGAAGCGGAGTGTCACGTACCGACACAGAGGAAGAAAGATAATGAATCTTGAAAGATAATAATATACTCAATCTATGAACTTATTTCCCAAATGAGTATGGTATTGAGGCTTGAGTCCTCATGTGTGAACTCGGTTGAGTTATTGATGAATTCATGTTGTTATTGCTACATGTTGAGTGTTGTAGTTGATTTACATTATTGTTGATATATATTGTTCCCTATTTTGAGTTGGCCGATGATATCAACTCAGTACTTGTGGTTGTACTGACCTCCTACTTTTCATGTTTTCTTCTTTGTTATTTGTGTAATGCAGCGAACGTTCCGTCAACTTCAACTCATATTAGCTCTAGCCAGTCTTCACATACCTTCGGAAATTCAGGGTGAGCTAATGCGTCTAGCTTGGACTGGGCTTCTTCTCTCATCTAGATGCCTCTGCGAACTTCCGCACTGCATGGACTAGCTTTTTAGTTATTTTTGTTCTTAGACATTCCTAGTTTAGTAATTTGAGATAGATGTTCTTGTGATGATGACTTCCAGATTTTGGGGATATTAATAATAGTTTTGAAATGTTTTATTAATGAGTTTAAGTCTTCCGCATTATTTTCTGTTGATATATCTTGAAACATTAAGGGTTAGTTTGGTTGGTTCGCTCACATATGAGGGTAGATGTGGGTGCCAGTCGCGTCAACGATTTGGGTCATGACAAACTTGATATCAGAGCATTAGGTTTGTTGGTCTCATCACACAAGGACAGGTCTAGTAGAGTCTTAAGGAACGGTAGGGGGACGCCTTTACTTTTCCTTGAGAGGCTATAAGACTTTAGGAAAATTCCATTCTTTCATTCTTCTTTCGTGCTACTACTTGATTTCAATTGGTATCTAGGCGATACGAATTGGTATCTCACCATCTTCACTCTATTTCGCAGATGGTTAGAACTAGAGCAACGACCGCACCAGCAGCAACAACGGCAAGACAAGAAACATCTGAGCAAGCCACTGGGGCTGTGGCTCGAGGAAGAACAGTGGCAAGAGGCCGTGGAAGAGGTCATGGGAGGACGTCCTCTAGGGGAAGAGGACGAGCCCCTAGCCCATCTGATGCTAGGGCGGTGACTCCTCCACCGACTGAGGAGGTAGTAAGAGAGGGTGAGGAAGGGGAAACTGGACAAGGGCAGAAAGAGGAAATGCCACCCCAACCTACCCCAGAGATGATCAATCAGGTTCTTGCTTATCTTAACGGGTTATCTGATCACGGTCAGGCATCTCCAGTGGTTTCTGCACCAACACCTCCGGTTTCAGAGGTACGACATGCGGCTACTATGGCTCCCCGCATGGATGCATCATTGGGAATAAGCACATTTCCACGTCTGACTACTGGACCTATTATGACAAATGATCAGCATGAACTTTTCAGTAAGTTCTTGAAATTGAAACCTCAAGTCTTTAAGGGCGCAGAATCAGAGGATGCCTACGATTTTCTGGTTGATTGTCATGAGCTACTACACAATGGGTATAGTAGAACGGTTTTGGCGTTGAGTTCGTAAGCTATCAGTTTCAAGGGAACGCCAAAATGTGGTGGCGGTCACATGTTGAGTGTCAACCAACAGAGGCACCACCTATGACTTGGGAATCATTCTCTACCCTGTTTATGGAAAAGTATATCCCAAGGACTTTGAGAGATAGAAAAAGGGATGAGTTCTTGAGTCTCGCGCAAGGTAGGATGACGGTCAACGCATACGAGGCTAAGTTTTGTGCTTTATCAAGGTATGCCACCCAACTTTGTATCAGTCCACAAGAGCGGATTCGCCTTTTTGTGAAGGGGTTGAGGTCAGAATTGCGGATTTCAGCCTTACAGGTAGTGGCTACGGCAACATCCTTCCAAGAGGTGGTAGACTTTGTGATAGAGGTGGAAGGAGTGAAGCCAGATCACTTCACCACTACATCGACATCAAAAAGGTTTCGAAGGAGAGGTGAGTTTAATGGTTCTCACTCCAGAGGACAGAGCTCCGGAGGTTACTCAAGTCGACCAATTCAGTCTTCACTACAGACTGTAGTGGGGGGTCCACCTCAGAATGGTCAACACTACTCCGAGAGACCTATGCATGAACCCCGAGAGTGTTATGGATGTGGGGAGGTGGACACATTAAGAGGTATTGTCCAAACCAGAGTTACAGAACCCCACTAGCTAGAGGTAGGGGTGGTCATGGTAGAGGCCGTTTTTCTGAGGACGTGGTGGTCGAGGTAATGGTGGTCACAACAACGGCAGAGGTGATGGGCAAATTGGAGCCACTACGACACAACATGGTAGGGGCAACGGACAAACTAATGAAAGGGCCCATTGTTACGCTTTCCCTGGGAGATCCGAAGCGGAAGCGTCTGATGCTGTTATCACAGGTAATCTTTTGGTTTGTGATTGCATGGCATCTGTATTATTTGACCCTCGCTCCACGTTTTCATATGTATCTTTATCATTTGCTAATGGTCTAAAATTGTATTGTGAATTACATGACATGCCTATTCGTGTTTCTACTCCGGTGGGTGAGTCTGTGGTAGTTGAAAAGGTACATAAGTCTTGTTTGGTGAATTTCGTGGGGAGCAACACTTATGTAGATTTGGTTATCTTAGAAATGGTTGACTTTGATGTAATTCTTGGTATGACTTGGCTTTCTCCGAATTTGCGATCTTGGATTGTAATGCCAAACTGTGACGTTAGCCAAGCCTGGGACAGATCCGTTAGTGTGGGAGGGTGACTACACTTCCAATCCGGTGCGTATTATCTCCTTTCTTCGTGCTAAGAAAATTTTTAGTAAGGGTGTTTAGCTTTCTTGGCACATCTCAAGGATGACACTACCAAGTACCCTCGATTGAGTCGGTTTCGGTAGTCCGTGAGTTTTTGGATGTTTTCCCTACAGATCTTCCTGGTATGCCACCGGATAGGGATATCGACTTTTGCATTGATTTGGAACCGGGCACTCGCCCCATTTCTATACCCCCTTATAGAATGGCTCCCGCGGAGTTAAGAGTTAAAGGCACAACTTCAAGAGTTGTTGAGCAAAGGCTTCATTAGACCAAGTGCATCTCCTTGGGGTGCTCCGGTTTTGTTTGTGAAGAAGAAGGATGGGAGTTTTCGGATGTGCATAGACTACCGCAGTTGAACAAGGTAACTATTAAGAACAAGTATCCTCTTCCTCGCATAGATGACTTATTTGATCAACTACAAGGGCTGTGTCTTCTTGAAGATCGACTTGAGATCCGGTTATCATCAATTGAAAATACGGGCAACGGATGTGCCAAAGACTGCTTTTCGAACTAGGTATGGGCATTATGAATTTGTGGTAATGTCTTTTGGTCTTACGAATGCCCCCGCTGCTTTCATGAGCTTGATGAATGGGATATTTAAGCCGTATTTGGACCTCTTTGTGATCGTATTTATAGATGATATACTGGTATATTCTAAAAGTAAGAAGGAACATGAGGAGCATTTGAGGATTGTGTTGGAAATGTTGAGGGAGAAAAAGCTTTATGCCAAGTTCTCTAAGTGTGAGTTTTGGCTAGATGCAGTGTCCTTCTTGGGGCATGTAGTTTCTAAGGATGGACTGATGGTAGATCCTTCTAAGATTGAGACAGTGAAGAATTGGGTAAGACCCACTAATGTGTAAGAAATAAGGAGCTTTGTTGGGTTAGCTAGCTACTACCGCCGATTTGTCAAGGGATTCTCTTCTATTGCTTCCCAATTGACGAACTTGACTAAGAAGAATGTTCCATTTGTATGGTCGGATGAGTGCGAAGAAAGTTTTCAGAAACTCAAGACTTTGTTGACTACCGCACCTATCCTTACCTTGCCGCTAGAGGGCAAGAACTTCATTGTTTATTGTGATGCATCCTATTCGGGTCTGGGTGCAGTGCTAATGCAAGAGAAGAACGTGATTGCTTATGCTTCGAGACAATTAAAAGTGCATGAACGTAACTACCCAACTCATGACTTGGAATTGGCCGCGGTAGTGTTTGCATTAAAGCAATGGAGGCACTATTTATATGGGGTTAAGTGTGAGGTCTACACGGATCATAGTAGCCTTCAGTATGTCTTTACTCAGAAAGATTTGAACTTGAGACAGAGGAGATGGATGGAACTACTAAAGGACTACGACATCACTATTTTGTATCATCCGGGGAAGGCGAATGTTGTAGCGGATGCTTTAAGTAGAAAGGCCGGAAGCATGGGAAGTCTAGCTTATTTGCAAGCTTCTAGACGCCCATTGGCTAGAGAAGTGCAGATTTTGGCTAATGACCTCATGAGGTTAGAAGTAAATGAGAAGGGAGGATTGTTGGCTAGTGTGGAGTCGAGATCTTCTTTTCTTGACAAGATTAAGGGAAAACAGTTTGATGATGAGAAACTAAGGCGAATCCGAGATAAAGTGTTGCAAGGAGAGGCTAAAGAAGCAGCAATCGATGAGGAAGGTGTGTTGAGGATTAAGGGAAGGGTATGTGTACCCCGAGTTGATGATTCGATCACCACTATTCTGACAGAGGCTCATAGTTCAAAGTATTCTATACATCCGGGTGCAACCAAGATGTATCGCGACCTAAAGCAACACTTTTGGTGGGGTAGAATGAAGCGAGATATTGTTGAGTTTGTTGCCAAATGTCCAAATTGTCAACAAGTAAAGTATGAACACCAGAGGCCCGGAGGAACGATTCAGAGAATGCCCATTCCTGAATGGAAGTGGGAGAGAATCGCAATGGACTTTGTGGTTTGTCTTCCGAAGATAATGGTTAAGTATGACTCCATTTGGGTGATTGTTGATAGGTTAACTAAGTCTGCTCATTTCATTCCGGTCAAGGTGACTTACAATGCAGAGAAGTTAGCAAAAATCTACATCTCAGAAATCGTTCGATTGCATGGGGTTCCACTATCCATCATATCAGATAGAGGTACGCAGTTTACTTCTAAGTTTTGAAAAACATGCATGCTGAATTGGGTACTAGTTGGACCTTAGCACGGCATTTCACCCTCAGACCGATGGTCAGTCTGAGCGAACGATTCAAGTGTTGGAGGATATGCTTCATGCATGCGTGATGAGTTTGGTGGCCATTGGGATAGCTTCTTACCTTTGGCAGAGTTTTCATACAATAATAGCTATCACTCTAGTATTGATATGGCTCCATTTGAAGAATGTATGGGAGGAGGTGTAGATCTCCCATTGGTTGGTTCGATGCGTTTGAGGTTATACCTTGGGGTACTGACCTCTTGAGGGATTCGTTAGATAAGGTGAAGCGCATTCATGAAAAGCTTCTAGCGGCACAAAGTAGACAAAAGGAGTATGCAGACCGGAAGGTTAGAGACTTTGGAGTTCATGGAAGGTTGAACAAGTCTTGTTGAAGGTTTCACCCATAAAGGGGTGATGCGGTTTGGTAAAAGGGGTATTAAGTCCAAGGTAATTGGACCATTTGAATGCTTAAGCGAATAGGGGAGGTGGCTTATGAATTAGCCTTGCCCCCAGGGCTGTCCGGAGTGCATCCGGTTTTCACGTATCCATGTTGAAAAGATACCACGGAGATGGAATACATCATCCGTTGGGATTCAGTTTTGCTTGATGAGAATTTGACTTATGAGGGAACCAGTTGCTATTTTAGATAGAGAGGTTCACAAGTTGAGGTCGAGAGAAATTGCATCCATCAAGGTCCAATGGAAGAATCGACGGTTGAAGAAGCTACTTGGGAGAAGGAGGCAGATATGCAAGAAAAATACCCACATCTGTTTACAGATTCAGGTACTCCTTTTCGCCATTGTTTTTCTTCTTTTGATCGTTCGGGGATGAACGATGGGTAAAGGTTCTCTTTGTAACGACCTGTTTAGTCGTTTTGAGCAGCAGATTTTAATTCTGGAAAACTCTGCCAAGACCACGGGCACTGCGACGGACCGTCACAGGCACGATGGCCCGTCGAGGGTGCATCGTTTCAGCATACTAGAATTCTGAAATTGGATACTGAAAATTGACTCTCTGTAAATTGTGACGGACCTGCAGGATGTGCCGTCACATCCACGATGAACCGTCGTGAGTTTCCGTTGCAAAACACTTCAACTTTTGAGAATTTGGTACAAGAAATGAGTTTCTGACCGTCAGGACGGAGGTGCAGGACGGACCGTCACAGTTCACCTGGATTTTGGGAGGCTGCGACGACCATTGTGACGGACCGTCGCAGGCACGACGGCCCGTCACAGGTTGAGCAAATCCCAGGCAGAATAGGATTCCTCTACACGTTTTAAGGGTCGTTTTGGACTATTCTTTCCTTAATTATAAAGATTGAGGGTTAATATTATAAGTCTAATTACTTGGGGGTTAAAAGAGGTAACCTTAAGTTAATTAGTGGGTTTCTATTGTCCTCTTTTAGTCTTAATTATATGATAATTAGATATAAAGGAAAGAGGGTTTGAATAAAACAAACAGAAAGAACAAAGAAAAGAGAGGGATCGATCGAGAGGGAGGAGAAAATGCAGCTTGAGGATTAGCTTGTTTGATCAATTCTTAGGTGGAGGTAGGTTATGGTTTTCATGCTACTTGTAGTAAACTCTTAATAGTGAATGCTATGTGTTGATAGTATTGTAACCCTACTATGTGCTTAATTGTAAGCTTGTATGAATATGATATATATATATTATGTGATTATATGAGCATGATGAAGTTTTGAATCCCAAATCTTAAAAGAACCCTAATTCACTTGTTAATGATGATGCCTTAGTATGAAAGAAGGCTTGATATATTATATAATGAGATTGATTGATGCCTTGGTATGAAAGAAGGCTTGATGAATTAGGGGATCGGGTGCCACGTTCCGGTACCAGGATAGAATGAATATGAGGATCGGAGTGTCACGTTCCGACACCAGGATAGAATATGGATCGGGTGCCACGTTCCGGTACCAGGATAGAATGAATATGAGGATCGGAGTGTCACGTTCCGACACCAGGATAGTAAATGGATCGGGTGCCACGTTCCGGTACCAGGATAAATGAATATGAGGATCGGAGTGTCACGTTCCGACACCAGGATAGAATATGGATCGCGTGCCACGTTCCGGTACCAGGATAGAATGAATATGAGGATCGGAGTGTCACGTTCCGACACCAGGATAGAATATGGATCGGGTGCCACGTTCCGGTACTAGGATAGAATGAATATGAGGATCGGAGTGTCACGTTCAGACACCAAGATAGTAAATGGATCGGGTGCCACGTTCCGGTACCAGGATAGTATATGAGGATCGGAGTGCCACGTTCCGGCACCAGGATAGAAATAGAGGAGCGGAGTGTCACGTACCGACACAAGTGGAAGAAAGATAATGAATCTTGAAAAGATAATGAATATACTCAATCTAATGAACTTAATTCCCAAATGAGTATGGTATGAGGCTTGAGTCCTCATGTGTGAACTCGGTTGTAGTTATTGATGAATTCATGTTGTTATTGCTACATGTTGAGTATTGTAGTTGATTTACATTATTATTGATATATACTGTTCCTTCCCTTTTTGAGTTGGCCGATGATATCTACTCGTACTTGTGGTGTACTGACCCCTTACTTTCATGTTTTCTTCTTTGTTATTTGTGTAATGCAGCGAACGTTCCGTCAACTTTAACTCAACAGTAGATCTAGCCAGTCTTCACTACCTTCGGAAATTCAGGGTGAGCTAATGCGTCTAGCTTGGACTGGGTCTTCTTCTTCAAGTCTTGATGCCTTGAACTTCCGGCATGGACTAGCTTTTTAGTTATTTTTGTTCTTAGACATTCCTAGTTTAGTAATTTGAGATAGATGTTCTTGTGATGATGACTTCCAGATTTTGGGGATATAATAATAGTTTTGAAATGTTTTATTAATGAGTTTAAAGTCTACCGCATTCTTTTCTGTTGATATATATCTGAAACGTTAAGGGTTAGTTTGGTTGGTTCGCTCACATATGAGGGTAGATGTGGGTGCCAGTCGCGTCCACAATTTGGGTCGTGACACTATGATGACAAATCTAATCCAAAAAATGGAAAAGATAGAAGCAGATGTACAAGATCTGAAAGGAAAAGCTAACAGTCAGTAGCATGACTATAAACATGCGGAGTTACGTCGTTCGGCGGACGGTAAGCAGCCAGAACTAGAAGGAGACGTTGGGAGACTCCAAAAAACCCATAACAAATTTGTTTAAATACAGCTGCAGGTACGAGCATAAAAGATAGTGAGAAACCAAAAAATATAATTTAAAAAAAACCACCTATTCATAAAACCATTTATCCAAAAACCACAAGTACAGATACCCGTGGAACCACAAACATCCACATACGCAGTTAGCCTACAATGACAAAAGAGATACAACTACATTATGCAGTCCTACATTGATAACATATACAAAATCCAGACATATTTAAACTTGAACCCAAGATCTACACAAACAAAAAACCCCGAAGAAGACTATATAACCCACAAGTTACAGGGATATAACAAACTTATAGCACAACCTAAAACCAGTCCAAATTTATTTAAAACATGTTATAGCTATGGACTACTAAATACAGTATATACATATACCGGAGAAGAAATAATTGGAATACAGGAATTACGTAGAGCATTTGTGACATATAAGAAAATTACTAAAGGAAACCTATTTTATATAAAATTCTATACAGCACCAGCTGAGATATTATAGAAGGAGATAAAATCGCCAATCCAAGTTGTGAAGATAGGTCTGACCAGAGCTATTATTATACCGGAAGAGATAGAAAAACAAATTGAGATACCAAAGATAGAAATACCAAACTTTTATGCGAATAAAAGAATAATTGGAATAACAACAATTATACAAGAGTTAGCCAATAATTATTTAAATGGAAATGCTATTTGGACTTATTATGCACGAGATCAAGTAATGATTAATTCAAACTCCAAAGAACTAAGGAAATCAGATATGGATGAAGTCCAGCGATGGATTTTGTCATTGCTAAAGCCAGAGGAGCAACCAACTACAAGAGCCTTGAAGAAGGAATTTATTTCAGAGGAGTTATTAGTAAGATATTGTAAGCTTATCAGCAACAAATACCCAGATCATAGATGCTCCAAGTGTAACGAAGAAGATAACGTAATACCAGCAGTTGATTTGGGATAATGACAAAAAAAAATAAAGCAAGCTATATCAAAGAAGATTCATACAAGATAAAAAGGAGATAGATATCTGAGTATAAAGTAAAGTATTTTGTTTTTTAGTGTTTATCGTTTTGTGTCGGCTGAATATCAGCCACATGTAAAAAAGTATTGTAAAAGTATTGTCACGACCCAAAACCGAGCCACGACTGGCACCCACATTTACCCTCCTATGTGAGCGAACCAACCAATCTAACCCTTAACATTTCAATATAATATCGACAGAAAGTAATGCGGAAGACTTAAACTCATTAATAAAAACCAATTCATTAACCTCTAAAATTCAACATCTATTATTCCCTAAAATCTGGAAGTCATCACCACAAGAACATCTATGATCAAATTACTAAACTAAGAGTATTCTAAAAAGCTAAAACAAGTAAAAGCTAGTCAATGCCGGAAACTTCAAGGCATCAAGACATGAGGAAGAAGATCCAGTCCAAGCTAGAAGCATTAGCTCACCCTGAAGATCCGGTGTGACGAAGACTGGCTAGAATTGCGCTTGTGTTGAAGATGACGGTACGTTTGCTGCACTCCACAAATAACAAAGAAGAAAACATAAAAGTAGGGGTCAGTACAAAACACGGGTACTGAGTAGATATCATCGCCCAACTCAAAATAGAAAACAGTATATACCAAGTAATATCATAAAATCAACTATGATACTCAACATGTAGCAACAACAAGTACTATATCATTAACAATTACCGTCAAGTTCACACATGAGGACTCAAACCTCAATACCATACTCATTTGGGGATTAGATTCATTAGATTGAGTATATTAACATCTTTCAAGATTCATTATATTTATTTCTCTTGTGTCAGTACGTGACACTCCGCTCCCTCATATTCATTATTCCTCTTGTGTCGGTACGTGACACTCCGATCCCCTACTACTATGTGTTGGAATGTGACACTCTGATCCCCTAAATGTACGTGTCGGTTCGTGACACCCGATCCCCTAAATCTACGTGTCGGTTCGTGACACCCGATCCCCTAAATCTACGTGTCGGTTTATGACACCCGATCCCCTAAATCTACGTGTCGTTTCGTGACACCCGGTCCCCCTAATACTACGTGTCGGTTCGTGACACCCGATCCCCTAAATCTACGTGTCGGTTCGTGACACCCGGTCCCCCTAATACTACATGTCGGTTCGTGACACCCGATCCCTTAATTCTATGTGTCGGAACGTGACACTTGGATCCACTAATCTCATTCTATCAATTCATCTAGCCTTGTCTCATACCAAGGCATTATCAATCTCATTACTTTTAGTTCATCAAGCCTTCTCTCATACCAAGGCATTATCAATCTTATTACTTTTAGTTCATCAAGCCTTATCTCATACCAAGGCATTATCATTAACAAAGAGATTAGGTTTTGCAAGATTTGGGATTCAATAACTTCATCATGCTTATTAATCACAATTATATAATCACTTTCATGCAAGCATACATTAGCACATAGCAGGGTTTACAATACTATCAATACATATCATCGCTATTAAGAGTTTACTACGAATATCGTAAAATAAACCATAACCTACCTCCACCGAAGATTAGTGATCAAGCAAGCAAATTCCCCAAGCTTTGTGTTTTCCTCTCGTTGCGATCCTCTCTCTATCGTTCAATCCTCCCTCTCTCTTGTTCTTTTTCTATTTTCTTATTCAAACCCTCTTTCTTTTACCCTAATTAGCATATAATTAAGAATAAAAGATGGCATAATAACGCACTATTAACTTAAGGTTACCTCTTTTTAACCCCCAAGTAATTAGACTTATTAACCTTAACCCCCTAACTTTATAATTAAAGTAGGAATAGTCCAAAATGTCCCTTAAAACGTGTAAGAAAATCCGACCCAGACTGGGATTATGCAACCTGTGACGGCCTGTCGTGACTGCGACGGTCCGTCCTGCAGGTCGTCGCAAAGTTCAGAGACTGGATTCCACTGAAGAATCTGTGACGGTCCGTCACTGTGACGGTCCGTCCTCCATTCCGTCACGAAGTTAGAGAGTCGATTTTCAGTACCCCCATTTCAGAATTTCTAAGTTTTTTAAACGATACCTTGCGACGGTCCGTCGTGCCCATGACGGTCCGTCGTGGGTCCGTCGTCTCAGCCAGTTTTTCCAGAAATAAAATTTGTTGGTCAAAACGACTAAACAAGTCGTTACAATAGATACCAATTTACCCATCGTTCGTCCTCGAATGATCACAAGAAGAAAAACAAGGGCGAGAAGGAGTACCTGAGTCTTTAAACAGATGTGGGTATCTTTCTTGTATATCGGCCTCCTTCTCCCAGTGGCTTCTTCAACCAGTCGATTCTTCCATTGAACTTTGATGGATGCGATCTCCCTTGACCTCCACTTGCGAACTTCTATAGCTAAAATCGCAACAGGCTTCTCCTATAAGACAAATTCTCATCAAGCAAAAACTACATCCCAACTGATAATGTGTTTCCATCCCCATGGTATCTTTCAACATAGACACACATGAAATACCGGATGCAATCCGGACAGCCCTGGAGGCAAGGCCAAACTCATAAGCCACCTCCCCTACTCGCTTAAGTACTTCAAATGGTCCAATGTACCTTGGGCTTAGCTTACCTCTTTTCCCAACCGCATCACCACCCCTTCATGGGCGGAAACCTTCAACAAGATTTTCACCCTCCATGAACCTAAGTCTCTAACCTTTGGATCTGCATATTCTTTTTGCCTACTTTGCCCGCTACTAAAGCTTTTCTTGAATAGATTTCACGTTCTCTATCGAGTCCCTCAAAAAGGTCAATACCCCAAGGTCTAACCTCAAATGCATCAAACCACCCAATGGTAGACCTACATCTCCTACCATCAATGCTTCAAATGGGCCATATCAATGCTTGAGTGTAGCTATTGTTGTATGAAAACTCCGCTAAAGGTAAGAAGTTATCCCAATGACCACCAAATTCTATCACACTGCACGAAGCCATATCCTCCAACACTTGAATCGTTCGCTCAGACTGACCATCGGTCTGAGGATGGAACGCAGTACTATGGTCCAACCTAGTACCCAATTCCGCATGCAGTTTTTCCAAAACTTATAGTAATAAACTGCATACTCTATCTGATATGATGGAGAGTGAAACCCCATGCAATCGAACCACTTCCGAGATGTAAAGTTTTGGCTAACTTCCCTACATTGTAAGTCACCTTGACCGGAATGAAGATGAGCAGATTTAGTTTCACCTATCAACGATCACCCAAATAGAGTCATACTTACCCGTTGTCTTTGGAAGACTAATTACGAAATCCATTGCAATTCTCTCCCATTTCCATTCAGGAATAGGCATTCTCTGAAGTGTTCCTCCGGCCTCTGATGTTTCATACTTAACTGTGTTGACAGTTTGGACATTTTGCAATAAATCAACAATATCACGCTTCATTCTACTCCACCAAATTGTTGCTTTAGGTCGCGATACATCTTGGTGCACCAGGGTGTAAGATACCCCTTGAACTATGAGCCTCTGTCCCAGAATAGTGTTGATCAAATCATCGACGGGGGGTACACTACCCTTCCCTAAATCCTCAAACACCTTCCTCATCGATTGTTGTGCTTCTTTAGCCTCTCCTTGCGACACTTTATCTCGGATCCGGATCAAAGCCTCATCATTAAACTGCTTTCCCTTAATCTTGTCAGGAAGGGAAGATCTTGCCTCCACACAAGCTAACAATCCTCCTTTCTCATTTACTTCTAACCTCATAAGGTCATTAGCCAGAATCTGAACTCTCTAGCCATGGGCGTCTAGAAGTTTGCAAGTGAGCTAGACTTCCCAGGCTTCCCGCCTTTCTACTTAAAGCATCCGCCACAACATTCGCTTTTCCCTGATGATACAAAATAGTGATATCGTAGTCCTTCAGTAGTTCCATCCATCTCCTTTGTCTCAAATTCAAATATTTCTGAGTAAAGACATACTGTAGGCTACGATGATCCGTATAGACTTCACACTTAACCCCATATAAATAGTGCCTCCATTGCTTTAATGCGAATACTACCGCGGCCAATTCCAAATCATGGGGGTCGGATAGTTACTTCATGCACCTTCAATGTCTTGAAGCATAAGCAATCAACACTCTTCTCTTGCATTAGCACTGAACCCAAACAAGAATAGGATGCATCACAATAGACAATGAAGTTCTTACCTTCCACTGGCAAGGTAAGGATAGGTGCGGTAGTCACAAAGTCTTGAGCTTCTGAAATCTTTCCTCACATTCGTCCGACCATACAATGGAACATTCTGCTTAGTCAAGTTCATCAATTGGGAAGCAATGGAAGAGAATCCCTTGACAAAGCGACGATAATAGCTAGCTAACCCAACAAAGCTCCTTATTTCTGACATATTAGTAGGTCTTACCCAATTCTTCACTGTCTCAATCTTAGAAGGATCCACATAACTCCATCCTTAGAAACCACGTGCCCCAAAAAGGACATTGCATCTAGCCAAAACTCACACTTAGAGAACTTGGCATAAAGCTTTTTCACCCTCAACATTTCCAATACAATTCTCAATTGCTCCTCATGTTCCTTCTTACTTTTAGAGTATATCATTATATCATCAATAAATACGATTCCAAACAGATCTAGATATGGCTTAGAAATCCCGTTCATCAAGCTCATGAACGCAGCAGGGGCATTCGTACGACCAAAAGACATCACTACAAATTCGTAATGCCCATACCTGGTTCGAAAAGCAGTCTTTGGCACATCCTTGCCCGTATTTTCAATTGATGATAACCGGATCTCAAGTCAATCTTAGAGAAGACACACGCACCTTGTAACTGATCGAACAAGTCATCAATGCGAGGAAGAGGATACTTGTTCTTAATAGTTACCTTGTTCAACTGCCGGTAGTCTATGCACATCCGAAAACTCCCATCCTTCTTCTTCACAAACAAAACCGAGAAACCCCAAGGAGATGCTTGGTCTAATGAAGCCTTTTGCTCAACACTCTTGAAGTTGGCCTTTAACTCTCTTAACTCCGCGGGAGCCATTCTATAAGGGGGTATAGAAATGGGCCAAGTGCCCGGTTCAAGATCAATGCAGAAGTCAATATCACTATCCGGTGGCATACCAGGAAGATCTGCAGGGAACACATCCAAAAACTCACGGACTACCAAAACCGACTCAATCGAAGGTACTTGGGTAGTATCATCCCTGAGGTGTGCCAAGAAAGCTAAACACCCTTTACTAACCATCTTCTTAGCACGAAGAAAGGACACGATGCGAACCGGATTGGAAGTGTAGTCGCCCTCCCACACTAACGGGTCTGTCCCAGGCTTGGCTAACGTCACAGTTTTGGCATTACAATACAAGATCGCAAAATTCGGAGAAATCCAAGTCATACCCAGAATTACATCAAAGTCAACCATTTCTAAGATAACCAAATCTACATAAGTGTTACGCCCCACAAAAGTCACTAAACAAGACCTATACACTTTTTCAACTATCACAGACTCACCCACCGGAGTAGAATCACGAATAGGCATGTCAAGTAATTCACAATGTAAATTTAGAACATTAACAAATGAGGAAGATACATATGAAAATGTGGATACAGGATCAAACAATACAGAAGCCATGCAATCACAAACCAGAAGATTACCTATGATAACAGCATCAGATGTCTCCGCCTCCGATCTCCCAGGGAAAGCGTAACAATGGGCCCTATCGTTTGTCTGTCCGTTGCCCTTGCCATGTTGTGATGTAGTGGCCTCAGTTTGCCCATCGCCCTGACCGTTTTGGTGACCACCATTACCTCGACCACCACGTCCTCCAGAATAACGGCCTCTACCATGACCACCTCTACCTCAAACCATTGGAGGTCTGTAACTCTGTTTTGGACAATTCCTCCTAATATGTCCAGTCTCTCCACATCCATAACACTCTCTAGAGTCAAACATAGATCTATCAGAGAAGTGTTGACCGGTCTGAGGTGGACCCCCAGCTACAGTTTGTAGTGAAGACTGAATTGGTCGAACTGAGTAACCTCCAGAACCCTGTCCTCTAGAGTAAGAACCATTAAACTCACCTTCCTTTCGAAGCCTTTTTGATGTCGATGCCATGGTGAATTCATCTGGCTTCACTCCTTCCACCTCTACCACGAAATCTACCACTTCTTGGAAGGATTTTTCCGTAGCCGCTACCTGTAAGGCTGAAATCCGCAACTCTGACCTCAACCCCTTTAAAAAACGGCGAATCCGCTCTTGTGGACTGAAACAATGTTGGGTGGCATATCGGATAGTGCACGAAACTTAGCCTCATATGCAGTAACCGACACCTACCTTGCTCTAGGCTTAAGATTCATCTCTTTTCCTATCCTCAAAGTCTGTGGAATATACTTCTCCATAAAAAAGCTATAGAATGATGCCCAAGTCATTGGTGTTGCCTCTGTCGGTTGACACTCAACATGTGATCGCCACCACATTTTGGCGTTTCCTTGGAACTGATAAGTCACAAACTCAACACCAAACCTTTCTACTATAACCATCTTGTGTAGTAGCTCATGACAATCAACCAGAAAATCGTAGGCATCCTCAGATTCAGCACCCTTGAAGACTGGAGGTTTCATTTCTATGAACTTACTGAAAAGTTCATTCTGATCATTTGTCATTATGGGCCCCGTAGTCAGACGAGGGAAAGTGCCTATCTCCAATGAGGCATCCATGCAAGGAGCCCCAACAGCGGCATGTCGTACCTCTGAAACACGGAGGTGTTGGGCAGAAAACACTGGAGGTGCCTGACCCTGATTAGATAACCCGCTAAGATAAGCAAGAACCTGATTGATCATCTCTAGGGTAGGTTGGGGTGCAATCCTCATTTTGCACTTGTTCATTCTCCCCTTCCTCACCCTCTCTTACTACCTCCTCAGTCGGTGGAGGAGTCACCGCCCTAGCATCAGATGGACTAGGTGCTCGTCCTCTTCCTCTAGAGGACGTCCTCCCACGACCTCTACCACGGCCTCTTGCCACTGCTCTTCCTCGAACTACAGTCCCAGTGGCTAGCTGAGACGTTTCTTGTCTCGCCGGTGTTGGTGTTGGTGCAGTCATTGCTCTAGTTCTAACCATCTGCGAAATAGAGTGAAGATGGTCAGATACCAATTTGTATCACTTAGATACCAATTGGATTCAAGTAGTAGCACGAAAGAAAGAAAGAAAGAATGGAATTTTCCTAAAGTCTTATACCCTCTCAAAGAAAAGTGAAGGCGTCCCCTACTGTTCCTTAAGACTCTACTAGACTCGTTCTTGTGTGATGAGACCAACGAAGCTAATGCTCTGATACCAAGTTTGTCACGACCCAAAACCGAGCCGCGACTGACACCCACATTTACCCTCCTATGTGAGCGAACCAACCAATCTAACCCTTAACATTTCAATATAATATCGACAGAAAGTAATGCGGAAGACTTAAACTCATTTATAAAAACCAATTCATTAACCTCTAAAATTCAACATCTATTATTCCCCAAAATCTGGAAGTCATCACCACAAGAACATCTATGATCAAATTACTAAACTAAGAGTATTCGAAGAAGCTACAACAAGTAAAAGCTAGTCCATGTAGGAAACTTCATGGCATCAAGACATGAGGAAGAAGATCAAGTCCAAGCTAGAAGCATTAGCTCACCCTGAAGATCCGGTGTGACGAAGACTGGCTAGAATAGCGCTTGTGTTTAAGATGACGTTACGTTTGCTGCACTCCACAAATAACAAAGAAGAAAACATAAAAGTAGGGGTTAGTACAAAACACTGGTACTGAGTAGATATCATCGGCCAACTCAAAATAGAAAACAGTATATACCAAGTAATATCATAAAATCAACTATGATACTCAACATGTAGCAACAACAAGTACTATATCATTAACAATTACCGTCAAGTTCACACATGAGGACTCAAACCTCAATACCATACTCATTTGGGGATTAGATTCATTATATTGAGTATATTAACATCTTTCAAGATTCATTATCTTTATTTCTCTTGTGTCGGTACGTGACACTCCGCTCCCTCATATTCTTTATTCCTCTTGTGTTGGTACGTGACACTCCGATCCCCTACTACTATGTGTAGGAACGTGATACTCCGATCCCCTAAATCTACGTGTCGGTTCGTGACACCCGATCCCCTAAATCTACGTGTCGGTTCGTGACACCCGATCCCCTAAATCTACGTGTCGGTTCGTGACACCCGATCCCCTAAATCTACGTGTCGGTTCGTGAAACCCGGTCCCCCTAATACTATGTGTCGGTTCGTTACACCCGATCCCCTAAATCTACGTGTCGGTTCGTGACACCGAGTCCCCCTAATACTACGTGTTGGTTCGTGACACCCGATCCCTTAATTCTATGTGTCGGAACGTGACACTCCGATCCACTAATCTCATTCTATCAATTCATCAAGCCTTCTCTCATACCAAGGCATTATCAATCTCATTACTTTTAGTTCATCAAGCCTTCTCTCATACCAAGGCATTATCAATCTCATTACTTTTAGTTCATCAAGCCTTCTCTCATACCAAGGCATTATCATTAACAAAGAGATTAGGGTTTTGCAAGATTTGGGATTAATAACTTCATCATGCTTATATAATCACAATTATATAATCACATTCATGCAAGCATACAATTAAGCACATAGCAGGGTTTACAATACTATCAAAACATATCATTTGCTATTAAGAGTTCACTACGAATATCGTAAAGGAAACCATAACCTACCTCCACCAAAGATTAGTGATCAAGCAAGCAAATTCCCAAGCTTTGTGTTTTCCTCTCGTTCGATCCTCTCTCTATCGTTCAATCCTCCCTCTCTCTTTGTTCTTTCTATTTTCTTATTCAAACCCTCTTTCTTTTACCCTAATTAGCATATAATTAAGAATAAAAGATGGAAATAATAACCCACTAATAAACTTAAGGTTACCTCTTTTAACCCCAAGTAATTAGACTTATTAACCTTAACCCTCTAACTTTATAATTAAAGTAGGAATAGTCCAAAACGTCCCTTAAAATGTGTAAAGAAATCTGACCCAGACTGGGATTACGCAACCTGTGACGGCCCATCGTGCGTGCGACGGTCCGTCCTGCATGTCGTCGCAAAGTTCAGAGAATGGATTTCCACTGAAGAATCTGTGACGGTCCGTCCTGCCAATCCTTCACGAAGTTCAGAGAGTCGATTTTCAGTACCCAATTTCAGAATTTCTAATTGTTTTGAAACGAGACACTGCGACGGTCCGTCGTGCCCATGACGGTTCGTCGTGGGGTCCGTCGTCTCAGCCAGTTTTTCCAGAAATAAAATTTCTTGCTCAAAACGACTTAACAGGTCGTTACAAGTATGTCGGCCAATAATAAAATAGGCCATTAGTAACAAGAAGTTTTTTGTTTTTTGTGTTAGCCAAATGTAAAAAGGCAAAGTGTAAAGTAAGTGTCAGCCATTTTGGCCAAAGGTGTAAAATTTTTGTGTATAAATAGAGGGCTTTCCCTCATAATAAAATCATCCCCCTTTTAAAATACATCTCTCTCTCTCTAAAATCTTTTAAATCCGCTTCCACCCCATATTGGTACCAGAGCTAGATAATCAAAAGAGAAGATATGGAAAACACATCAGAGATATTAAATCTACAAAAATAGGTATACATTTTTATCTTCATGAGTAGCTAAATTAATTTATTCCTGATAATCTCTTGTTGATTATAATTGTTTATCGTGTCTTAATAATGTTATAATAAGCATCTTTAGAAGGTTTGCTACAGAAATATTCTATGAACAAGTATGCCCAGACTCTGCCATCCTAAGGTTGAAACCGATAGGCGAGAAGGCCGTTTAGGGGAGTAAATAGAGTTGAGGCGTTGTTAGGGTAACTAATCAAAGAAGAAAGCTGTAGTAGTGACTAGACGAGATGATTATTAAATCATTATTATTTCATAATAAATAAGTATAATCCATTAACAGATTTAATGGTTCTATTCTAAATAAGGTGTGGTGATCTATCATATTTAGATAACTTTCCATCTAAAGAGTTGTTTCCAATCTTTTCAATGAAAATTCATGATTAACTTGTCTATCTTCCAATCTTGCCATGAGATCTTTCTCAAAACATTTTCAAAAGATTCTTATGATGTATTACTGTTAATTTTCTTATTATAAAGTGAATTCAATCCAATTTCACGATGAACCAATGTTCCCTTCAACTTAAAACTTAGCCTATATTATGAGCATTGTGATCTTGACTTTATGTTAATTGAATTATGATTTTAGCATGTTGAGTTAGTTGATTCTACTGCCAATTATGTATGTTCATGATGAATTATGTGTAGTTGATGAGACGAGGATCATGTTTTGATGATTTTGCAAGGTTGACCTATGTTTTTCTATTTTCTATAGATTTCTAGTGTAGTGAATTCAATGTTAATTCAATCCCATGGTAAATTAAGCATGATTTCGTTTATATTATGACATATTTAGGTACTTCCCTGTATTTATATTATTGATGAATTATGACGATTTATAATTTATGAACAAAGCAAGGGAGATGGGGTAAGATTTCTCTATTTTTCTACCTTTCTGTAGTATTGCTAGTGGAATTAGCCTTGCATGTCCTTGTGTGGTATGGTCCATGTATGGTGGCGGTGTTTAATTCTTGTCAATATAGACATATGTGTTCATCACGGACTTGAAAGAAAATTGGTGTAACATGAATGTGTGGTTATGATGATCACAATGTGGAGTAGCATGCCTAGTCTTGTATTCTAGTATATGATCTATGTTGTATTGCTAATGTTATAAGCATGTGAATGACTATGTGTGGTGTGTTTTAGGTACTTCATTGATGATGCAATAATGGGTAATGACCCTTACCAATGTACCCCTATTTGAATGTTTGATTAGCAAATGTTAGGAGTCTTCAGTGTAATGTGAAGTGAACTTGTCTACTATGCTAAATTGTGATGTGTGGTCTATGTTTGAATGTGCATTGTAGTCTCTAAGAGGGTGTATGCCTCAATGTGATGTTAATACACATTTTATGATCATGTTGAACAATGTACATGAACTCACACACATGCTTACAACTAGTATAGCTTCATGGTGTCTAATGTAAGGGTATTCTCATATGCACTTGTGTCTACTACTATGCATACAAAGTATATGTCCATGAAGTTTTCTATGTATATCTTAACAAATATTACTTGATAGGTATACTACTATGGGTAAGGGTATGGGACCTTGTCTATACATTGCGTATGTGTGCCTTGATAGAATAGTTTCTAGGTAGATTTTATATGTACATGAATATTAATGCATAATTAAGCTATGAACATGTATTATACATGAATGAAATGAAGTATGAACATGTGTTATGTATGAACGAAATAAGGTATAAACCTATGTGGTCAAAGGTTGTTTAAGTGAATGGTTGCTCACATATATGTGTACACACACATATGAAACATGTCCATTGTGCATGTATTATGATATAGTCAATAAAGGGTCTATTGAAATGTGTTCTCAAAGGTATCCTAAACTAGATGGTGCTTGAATATTCTAATGTTCATTTGAAAAGTCTTTGCACATGAAATAGGTTGATGAACTCTAATCTATGACCTATGAGCTAAGCATATTAGGAGTCAATCTCATAAAGAATACTTTTATTAAAGTAATGTTAATAAAGGCTTTTTAATAAAGCAAACTTAGATTAGCACTGAATGAAATTCAAGTTGAGAGGTGTCCCTTCCCAATGTGGTAAGGTAGGCTCTGCATAATTCTCACAAGGTGGATAACTACAATGACCCAGTTGGCATAAAAAGGGTTTCCATGTATTCCTCAAGTTCCACAAACTATTCTTCCCCCATAGGATCAAGATAGCGATATCACCTTATATGCTAGCATGATGTTAATGTTCTACTTTGGCAAGGTAGAGCACCTTCCCTTTGTGTAAAGTTCTACAACACCGAATTCCATGTTTAGCATCCATGGTCTTAATGTCGGTTAAGTCTATAGTTTCCTTAAAGTAAAATGGACAATGTAAGTAAATTAAGGACCCTAACTAGGATAACCTAAGGTAAGTTGCTTAATGTAGTTGAGGGTGTTGTACTTTACCTATGCATTGCAGAAGTATCTATTGAAGGGAGTCATAAGAAGGTACTCTAATGTATGTGATCACGTTTATGTTATTTTGCATGTAATTTAAGTGTTGTCTACTTCTTGTGATTATATGCATGGTATAGGTCTTAACGAGTCTATATATGTTGTATTACCTTATATGCATGGTATTATTGACTATATGGTGAAGGTTTTGTTTGGCATGAATGAAGTTGTCTATACTTGTCTTGTTGATGTACGAAGTATATGTTATGACCTGTAGTCTCTTTTGTGTAGGTTTACTTAGTATGTGTAAGGTTATGGTACTTGACATGTACATTGTACTATTATGCTTAGAATGAGATTAAGAGTAGGGTTGTATGATGATTTCTAAAGTAAAGCCTAAATATCTTTTGTTGACTATTTCCTAGAATAATGTTGTTGATAATTCTGACTTACGTAATGTCTTGGATTAAGTCTCGTATGAGATTTATGCATTATATTGAGTTGTATGTGAAGTTTTTAGTACAAAGATATTCTATGGTATATGTATATTTATACATGTTTGATGATAAATGAAGATTTTATGTATGATTACCTTACGTGTTTAAGGTGATGCTTGAGTATAGATAGTGTAATGGGACATTATTTATACATTTCACCAAGCATCATTAGAGGGTATCTTGGTTAAGTCGAGGAGTTAAAATAAATGAGATCACTGTAAAGATAAAAAGATATTCAAGTAAGTTATTGTTAAGTGGTCCTAATTGTGATTTAAAGGTAATGTATGGATTTATGGGATATTATGACTGTTGTATATGCCTCAATGAAGTATTTGAATTGCATGATGCTTAATTTACAAATTTTTATAAATTTTGCACAAAAAAGGGTCATGATGCATTGTTTAAAAATCAAATGTACCCTTTTAAATGCATGTGGTTTCATGGTTACCACACTTAGTGCATTCTTGTACTAACACCATTATTGTATACCTTTTACAAAAAGTGTAGGTTATGTATGCTTAAAGTATGTCTTTAAGGTGAATTGCTTGATATGTGTTTCCCAAGCTCAAGGAAAGGCAACCTTAAATTGAATGATTTCCTATTTCATTGTTTTAAGTAAAGTCTTGTAATAGCTTAGTTAGGATCTATGTTGAAAGGGTCTTGTATCTATTATACTCTAATACTTCTGAGTATAAAATGGCAAAAAGACTTAAAGTCTTTAACTATCTATTATGATATTTTTTATACATAATGGAAGTGATGTTCTAGCATAGGATGTGTTATGAAGGTTTTAAATTTTCCTCTAAATTTACCTATGACAATGCGATGAATGATTACTATGGAATTATATAACACCTCCGAGAGGTTAAGTACACATTTACTTCAAGAGGGTGCTCCCTGGTCGTTACATGAAGCCTCCCTTGTTTCCCTTCAATTATGAATCCAAAGAAGCCTAATCTAGTGAGGGTTGTGATTACATTGTAGGTAAACTGTGTTTGTGATTCCAATAGAGTAAGTATGAATTACTTCTGTTCATGTGATGACTATGTATTTTTTTATGAAGTTTTCATGGTGAATTATTGTAATGGAACTTGAAGTTTATCTTTGTGATTTTAGTACATTAGATGAAGGTTTTATGTAAATCTTCTTAATTCGATTGTATTCTATATTATTTTATCTTAATTTATTCACCTAGATATGAATTATAGTAGGATTTTTTGATCTATGTTGGTCATGACTTGTAAAGTTTGAATTCAACCTGTGTGATCATGTATGCCTAGAATTATCATCTAATGATCCAATTGAACATTGATCATCATGAATTGAAGGTGATAATCCATTATGTTTGGTTATTTAATTAATGCTAAGGATTTTAGGGTTAAGTCATTATGAATAGATTATGATGAGGTTTTGTTATACACTTATACATTAACATGATAGGAGAAGCAAGTTCTGTCACATAGATGAATTCTAGATTGACCTAAGAACCTAAAATGAATAAAGACATAATGAACTAGATTAGCTTGAAGATTGATTATATAATAACTTCATGTATACTAGACATGGATAGATGAAACCAAGGCATGATAGCTTGAGATGTGAATCTTGCTCCCCTATGATTAGCTTGCATATACATGATTGGTTGCGTGGTGGTTAATGGTTGTATCCTACCATATTTATCTTGGTAGTATGATGAAATATTTTTCATGATAGTAGTTTTATTATGATTGTATGTTGAGCTTAATAGAGGAGAATGCAAGAAAAAATAGCTTGGAGTAGGATAGACTAGAGAAGTACTTTGTATGGATGGTAGCATGGGATTCTATTTGTAAATGACACAAGTATGACTTGAAGGTACCTATGACATGACCACTACATGATGTATGTTTATCTTGGATAGCACTATATTTGCATCCCATGACATGATTAATTTAAGATGATAGTTCCTTGTTCATATGAATTAGGTCTATTATATAACTTCTAAAATGGCATGACACAAGACATGATGACTTTAAGATATGCTTAGTGTGTGACGTAGTATTGATGATTCACATGCATTGCACAAGTATGCTTTGAGGTGGCCTATGGGCGTAGTGATCATATAAGATGATGAACATATGTTGTTAATTATTAAAGTGGAATATGATCAAGAATGACCAATGATATGTACTAAGCTTTGGTAGTTGAATGGGATGCTACCTTAGCGTTGCACTAGTATCCTTGGAGGTGGCTTGTGAGGTATTTAATTTGAGTAAGAAGGAGAATGATTTAAGTATTAACCTTTATATGCTTTATGATGTTTTAATAGGATTATGATATTCAAGTTATGATTATGTCTTGATCTCTTATAATTATTACTATTGTTGACTAAACCTTTGAGATATCTTATGTTTGGTATGATAGTTTCCACCCTTAGTACTTATCGTACTAACGCATATTGCATAGATGTTGTCCATATAATATCTTGAGGATATGGAGTTGGATTTCAAGGGTAGAATTTCAAAGGCTTTCAAGGAAAGAAGATTGGTGAGTCCTCATAAAATTTGAGGACATCACTACTACATTGTCTTTTATGTACTTTCATATTCATATTTTTATGGGCTGTTACCCAAGACTATTGTACTCATGATGTCATAGATACTTTGTGAGACATATGTAAGATGTTTTATGAAATGACTTTTGCATTACGTTTTGAATGAAAAGTTTTAATTCCGTGTACTTTTCATACATTCAATGAATGATGTTCAAGGGCTTGTACAAGACCTCAGAGATATCAAGTACACCGCGTTGCGATTTGAGAATACAATATCGTCTACGGTATACTCTCGGGTCGTGACTGTCACCGTCTTGTTAAGGGTTAATAAATCTTCCTTTATATCCTTCAAAATATTATCGGATGCTTCAACCTTGTTAAGTATATTAGAAAGCATATCCTCAGAAAGGCCGACGTCATAATCATTGGTTTGTTGACACTCGTGGGGAAGAACATACATTTCCTTCTCTCTTATCTGTCCTTCCAAGTGGTATTTCGATCACATCACGATATCTCCAGTACACATCTCTGTTCCTACTTTGGTTACCACCTGTCTTTGTCTAGTTTGCTTGATAGTATCCTTCTTTTGATGGCTAGGAAGTTCACTTTCTCATTGTACAATGCTTCAACCATGGACATATCAGGGTTTACACAACCCTCACCCACAACATTAAAATTCCTAGCACCGGCTCCCATGAAATTTTTAGTCATAATAGGATGTTGGGTCATAATATTTTCCAACTTTCGGTCCTTCTCTTGATATTTCTCAAGTTGATCCTTTGTCGATTTAAAAGTTATAAGGATACCGGATCTTCTCGGGTATACCATGCCCAATTTATTTTAGTCATACCATCAAACGGGTGGGCTACTATAAATTAAGGTTTTTGCATCAAACCTCCTGGAGAAATTTGATCACCTACTCCCATATTACCAAATAAAGGCTTTGGTAAAAGTATTGTAACAAACATTGATGGGCAAACCATGAGTTGGGCATTGCAACACCAACTTCTTAAATCATAATCAAGTCCAATGGATTGGATTACCCTCTAAACAGTTGAAGATATAAATGTTGTCCCTAAGTATCAGCATCTCAAAAGGAGGGAAAATATCACTTGGAATGCGATGACAAACTTTTCCCACGAATTGATAGAATCTCTTGGAAATTCAGCTAACCACTCACATGTTTCTCCTATTAGATAAAATGGGAAATACCTCAATAGGTTAACTAAGACCTAAAACAATGTTTCTAATCCTAAATAAAAGTATTCAACTCAATTAGGAAGTGTTAGAGTTAAAACATCTGAAACGACCATGATGTCTGCAGGTTTGTGACAGTTGAGTTAGTGTGCCTTCATAAGTCTCAAGGGGTTTTAAGAGTCAGAATTAACTCAAATTTGGAAAAAAAATTTAAAATATATGTTAGAGTGTAATTGGATTTGTAATGTCCTTGTACGACTCCCGAAGGACCACCTTAAGGGTCCTTGAGGCGGACACATCCATTGACCCTCAAAGGTTGCCATTCGGGAGTGTGCATGTCGCGATTTGTCCTCGAAGAAGACTTATACTAGCCCTTATCATATATAATCAGATATCATACATATAGAAAATGCGGGAAATTGAGAACATTTACATAGTGAAGTATAGTTAGAGTTCTAACTAATCTTATATGGAGTTTACATAGACTCCTTGCTTATAAAGTTTACATAGAATTCTCAATTATGCAACATAAACAATTCATTTAAGAAGTCTAATATTGTCTCATACATAAATCATCAATCATAAAAATATGTAATGTGAGCATAGCCCTTACACTAATATAATATGAAACAAATAAGCATAGAAGAAAGTCACAACAGCAAGAAATAACAATTCTCTTAGACAAAGACAATATCATAGCTAGACTAGAAGAATGGCAGAATCCTTGGACTTATGGACTCACCAATAACATCGGAAAAATTCAAGTCTTCCTTGATTATGGCCTTGAACTCTTCAATGTCTTGAACCTACATATATATAGAAATATAAATAATATGGGTTAGTAGTAACCACACTTACTAAGTATGAATATAAGCAACTCACATATTTGAAATCATGCACAAAGGGACATTTTGTTTAAAACCATGATAAGTCACTTGGAAAACTTTTATGCACATACAAGAGCGTTTACAAGTCAATAATCACAATGACATAAAGACATATTGATATCCAATGCAAGACATACATCATCATAGATCTATATAAACATTTCATATCTTAGAGTTCATAATATCCAAACATACCATATCCTTATGCAATCCCATCCCAAGCCTACAAGTGCAATGCTAATGTGAAGCCCCAAAACCCAAATAATTAACTAAACTAGATAAGAGACAATAAGAAATGTCTATATTTCATATAACCTCATATCATGTGTAGTCATCATCATACATATAAATATACACCAATATCATGTTCCTCAATAAAATCAACATTATATAAGATTAACATAATGTAAAGTCTTTATTTGCATTTCATTTATAACATAGGTACATAAGAACTTCCTTCGAGGAATCCCTTTCCAATTTGTGCAATGCATAGGTAAAGTCCCATACTGTTTACCTACATTAAGTAGAACCCATTAAATCACCCTAGTTAGTGTCCATAATTATTAATTCCATTTATATATTTTACTTTTAGGAAAATCACCTTAACCAACAATTGACCAAGGGAGGTAAAATGAAATCCGGTGTCATGAAACCCTCCTCCAAAATAAGGTGCATAATACTTACCAAGGTAGAACCATGAATCGTAAGATTGCATTCTAGGTTTATCCACTAACTAGTCTTCCTATAGGGAGACATAGTTATGGAACTAGGAGATATGTATTGAAACCTCTTCATAGCCATCAGCATTGGAGTCCTTATGTCATGAGAATCACTGTGAACTTACCTTCACTCATTTGGAAAGGACACCTCTCATATATAGTTTGATCGTTGATAAGATAAAGTCCCTTTTTGAAATGTCTTTAAGCCTTCTTAATACTCAAATAATAATATAGTCCATAGGAGACTAACTGTCACGACCCAAAACGAGCCGCGAGTGGCACCCACACTTATCCTTCTATGTGAGCAAACCAACCAATCAAAACCCCAACATTTTAACCATAGTAACAGAATATAATGCGGAAGACTTAAAACTCATTAAAGAAATCAATAAATAACTTCTAAAATTTAATGCTCATTATGCCCAAAATATGGAAGTCATCACCACAAGAACATCTATCCTCAAATTACTAAATCTAAGAGTATCCAAGAAGCTAAAATAAATAAAAAGCTTGTCCATGCAGGAAGTTCAAGGCATCAAGACATGAAGAGGAAGATCCAGTCCAAGCTAGAAGCAATAGCTCACCCTGAAATCTGGCTTGATGAAGACTGGCTAGAGTTGCGGTTGAGTTGAAGACGACGGTACGTTTGCTGCACTGCACAATTAAGAAAGAAAAACAAATACAAGTAGTGGTCAGTACAAGGCACAAGTACTGAGTAGGTATCATCGGCCAACTCAAAATAGAAAACAATATATATCAGATAATAACATAAAATCAACTAATATTCTTAACATGCGACAACAACAATTACCATAACCCTTGGTCACAACACCAAGCACATCAATTAGGACTCAAGCCTCCCCATCATACTCATTTGGGAATTAGTTCTTTACAATTTAGTATATTATCATAATTCAGGTTTCATTATCTTTATTCCTCTTGTGTCGGTACGTGACACTCCGCTCCATTACTACTATCCTGGTGTCGGAACGTGACACTCCGATCCATATACTATCCTGGTGTCGGAACGTGACACCCGATCCACATACTATCCTTGTGTCGGAACGTGACTCTCCAATCCATATACTATCCTGGTGCCAGAACGTCACACTCTGATCCATATACTATCCTGGTGCCGAAACGTGACACTCTGATCCATATACTATCCTGGTGTCGGAACGTGACACTCCGATCCATATACTATCCTGGTGCCGGAACGTGACACTCCGATCCATATACTATCCTGGTGCAGGAACGTGACACTCCGATCCATATACTATCCTGATGTCGGAACGTGACACTCCGATCCATATACTATCCTGGTGTCGGAACGTGACACTCCGATCCATATACTATCCTGGTGTCGGAACGTGACACTCCGATCCATATACTATCATGGTGCCGGAACGTGACACCCGATACTCTATTACTATCCTGGTGTCGGAACGTGTCACCCGATGCTCTATTACTTTAGTTCATCAAGCCTTCTTTTATACCAAGGCATCATCAATCTCATTACTTTAGTTCATCAAGCCTTCTTTTATACCAAGGCATCATCATTAACAAAGTAAATTTAGAATTCAAGATTCAATAGCCTCATCATGCTAATTCATCACAATTATATAATCACATCATGTAAGCACACAATTAAGCATATAGAAGACTTTATAATACTACCCAACTCATATCATTCGCTATTAAGAGTTTACTATGAATAGCATAAACCATAACCTACCTCCACCGAAGAATTGTGATCAAGCAAGCTAATCCTCAAATTCTTTGCTTTCTTCTTCGTTCCTCTCTCTCTCGATCGTTCTCCCTCTCTTTCTGTCTCTTTTCTTCTTTTTCCTTATTCAAACTCATTTTCTTTTACCCTAATTAGCATATAATTAAGTATAAAATATGATAAAATAACCCACTAATTAATTCAAGGTTATCTCTTTTAACCCCCAATTAATTGAATTATTAATATTAATCCACTTATTTTATAATTATAAGCATGAATAGTCCAAAATGCCCCTTTAAAACTTTAACAGAAATCCGACCCAGTCTGGGTTACGCAAACTGTGACGGTCCGTCATGGCTGTGACGGTCCATCCTGTAGGTCCGTCACAAAGTTTAGAGAGTTAATTCTGTGGAAAGACTTGTGACGGTCCGTCGTGCCTGCGACGGTCCATCCTGCCATTCTGTCACGAAGTTCAGAGAGTCGATTTCAGTACCCAAATTTCAGAATTCTAAGTGTTTTGGAACGAAACCCCCTCGACGGTCCGTCGTGGGATCCGTCGACCAAGACAGTTTTTTCCAAAAATAAAATCTGCTGCTCAAAACGACTAAACAGGTTGTTACAATAGATACCTATTTACCCATCGTTCGTCCTCGAATGTTCCCAAGAAGAAAAACAAGGGCGAAAAGGAGTACCTGTATCTGTAAACAGGTGTGGGTATCTTTCTCGTATATCAGCCTCCTTCTCCCAAGTGGACTCTTTAACTGGTCGATTATTCCATTGAACCTTGATGGATGCAATCTCCCTTGACCTTAAATTGCGGACTTCTCTATCTAAAATAACAACATGCTCCTCCTCATAAGACAAATTCTCATCAAGCAGAACCGAATCCCAACGAATAATGTAGTTTCCATCCCCATGGTATCTTTTCAACGTAGACACATGAAATACCGGATGCACTCCTCAAAGTCCTGGGGGCAAGGCTAATTCATAAGCTACCTCCCCCACGCGCTTCAGAACTTCAAAGGGACCAATATACCTTGGGCTAAGCATACCTCGATTACCAAACCGCATCACCCCTTTCATGGGCGAAACCTTCAGCAAGACTTGCTCACCCTCCATAAACTCCAAATCTCTAACCTTTCGATCTGCATATTCTTTTTGCCTACTTTGAGCCGCTAGAAGCTTTTCCTGAATAGATTTTACCTTCTCTAATGAATCTCTCAAAAGGTCAGTACCCAAGGTCTAACCTCAGATGCATCAAACCAACCAATGGGGGACCTACATCTCCTCCCATACAGTGCCTCAAATGGGGCTATACCAATACATGAGTGATAGCTATTATTGTATGAGAATTCTGCTAAGGGTAAGAAGTTATCCTAATTGCCACCAAATTCTATCATACATGCACGAAGCATATCCTCCAATACTTGAATCGTTCGTTCAGACGGACCATCGGTCTGAGCGTGAAATGCGGTACTAAGATCAAACCTAGTACATAACTCAACATGCAATGTTTTCCAAAACTTAGAAGTAAACTGCGTACCTCTATCTGATATGATAGAGAGTGGAACCCCATGCAATCGAACAACTTCCGAGATATAAAGTTTGGCTTACTTCTCTGCATTGTAAGTCACCTTGACCGGAATGAAGTGAGCCGACTTAGTTAACCTATCAACAATTACCCAAATGGAGTCATACTTACCCATTGTCTTGGGAAGGCCAACCACGAAATCCATTGCAATTCTTTCCCACTTCCATTCAGGAATGGGCATTCTCTGAAGTGTTCCTCCGGGCCTCTGGTGTTCATACTCTACTTGCTGACAATTTGGACATTTGGCAACAAAATCAACAATGTCGCGCTTCATTCTACTCCACCAAAAGTGTTGATTTAGGTCACGGTACGTCTTGGTTTCACCAGGATGTATAGAATATCCGGAACTATGAGCCTCTGTAAGAATAGTGTGGATCAAATCATCAACACGTGGCACACATACCCTTCCCTTAATCCTCAAAAGACCTTCCTCATCAATTATTGCTTCTTTAGCCTCTCCTCGCAACACCATATCCCGAATTCATCTTAGTTTCTCATCATCAAACTGTTTTCCCTTGATCTTGTCAAGAAAAGAAGATCTCGCCTCCACACGGGCCAAAAATCCTCCCTTCTCATTTACTTCTAGCCTCATAAAGTCATTAGCCAGGGTCTGAACCTCTCTAGTCAATGAGCGTCTAGAAACTTGTAAGTGGGCTAAACTACCCATGCTCCCTTCTTTTCTACTTAACGCGTCTGCCACAACTTTTGCCTTTCCTGGGTGGTACAAGATGGTAACATCATAGTCCTTCAGTAGTTCCATCCATCTCCTCTGTCTCAAATTCAAATCCCTCTGAGTAAACACATATTGTAGTCTACGATTATCCGTATAGACTTCAGACTTAACCCCATATAGATAGTGTCTCCATTGCTTTAATGCAAAAACTACCGCAGCCAACTACAAATCATGGGTCTGATAGTTACGTTCATGCACCTTTAATTACCTCGAAGCATACACAATTACATTCTTCTTTTGAATTAGCACTGCACCCAAACCAGAATAGGATGCATCACAATAAACAATGAAATTCTTACCCTCTACTGGCAAGGTAAGGATAGGTGCTGTAGTCAACAAGGTCTTGAGTTTCTGAAAGCTTTCCTCACATTCATCTGACCATATAAATGGAAAATTCTACTTAGTCAAGTTTGTCATTTGGGAAGCAATAGAAGAGAATCCCTTGACAAATCGACGGTAGTAGCTAGATAAACTAACAAAGCTCCTTATTTCTGACACATTAGTAGGTCTTACCCAATTCCTCACTGTTTTATTTTTAGAAGGATCCACCATAACTCCATCCATAGAAACCACGTGCCCCAAGAAGGACACTGAATCTAGCCAAAACTCACACTTGGAGAATTTCGCATAAAGCCTTTTCTCCCTTAATACTTCCAACACAATTCTCAAATGCTCCTCATGTTCCTTCTTACTCTTGGAGTATATCATTATATCATTAATAAATACGATCACAAAGCGATCTTGATATGGCTTAAAAATCCCGTTCATCAAGCTCATGAAAGCAGCACGGGCATTCGTAAGGCCAAAAGACATTACTACAAATTCGTAATGCCCATACTTGGTTCCAAAAGCAGTCTTTGGCACATCCGTTGCCCGTATTTTCAATTGATGATAACCAGATCTCAAGTATATCTTAGAGAAGACACAAGCACTTGTAACTGATTAGACAAGTCATCAATGCGAGGAATGGGATAGTTTTTCTTAATAGTTACCTTGTTCAACTGCCGGTAGTCTATTCATATCCAAAAACTCCCATCATTCTTCTTCACAAATAACACCGGAGCACCCCAAGGGGATGCACTTGGTCTAATGAAGCCTTTACTTAACAACTCTTGAAGTTGGGCATTTAATTCCCTTAACTCCGCTGGGGCAATCCTATAAGGGGGTATGGAAATGGGGCGAGTACCCGGCTCCAGATCAATGCAAAAGTCGATATCCCTATCCGGTGGCATAGAAGGAAGGTCTGCAATGAACACATCCATAAACTCACGGACTACTGAAACCGACTCAATTGAAGGTACTTGGGTAGTATCATCCCTGAGGTGTGCCAAGAACGCTAAACACCCTTTACTAACCATTCTCTTAGCACGAAGAAAGGAGATGATACGAACTGGAGTGGAAGTGTAGTCACCCTCCCACACTAACGGATCTGTCCCAGGCTTGGCCAACGTTACTGTTTTAGCATTACAATCTAGGATTGCAAAATTTGGAGAAAGCCAAGTCATACCCAGAATTACATCGAAAGCCAAGTCATACCCAGAATTACATCGAAATCAACCATTTCTAAAATGACCAAGTCTACATGAGCATTGCTCCCCACAAAAGTCACCAAACAAGACCTATATACCTTTTCAGCTATCACAGACTCACCCACCGGAGTAGAAACACGAATAGGCATGTCAAGCAATTCACAATGTAAATTAAGACTAGTAGCAAATGAGGAAGATACATATGAAAATGTGGAGCCAGGGTCAAATAATACAGAAGCCATGCAAACACAAACAAAAAGATTACTTATGATAACAACATCAGATGTCTCCGCTTCAGACCGCCCGGGGAAAGCGTAACAATGGGCCCTATCGCCGGTCTGCCCGTTGTCCCTACCATGTTGTGCTGTAGTGACTCCAGTTTGCCCGTCACCCCGGCCGTTTTGGTGACCACCATTACCTCGGCCACCACGTCCTCCAGAATGACGGCCTCTTCCATGACCACCTCTACCTCTGACTACTGGGGGTCTGTAACTCTGTTTTGGACAATACCTCTTAATGTGTCCAGTCTCCCCATATCCATAACACTCTCTGGATTCAAGCATAGGTCTCTGTGAGAATGACCAAGTCTAGGGATAACCTCCAAACTCAGATAAATGTTGACCTGTCTGCGGTGGACCCCCAACTACAGTCTGCAGTGAAGACTGAATAGGTCGGTCTGGATAACCTCCGGAACCCTGCCTTCTGGAGTAAGAACCATTAAACTCACCTCCCTTGCGAAAACTTTTAGATGTCGATTTCATGGTGAAGTCATCTGGCTTCACTCCTTCCACCTCTATCACGAAGTCTACCACTTCCTGAAAGGATTTTGCTGTAGCCGCTACCTGTAAGGCTGAAATCCGCAAATCTGACCTCAACCCCTTCACAAAACGGCGAATCCGTTCTTTTGGACTGAAACAAAGCTGGGTGGCATACCTGGATAATGCACAAAACTTAGCCTCATACGCAGTCATCGACATCTTGCCTTGCTCTAGGCTCATGAACTCATCTCTCCTCCTATCCCTCAAGGTCCGGGGGATATACTTCACCATAAATAAGCAAGAGAATGACGCCCAAGTCATAGGTAGTGCCTGTGCGGGTTGACAATCAACATGTGACCGCCACCATATTTTGGCATTTCCCTGAAACTTATAGGTTACAAACTCAACGCCAAATCGTTCCAGTATGCCCATTTTATGTAGTAACTCATGACAATCAACCAGAAAATCATAGGCATCCTTAGATTCAGCACCCTTGAAGACTGGAGGTTTCAATTTCAAGAACATACTGAAAAGTTCATGCTGATCACTTGTCATTATAGGCCCTGTGGTCAAATGAGGAAACGTGCCTATTTCCAATGAGGCATCCATGTGGGGAGCCTCAGCAGCGGCCTGTCGTACTTCTTGAACCTGATGTGCTGGTGCAGAAAACACTGGAGGTGTCTGGCCTTGATCAGATAACCCGCTAAGATAAGCAAGAACCTGATAAATCATCTCTGGGGTAGGTTGGGGTGGAGATTCCTCATTCTGCACTTGCTCACTTTCCCCTTCCTCACCCTCTCTTACTACTTCCACAGTCGGTGGAGGAGTCGCCCTAGGACTAGATAGGCCAGGTGCTTGTCCTCTTCCTCTAGAGGACGTCCTCCCGCGACCTCTACCACGGCCTCTTGCCACTAATCCTCCTCGAGCTACAGCCCTAGTGGCTGGCTCAGTTGCATCTTGTCTTGCCGGTGTTGGTGTTGGCGCAGTCGTTGCTCTAGTTATAACCATCTGGGGAAATAGAGTGAAGATGGTCAGATACCAATTTGTATCACCTAGATACCAATTGGATCCAAGTAATAGCACGACAGAACGAAAGAAAGAATGGAATTTTCCTAAAGTCTTATTTCCTCTCAAAGAAAAGTAAAGGCGTCCCCCTACCGTTCCTTAAGACTCTACTAGACTCGTTATTGTGTGATGAGACCAATGAACCTAATGCTCTGATACCAAGTTTGTCACGACCCAAAACGAGCCGCGAGTGGCACCCACACTTATCCTACTATGTGAGCGAACCAACCAATCAAATCCCCAACATTTTAACCATAATAACAGAATATGATGCGGAAGACTTAAAACTAATTAACGAAATCAATAAATAACTTGTAAAATTTAATACTCATTATCCCCAAAATCTGGAAGTCATCAACACAAGAACATCTATCCTCAAAGGAGCTCCAAAAAAGACTTGACTTCAGAGCGTACTAAATCTAAGAGTATCTAAGAAGCTAAAATAAATAAAAAGCTAGTCCATGCCGGAAGTTCAAGGCATCAAGACATGAAGAGGAAGATCCAGTCCAAGCTAGAAGCAATAGATCACCCTGAAATCTAGCTTGATGAAGACTGGCTAGAGTTGCGGTTGAGTCGAAGACGACGGTACGTTTGCTGCACTCCACAATTAACAAAGAAAAACTAATACAAGTAGGGGTCAGTACAAGGCACAAGTACTGAGTAGGTATCATCGGCCAACTCAAAATAGAAAACAGTATATATCAGATAATAACAAAAAATCAACTAATATTCTTAACAGGTGACAACAACAATTACCATAACCCTTGGTCACAACACCAAACACATCAATGAGGACTCATGACTCCCCATCATACTCATTTGGGAATTAGTTCTTTACAATTTAGTATATTATCATAATTTAGGATTCATTATCTTTATTCCTCTTGTGTCGGTACGTGACACTCCGCTCCACTACTACTATCCTGGTGTCAGAACATGACACTCCGATCCATATACTATCCTGGTGTCGGAACGTGACACCCGATCCATATACAATCCTGGTTTCGGAACGTGACACTCCGATCCATATACTATCCTGGTGTCGGAACGTGACACTCCGATCCATATACTATCCTGGTGCCGGAACGTGACACTCCGATCCATATACTATCCTGGTGTCGGAATGTGACACTCTGATCGATATACTATCCTGCTGTCGTAACGTGACACTCCGATCCATATACTATCCTGGTGCCGGAACGTGACACTCTGATCCATATACTATCCTGGTGTCGGAACGTGACACTCCGATCCATATACTATCCTGGTGTCGGAACGTGACACTCTGATCTATATACTATCCTGTGTCGGAACATGACACTCCGATCCATATACTATCCTGGTGCCGGAACGTGACACACGATCCTCTATTACTATCCTGGTGTCGGAACGTGACACCCGATCCTCTATTACTTTAGTTTATCAAGCCTTCTTTTATACCAAGGCATCATCAATCTCATTACTTTAGTTCATCAAGCCTTCTTTTATACCAAGACATCATCATTAACAAAGTAAATTTAGGATTCAAGATTCAATAGCCTCATCATGCTAATTCATCACAATTATATAATCACATCATGTAAGCACACAATTAAGCATGTAGAAGACTTTATAATACTACCCAACTCATATCATTCGCTATTAAGAGTTTACTACGAATAGCATAAACCATAACCTACCTCCACCGAAGAATTGTGATCAAGCAAGCTAATCCTCAAAATCTTTGCTTTCTTCTTCGTTCCTCTCTCTCTCGATCGTTCTCCCTCTCTTTCTGTCTTTTTTCTTCTTTTTCCTTATTCAAACTCTTTTTCTTTTACCCTAATTAGCATATAATTAAGTATAAAAGATGATAAAATAACCCACTAATTATTTCAAGGTTATCTCTTTTAACCCCCAAGTAATTGAATTTTTAATATTAATCCACTAACTTTATAATTATAAGCATGAATAGTCCAAAACGCCCCTTAAAAAAACATTAACAGAAATCCGACCCAGTCTAGGTTACGCAACCTGTGACGGTCCGTCCTGTAGGTCCGTCACAAAGTTCAGCGAGTTAATTCTGTGGAAAGACTTGTGACGGTCCGTCGTGCCTGCGACGGTCCGTCGTGCCATTCCGTCACGAAATTCAGAGAGTCAATTTCAGTACCCAAATTTCAGAATTGTAAGTGTTTTGGAACGAAACCCCCTCGACGGTCCGTCGTGCCCATGACGGTCCGTCGTGGGATCCGTCGACCAAGACAGTTTTTCCAAAAATAAAATCTGCTGCTCAAAACGACTAAACAGGTCGTTACACTAACCCCCTGTATAATAATGTCATTAGCTCATTAGGTATGGGATGAGAACTTTCTTTCATCACAAACCATCATTAGTGAGATCAACACATCATAGTGATAGTAATAGTCACAGAAGAGAATAACCTTCAACCTTGCATTATCATACCCTTACCATGATCTCACATTCAACATATCCATAACATGCCATCATTTTTCATCATATCATCATCTTTCTATTCTATTCACATAATCAAACTTCTATATAACTTCATCATAAAGAATACACCAACATAATTGAAGTAGAGAAATCATAATCTCAAAAGTCTTACCAATGGCTTCCAAGAATCCATTTGAAGATATTACCCTCAATTCAACAATATTCATCCATCAATTAACTCATCATCAACATATAATAGTAAATTAAACAATAAAATATTCAATTCCAACATTCCTCATCATCTACAAGTTAATTAATATCTAGGGTTTGGGGAAAGGGGGTCATCCATGGTATCTTCAAGAACTATACCAAAACCATATCAATACATGATACAAGGTATTCCAGGAAGAATTCATACCATTAACTTCACTATAGAACCTCATCATCTTCAAGCAATTTATCAAAGAAAATCCAAGATTTAGGGAATTTAGGGAAGAACAATGATCCAATAAAATATCAATAAAACAACAAAAATTATCAAATATTATATTCATAAACAATCGTAAGTAGTCATTAGTTGTCATAATTGATTACAAATTTCAAGTTTAAAAGAAAATCCATTTGTAGAGAAAACCCTTGATTTTGGGAGATTTAGAGATATCATTTGAATGGACCTCTTGGGGAAAGGAATCTCAAGAGTGAATAATATATCCCTTAATAAGACTTTATCCACGAATTTGAGAAGAAAAGTTGAGAACTTGGCCTTATTCTCGAATCTTACAATGCTCTTCAATGAAGGTTCAGTTAGAGAGAGAATTTAGAGAGAAGTAACAGTGATTTGGTAAATTGATTTGGGTGGGTAGTTATGACCCCTCACTTAATTGTGTCTTTTGATAAGTCAAATTGACTTAAAAATGACTTGGGACTGGCTATGTGTCGTGGGGGCACTTCTAAGTCTTTTTTCTTAAATCTGCATTGAGGATTTGAGCTTCGTGACAGCCCCGCATCGCGAGGCAGTTTTTTCCTTCCAAGTGATGGCGGCACGACGCATGATGGTCCTCATATCTTGGTTGTACGCATATATTTTTGCAACCTGCTTGCAAATGTTTGTGTCTTCCTCAAGGACCCTTCAGGTGGTCCTTGGGGAGTCGTAACTAGACGTTTTGACCCTATAAATGTTACTTTACCTATTCAAAGTATTTTTAAAAGTTTAAGATTTCAGATGACACTCCTAAACCTTCAGAAAACATATGGATGTCTAATAATTCAATTTCTCTTGTTTTTGGACGTTTAGGTTTTCCTTAGACATTTAGGGTCTAATACTTCTAAATCAAATTTATTATATTAGTCTAGGCCTGGAAATATTATTTTACTCATTATTTAATAGGTGAGGCTCTATTCTAGTTCATGAGACTTTCCGGAGTGTTACATTAACCCCCCCCCCTAAAAACTTTCGTCCCCGAATGACACCTAAATCTTATTATGGGGCAATAAAGAGACTAAATTCTAGAGGCCCAACAAAAAAACCATAATCATAATCATTATGAGTCACAACTCCTAGGATTACTATTCCACTCCATTCAACACATAATCGGAGGATTAAACATATCAATTCAATTCCCAATTCACCACATATAAGAGCTCAAAATTTCGTGCACCATAATAAGAAACTAGTTTCTCAATTTAATCATGACCTCAACATAAACATTAAAAGTTACCAAATCTCATCCCCCCTTTCATGGTTAAATGCTTCAAGTAGACCCTTTAACCTACTTCAATTTCAAGGTATCTTCTTCTATCGTTGGCATAAGATTTTAACCGATTATAGGCTGTTTTCAACCTATCCCTTATCATACAAACCTTTTCCAATGCCAGATAGATTATCTCGGGACCAACGAGTAAAGAATCACAAACCTCAAACCACTCAACTAGAGACCTACATCTCCTACCATATAGTGTTTCAAATGGTTCCATGGAAATACACGAATCGAACCTATTATTATTGTATAAATTCAATCAACAATAGTTGATCATCCTAGTTACCCTTTAAGTCAATAACACAAGATCCCAACATATTTTTTAAGGGTTTGTATGGGAAGCTCCACTTAAAAATCCGTTTGGTTATTAAAAGCAGGCTAACTGTCACTTGAGTACCTAGCCCCTTTTAAAAGTCCTCCAAAAATTAGAAGTGAATTGGGCACTTCTATCCGAGTATATGGACAAAAGGATCCCACATAATCTAATTAAGGTACAACCTAGCATATATCTTTGCGGATAAGTAGATTTGATTGGAATAATGTGGGCACATTTCGTTAATCTATCAACAATAACCCATATTAAGTCATTTTACCTCCGGGTTCAAGGCAAACCTAATAAGAAATCCATATTGATATCCTCCAACATCCTAGATAGGATATCCATAAATTTAGTTAAACCTCCCTTTCTCTGATATTGAACCTTAAATTTTTTGAAAATTGGGACATTTAGCCAAAAACTCCCCTAAGTTCCTTTTTCAAAGTATCCCACCAATAGACATCTTGAATATTACACAACATTTTTGTGGCACCCCGAATGAATGGAATATTTGGAACGATGAGATTCTTCAAAAAAAATTCCCCTTTAGACCGCTCACATTTGGTATTCATAACCTAAATTGGTTCCTAAGTACCTCATCCCCCATTTGGAGAATGGCTCATTGAATTTTATAAGAACCGATTTTTTTAATACCATCAATAGATGATTAAGGTGTTGCGTAGACTTCACCTCTACCACTAATGTTGAATCTAAGTTATAATGAACCGTAAAACCTCATATTGGGGAATCTTCAAACCGAAGACCTAACCTATAAAATCTATGCACCTTTTCCCCTAACTTTCTCTTATCATTAAGAACATGGGCTATACTACCCACAGACCTTCGACTTAGAGCATCCGCAACCACATTGCCATTGTCGGGGTGGTAGAGAACACTCACTTATGTCGTAATCCTTCACAAGTTCCAACCATCTTCTTTGTCGGAGATTCCACCCTTTTTGAGTGGAAACATACGATACTAAAGGCTTTTGTGGTCGGTAAATACATATACATGGACATCATACAAGTAATGCCTATATATTTTAAAAGAAAACACCATGGCCACTAATTGAAGGTCATGAGTTGGATAGTTATTCTTATGTCTTTATCTATTTTGATTAGTTCAGTTATTGACTAACCTTTTGAGATATCCTATGATTTGGAAACATAGTTTCCATACATGGTACATTTCATACTAACACATATGTTACCTACATTTTAATCTAATGTAGGGTCGTTAGGAGATTGAGTTTCTTTCATGAGTAGGTTTCTAAGACTTGTAAAGAAGTGAAGATTGGTGAGTCCTCATAGCATCCGAGGACATTACTCTTATGTCTTCTTTTATGTTCTTTTTTATGTTAGAATTTTATGGGATCTGACCCAAGACCATTTTACTAATGATGTCACAGATGTTTTTTTGTGGCATATGTTAGAAGTTATATAAAATGATTCATTATTATGTCTTGGAAGAAAAAAATCAATTCTCTTTTACTTTTTGTGTATATGCAATGAAAGATGTCTAAGGTCTTGTTGCAAGACCTATGAGAGGTCAAGTACACCATATGGCCACACAAGCGTACACTAACTTCTACGTTGTACTTGTGGGTCGTGCCACAAATCGTTGATGCTAAGGAGAAGATACTTGTTCTTTATGGAGACCTTATTTAGTTAAAAATAACTAATGCATATCCTAAGGGATCCATCCGTTAATTTAAAGACAACACTGGAGCACCCCACGGGGAAATACTAGGTTTAATGAAACCTTTGTCTAGTAAGTCTTTGATTTGACGTTTTATCTCCTTAAACATGGAGAACGACATCCGGTAACGCGGGATTGAAATAGACTTTGTACAGGGTAACAAGTAAATACCGAAGGTTATTTTTCATTTGACAGAAATTCCAGGGAAGTTATCTGGGAAGATAGTGGGAAAATCCTTCACAATGGGTACCCACTCTAAAGGAGGATACTCCGACTTAAAATCGTTCACCCTCACAATATGGTAACGGCACCCGTTGAAATCATATTACATGTTTTTAGTCACAAAATGATTTGACCTCTAGGGATTGAGTTACCCCCCTTCAATTTCAAAGACAACTTCATTATGAAATTTGAATTTAACTACCCTTGTTCTACTATCAACAGAAGCAACACAAGAATAAAACCAATACATCCCCATATGACATAAAAATATAACATATCAATTTCTACCAAATCAACTAAAGTAACACTATTGCGCAATAATATAGAACAACTCCCTAAGAGTCTTCTAGCCACAATCGAGTCACCCACCGTTTTAGTAACCAAAAAAGGTTCAATAAAAAAATTATGTAGAACATCAATATTTTTAGATACTAACGGAGATACAAATAATAAAGTAGCAGTGGGATCTAATAAAGCATATACATTAATGTAGAACACTTGTAACATACCGATGATGACATCGGGAGAATACTCTTGATCACCCCTAGTGATTAGAGCATAGAAGTGGTTGAGCGCAGGAGGATCGTAACTAGGACCACTTGCTTCAACTTGATTACCCTCCTTTCCTATAGCTTTAATCATAGGACAATCTCTCGCTTTATTTGAACCCTCTCCACAACCAAATCAATTTTCTATTCCTACCAAGAATTCACCAATATGCTTCTTACCACACTTAGCGCAAGTAGGTTTATCACATGATAAATTTCCATCTCTTCACTCTTGGGAACTATGGTTTGAAACCCTATCCTTGCTAGCATTGGAAAATTTAGTACAAACTTGGTTTGAGAATTTACTCTTAGACTTAAGCTTGTCTTAGATTTTCAACTCTCCCTTAGAAGTACCTCCTTCATACGACCTTGCCATCTTGGCCTCCCTATTATCATGAGTGTACTCCCCTAAACATGTTGAGAATGCACCATCAAACTAAAAATGCCCATGTTCTCATAAAGCATCGCCGAACGACTCTCTTCCACAAAACAATCGGACACATCCGTCACAAAATGGTTAATTTCATCCCTCAGGTCTGACACAAAAGAACATGCATACTTAGATAAAAAAGTGAATTTAAAAGACCGTTATAGCACACTCATACCTCCTTGGCGAAGGTTGATGAACTCTTCGACTTTTTCCTCTCTTTTCTCTCTTAGGAAGAACTTATCAAGAAAGACGCTCCTAAAGACTTCACAACCTATATGACTGGATCTAAAAGCCTATTGTCCTTCAATTGAGTATACCAAGTTTGAGCAACATCTTTGTGTTGATATGCAGCTATCTTAGCCTTTTAGTTAGAACTCACTCCAATAGCATATAGGATTTTGTAGGACTCATCATAAAAGTCTTGGGGGTCTTCATTAACCTTAGACCCAAAGAACATTGTGTGGTTCATCTTAGTGAAGTATCTCAAGCAAAAAGCCATAGTACTCGCATATTGGTTCACACGGGGTCCAACTTCTTAGTTTTCTCGATCTGCTATAGCTTAATCTTGAGTAGCTATAACTTGAGATTGAGTAGTCACATATTGATCAAAACATATGAAATCCAACATTATCTCTCTATCTTTCATGGTCGGAGGAGTTGACGGAACATGATCACTTTGTGGGGCTTTCTCCTAGGAGGATGTCCAACATTAGCAAACTCATTTTCAACTCTTCTCGTGGATGACCTTCTAGTAGTCATAGCCTATGACAACAAGAAAAAATTAAAAAGAAAAAGGATACGTAGAGTTACCACTCTTGAGGCACGACTTTGAAGAATACCAAAGATGTTAAAATTTCCTAAATATTATATAGACTCTAATTCATAAGTGTTGCACGCTTCACACTCATGACCAAGAATGTAACGCCCCAAGATGAACTAACGTGAACTCGAGACTTGTGGTTCTTTCTTTAATTGATTTTAAGTTAAATAAAATATAGTTTGGTGTCCTTTGTCAATGTGTTATGTTTGGTTAATTTTTTATTTTAATTGACCAAGAACGTCCATGACGTTCGGAAAGTATGCCTTAAAATTTACTACTGTTTTTTGTTGTGTTTATACAAGTTTTACGTGTTCGTTTTACTTCAAACTTGCTTTGAAAGTTACTAAGATATAGATGAATTAGTTTAGGGGTTCAACGTCCGGGAACGATGCAACCTAGGACTACAAGCGGCCCTAGATGAAGGGCCCAAGACTTTGGTAAAATCTGCAAAAAAGCAGTGGCCATCGACGACCCTAAGGATGGTTCGTTGGTCCATCAATGTTCCGTAAACCTAGGGAGTCGATTGGACCAGAGACTTAAGTTGCCCATTCTCCATATAGAGCTAAGTATCCACCAAGGAGACCCTACCAACGGTCCGTTTACTCAATGACGGTTCGTTGGTGAAGGTTCGTCTGTAAGGCCTACAAATATGTGAAGTTGCTGCCGACTTTGGGTGTTTTATGTTAATACACCAAAATTCTTTTGACACCCTAGGTGGATAATTTTTGTTTTTTATGTTATGTAAAAATAGTTTTAACCCCTAGACCTAGACAAGATCCCTCTCTTCAATATATTCCAACTCTCTCTCTCTCTCTAAAGACAAACTCTCTCAAGACTCCATTGAAATATAGAGGTCAAGGAAGGATAGGAGGGCTAGTTGGATGTGTCTGTTCATAAAAAACTCTTGTATTTTTGTTTACTTAAGTGAGGTATGGTATCCATTATTGAATATCATTTGATTCAACATGACAACTTCCAAAAAGATTTTCTAAAGGGTTTCTAAACTCAAACTTATTCTAACTTTGATTTCAAGTAACGGTCATCTTGTATTTAAGTCATAATGGATTAAATGTATTTAGTTTTGTATGAATTGTTGATTTTGATATAAAAGATCTAATTAAACTCTTTTTTGTGCATACTTTATGTTTTGGCTTGAAAATCAGTTATGTCAGCATGATTTGAGTGGGTCGTCTTGTATTTGTCATGTTTCTGTAGCTCCTGACCTAAGGGACTTAATATAGTTAAACATTTAAAAATTGCTTACAAGTGATGATGGTTTGATTTGATGTGGAGTTGCTTTCATTATATAGTTCTTATTATGGATTGATATTGAGTGATATGGTCGAATCTTATGGATGGAGGTGCTTATTGAGGAACTTCATGTTATTTAATATGTAAGTTTTAAGTTCTAACATGTTAAATGAAGATTAATTGGAAATGGGTCATGTATTGTGTTAGGCGTAGCTTGAATTTCATGTTTGACCTAGTTTATGTCTAAAAGAAGTATATGATTGTTCGAAGCATGTACAGTGTGTAAATAAATTAATCAAGGTTAAAGTATGTGTATAATTTGATGAGAATTAGATTATTCTTCTATGCAAGGTGTGCACATGTACACATACACACTTTAGAGGATGTATTATGCCAAGTTGAGTAAAAAGGGGAATCTTGAGGTGGACACACTTCGTGAGTTGAGATGTGGTCTAAGGTAGCTACCTCTATATTCTTTGTGGGCTTTCTATGATCGATTACTATGCTAAGAAATCCGTGGGGAGTCATGCCTAGAATTGAGAGGATATGAAGGGGAGGTGGATTACAATTCGTGAGTCTATATGTTGTAGTCCAAAGTACCTCTAGAGTTGAGTACTCCTAGTTAGTAGAGAATGAGTTACTTAGTGTCAATATCCTTATCCCATATCTATGTGTCCACATATGTGTGACTGTTGGGAAAGCCATGTGAAAGCTAAGAAGCATGACCTTACTCTAGGCAAGTGAGGATGCCTCATCCGATAGGGGTTAATATCGGGATTCCATATCTAGCTCTCATAGTCTATGTCGGTTAGGATAATCCCCCACAAAGAATTGATTGAACTAAATCTTCTAAAACAATGCATTACTTAGTCTGAGTGGTGGTATGGGACGCTATCTTCTCATTGCACTAGGTAGGACCTTCGAAAAAGGAAAACTTGGTGAAAAAACTTCTAAAAGAATATACTACTTAGGGTTGGTGGTGGTATGGGACGCTATCTACTCATTGCACTAAGTGGGAATTCTGAAAGGGAAGACTTTGGTTGTTTGTTGGGTGTCTTTTAATGTACTGCCATTGATTGAACGGCTTGTTTCTTATGTGTTGGGTAAGCCAAAAGTTGTAGCCTCGAGGGTTGCTTTGGTGTGTATTCGAGGATTCATATTCATACCTCCTTCATATCTTACCTTAGTGAGTCATACGATAATTCCGAGATAGGGAAACTCTTAAGGAAAATGAGTTCACTCTCTCTTTCGCTTGGCCTTGGAAGTTCACTTATTTAGTGTAGGATAGTTCATTGAAATCGCTCAAGTGGAATTTATTGTGAATGCTATAAATGATTCACTCTCAATGTTAAAATGTATTTATTGTAAGGTCTTAAGGAGTTCATTATGAAGGTCAAGTTGATTTACTGTAATGTTTCTTGTTGGCTTAATATTATAGGTATTCTTATCTAAGTTGTAAATTATAGTTAGTATGACGTTTTGCCTTTTTATTCATGAATGTTTTACTTCAAGTTCAGGAAAAACTATTTTTACTTAAATTTCCCTTTTCACATGTTTTTTGCATCAGCCATACTTAGTACATTGTTTTGTACTAATCCCATACTTTTTTATACTATATAAGTATAGGTTGGAAGCTTTTGAAGGTTTGAAGGCTAGAAGGAAGAGCTTGGGAAAGTTTATCTCAAGGCAAAGTATGTCCTCATATATTCGAGGTAAGTGTCCTTTTATTATTTTTTATTTCAAGACTTGTAATATATTTGACTCCCTTGTAGAGGGGCATGTCTCTAAGATATTATGTCCCATCTTTAACTTGGCTTATGACGATGAGATTATTGATGTATTTATGAATAATTGTCTTTTTTATTTATTCGTGAAAAGTTTTCAATTTCTGCACTATTTTTCATGTCTTATGTGATGAACAATAGTAAAGGGCTTTTACATGACCTCAAAGGGTCAAGTACGCCCAGTAACGAAACGAGGGTTCTCCCTAACTGCTAGGTGGTGCTTTCTGGTCGTGACATACTTGGTATCAAAGCATAAGGTTATTCTAAATAGTTAAGGTTCTAAAAGACTCACAAGCCAGATTTAGTAGTATCTTGGTCATTAGTGTGAGTCACAACACATCCATGAACAAGAGGCTATAGGAGGATAGAAGTTTCACATTCTTCTCTATTCTAATGTCGTGCCTTAGAGTTGAGTCATATAAAGTGTCTTCTCTTAACCTCTTCTCTTTGTGTTTATAGGACATGAATACGAGGAGATCGACTGCTACAAGAGAGAAGGGTGGTGTAGCTAATGAGTGGATCCCTCTCCGGGACCAAGCTCCTATTTTTGGCCTAGAGGAGGAAGAGAATCTGGATGTTACCCTTCAAGAACGTTAAGTCTGTCATAACACCAAGGACCTAAAGTGCCTCCTATGCATCCATATCCTTTTATTTAGGGTGATATGACTAATGTGGAGTTGCGGGCTGACCTAATGAACATTACCCAACTCATGACGGCTCATGCGCATGTTGTTAACAATTACTTTGTGGGACATTATAACCAAGGAGATAGGCCCAAACCAAATGCCAAATACTCCCGCTTCTAACATTTGGGATTTAATGAGGATGAGCCCTCCTACTTTCCATGGAAATAAGGTGTACGAATATCCACAAGGTTTCATAGATGAGGTTTTGTCACGACCCAAAACCGAGCCGCGACTGGCACCCACACTTACCCTCCTATGTGAGCGAACCAACCAATCTAAACTCAAATTATTGAACAAAATACAATGCGGAAGACTTAACTCATTAATAAAGATCAATTCAATAACTTCTAAAATTCAACGACTATTATTCCCCAAAATCTGGAAGTCATCACCACAAGAACATCTATCATCAAATTACTAACTAAAAGTATTCTAAGAAGCTAAAACAAGTAAAAGCTAGTCCATGCCGGAAATTCAAGGCATCAAGACATGATGAAGAGGATCCAGTCCAAGCTAGAAGCATTAGCTCACCCTGAAAATCCGGTGTAATGAAGACTGGCTAGAATTGCGTTGAGTTGAAGACGACGACACGTTGCTGCACTCCACATATAATAAAGAAAGAAACATACAAGTAGGGGTCAGTACAAAACACGGGTACTGAGTAGATATCATCGGCCAACTCAAAATAGAAAACAATATATATCAAGTAATATTATAAAATCAACTACAATACTCAACATGTAGCAACAACAAGTACTATCATCATTATAAGTACCGCAAGTTCACACATGAGGACTCAAGCCTCAATACCATACTCATTTGGGAATTAGGTTCATTAGATTGAGTATATTAACATCTTTCAAGATTCATTATATTTATTTCTCTTGTGTCGGTACGTGACACTCCGCTCCCTCATTATATTTATTCCTCTGTGTCGGTACGTGACACTCCACTCCCCTACTACTATGTGTCGGAACGTGACACTCCGATCCCCTAATTCTATGTGTCGGTTCGTGACACCCGATCCCCTAAATCTACGTGTCGGTTCGCGACACCCGATCCCCTAAATCTACGTGTCGGTTTGTGACACCCGATCCCCTAAATCTACGTGTCGGTTCGTGACACCCGATCCCCTAAATCAACGTGTCGGTTCGTGACACCCGATCCCTTAATTGTATGTGTAGGAACGTGACACTCCGATCCCCTAAACTCATTCTATCAATTCAACAAGCCTTCTCTTATACCAAGGCATCATCATTCTCATTACTTTAGTTCATCAAGCCTTGTCTTATACCAAGGCATCATCATGCTCATTACTTTAGTTCATCAAGCCTTCTCTTAAACCAAGGCATCATCATTAACAAAGAGATTAGGGTTTTTCAAGATTTATGATACAATAGCTTCATCATGCATATTTTATCACAATTATATAATCACATTCATGCAAGCATACAATTAAACATATAGGAGAGTTTACAATACTACCAATACATATCATTCGCTATTAAGTGTTTACTACGAATAGCATAAAATCCATAACCTACCTCCACCGAAGATTCGTGATCAAGCAAGCAATTTCCCAAAGATTTGTGTTTTCCTCTTCGTTTCTCCTCTCGTCGATCGTTTCTCTTTCCCCTCTTTGTTCTTCTTTTTCTTATTCAAACCCTCTTTCTTTTACCCTAATTAGCATATAATTAAGTATAAAAGATGAGGAATTAACCCACTAATTAACTCAAGTTATCTCTTTTAACCCTCAAGAAATTGAGTTATTAATATTAACCCACGAAATTTATAATTATAGCAGGAATAGTCCAAAACGCCCCTTTGAAGCTTAAACAGAATCCCCGACCCAGCCTGGGATTACGCAGCTTGTGACGGCCTGTAGTGACTGCGACGGTCCGTCCTGCTGCTCCGTCACAGAGATCAGAGACTCAATTCCATTAAAGGGTCTGTGACGGTTTGTCGTGCCCACGACGGTCCGTCCTGCCATTCCGTTACGAAGTTCAGAGAGTTGATTTTAGTACCCAAATTTCAGAATTCTAAGTGTTTTGGAACGAGACCCCCTCGACGGTCCGTCGTGGGTTCCGTCGACTCAGACAGTTTTTCCTGAAATAAAATCTGCTGCTGAAAACGACTAAACAGGTCGTTACAGGTTTTGAATGTGGTAGATTCTATGGGTGTGACCCATATGGAGATACTAGAGTTAGACACTTACAACCATAAGGAGGTGGCACAAGTGTGGTTTGAGCAATGGAGGAGTGAGAGACCCTTGAAAGATGGACGGTTTATTTGGAAGAATTCAAAGTGGCTTTTCTAAATAAGTTATTTCTCCTAGAGTGGGGGGAGAAGAAGATGGTTGAATTCATGAAACTTCGTCAATGTAGAATGAGTGTGCAAGTGTACTCACTCAAATTGACATAAATCTCCAAGTATTCCCCAATTATGGTAGCCAACCCTAGGGATAGGATGAACAAGTTTGTGATGGGAGTGTCTAGCTTGGTGGAAAAAGAGTGTCATACAACAACTCTTCTTAACGATATGGATATCTCTAGGCTCATGGTTTATGGGCAACAAATTGAGGAGTCCAAAATTATGGAGATAAGGCATCAGGGTGAAAGACCTATGTCGGATGATTCCCATCACCAAAGGCCTAAAAACAGGGTTTATCCCCAAGATTTTTCCATGGGAAACAACGATAGGAATCCAACATTATCAAGGTGGTGCTCATTCTTGTGAGAGGGCTAGGTGCCCTACTTATGGAAAGCAACATAGGGGTAAGTGTCTTGCCGGAACGCATAGTTTCTTTACATGTGGTATTAAGGGGCACAAGATTGGAGACTGCCTGAACCTCAAATCAAGGGGGAAAGATGTCAATCAAGCTTCCCTAAATCCTAATGCTCCCAAGAAGAACCCTTACTATGGGATGGGGCTAGGAAGGATAATTAATTTGGATTGATGGTTTTTGTAAGTATTAACTCTTTGTTATTGTTGCCTTTGTGTTATGAAGTTAGATTATGTGGTTTTATAGTTCATATGATCATTTCATATTGTTGAATTACTTAATGACTGAATTTTCAAAAAGAATTTGTTAACTTGGAAGTGAACATATTGAACTTCACTCTAAGAATTTTGACTTTTGTGAAAAAAATTATGTTGTCTTGAATTGACATTTCAATTTGTGTAAATGTAGTGCCTATGAGAATGCTTAATGTGGTGGAAGGTAGTTCCTCCATAAAACAAGACTTATAGTGAATTGACTTCTTATAGTTTTAATAAAAGATATTGTGTTGCTAAGTGTTTGAAAGTGTGAAAGGATGATGTTTGTTAGTTTATGCTTTGATTTTCGAACGTTTTGATTATTATTGAATTGTGTTATGTGATGTTAAGTTAGTCCTTGTTATTCTTATAGTTTAAGTATAATTCAAGAACAAATGTTATTGCAAGTGAGGGAGAATGTTATTCCCCAATATGATGTAAGGTGAGCTAGAGCGTCGCAGTTGAAGTAGAGAAATCATAATCTCAAAAATCATACCAATGTCTTCCAAGAATCAACTTCAAGATCTTGCCCTCAATTACACATTATTAATCCATCAATATATTCACTCATCGTCATCATATAATAGTGAATTATTAAATAAAATATTCAATACCAACATCCCTAATCATCTACAAGTCGAATTCATCCATAGGGTTAGGGAAAAAGGGGTCATCAATGAGATATTCAATAACTAGATCAAAATACCCAATCAAAACATGATATAAAGAATTCCATCAAGAATTAATTCTATTAACTTCAATGTAACAACTCATAACCTCATAATATTCAAGAAATTTATCAAAGGAGATAAATTTTTTAGGTAATTTAGGATAGATCATTCAACCAATGAAACCTCAATAAACAAAAACAATTAACCATTATTATACTCATAAACAATTCTAAGTAATCATAATTTGTTATATATAGTTACTAATTATAACTTAGAAGGAAACCCATTGTATAGAAAACCCTTGATTTTTGGGTGATTTATAAATAAACATAAAATTGCCAACTTGGGGAAAGGAATCCAAAGAGTGAAGACTGCATACCTTGATGAATACTTTACCCATTAATTTGATAAATAAAGGTGAGTACTTGTCCTTCTTTTCCTAGCTTCCAATGCTCTTCAATGGAGGTTGAGTTAGAGAGAGAATCTAGACAGAAGTGAGAGTGATTAGGTGAATTTATTTGGGTGGGTAAAAATGACATCGAACTGACCCTTAATAAATATAACACCCACTTAAAATACCAAATATACCGCTCACTTAATTGGGTTATTTTGTGAAGTCAAATGACTTAAAAATGATGTGACCGGATCTAGGACTTTTTGCGCATCGCGGGAGCACTTCCAAATATTTTTTTCCGAAACCCACCTTTAGGTAGTGAGCCTCATGAAGGACCCGCGTTGGGAGGATATTTTTGTCTGCTATGTTATGGCTTCAGGATGCATTATGTCCCTCTAACTTCGTTGTACTAAGGCCGGTTTGGCAGCCTGCTTTCTAATTTTTGGGTACTCCTTAAGGACCTTTAGGGTGGTCAGTTGGCAGAGGTAAATAGATTTTTTGACCATATAAAAATTATTTTACCTACATAAAGTATTTTTACAAGGTTAACACTTCATACGAAACTCCCAAACCTTCACAAAATATAGGTCTTCTTTTTATATTTAGGATGTAATACTTATAATTAAACTTTATGATATTATTATAGGTATAGAAACATAATTTTACTCATTATTTAACAGGTGAGTCTCTAGTATGGTTCATAAACTTTCCAAAGTGTTTCAGTGCAACCACAAGACCTAATGACAAGATTTCCTTTGGTCGGCTCTCCGTCGATAGTGTCATTGATTAAAACATAGACATTGTCCAAAGTGAATAAACATAAAACTCTATGATCCAATACATGGGTTACCAAGAATGTCCGTTGTTAGATTGACGCCCCGCTGAGGTGGAGTCGTTGATATGGGGCTTAGTTCACTATAAAGTTTCAGTCAAGGTTTGTAAAATTAGATAATTAGTTATTTAATTAACTACTCTTTCAGGGTTTTTTAATTATTTTATTTAAGGACTATAAGATAGTAATAATTCATTAATATAACTCATCACTTCATAAATTTCGCAAACTCAAATCTCTTCAACTTCTCTCTACTTTCTCTCACTACCCAAAGACCCCCATTGAAGACCAAGTTTCAGGTTTCATTAGGGATGGAAGACTCACTTTTTTATCCATAATTCTTTAATTTATATTAAGCTATATAATCTATTCACTCTTGAGATCTCTTTTCCTAAAAGGCTCTTCAAAATTGCTTTCCGAAAGATGTCTATAACTTGGGTTTTCATCCAATTTCGTGGGTTCCATTTCAATATTATTGAATTTTTTCTTTTATTGATTAATTTTGATAGAATATTTTTTTATTGGTTAATTTATGTGATTCTTTAGGCTTTTACCTAGTTTCTCTACAAGATCCATGATTGTCCCTTTACCCTAGCCTAGGTTATGAACTAGGTTAATTTGTGATTAGTAATAATGAAATATATTTATTTCTTGTACAATTTAGTCATACATGATGATAATTACTTAATTTATTGAATAATATTGTGGAATTGATGGTGAAATATTGAAAGAGAATCTTGAAAGCTATTGGTAAGACTTTTATGATTATGAGTTATACTTCAACAATGATGGTTTATTCTTGATTATGATCTTCAATTAAAGTATTATTGTGTGAATAGAATAGGAAGATGATGATATGATGTATTTTATGGCATGTTATGGATATGTTAAATTGTAAGATCTTTATGGGGGTATGATTATGCAAGGTTCAATGTGATTACTTTCCTTGCCTTATTATGATATGCCTATGATGTGGTGATCTTAATAATTTTGGGGTGTGATGAAAGGAACTTCTCATACTGAACCTAATGAGATAATGACATGATTATACAAGGGGTTAAACTCTTATGCCCTATATTAGAATTTAATAATTAATTAAGGCTAAATGACATTTAAGAACGTACTTTAGCTTTAAAACAAGCGAACTAGATATTAGATGTGTCCCTTTCTGTAACGACCTGTTTAGTCGTTTTGAGCAACAGATTTTAATTCTGGAAAAACTGGCTGGGACGACGGATGGAACGACGGACCGTCGTGGTCACGACGGCCCGTCGAGGAGGTGTCGTCCCATGGCACTTAGAATTTTGAAATTGGGTACTGAAAATCGACTCTCTGTAAATTGTGACGGACCTGCAGGACGTGCCGTCACATCCACGACGAACCGTCGTGAGTTCCGTTGCAAAACACTTCAACTTTTGAGAATTTGGTGCAAGAAACGAGTTTCTGACCGTCATGACGGACGTGCAGGACGGACCGTCACAGGTGTGACGGACCGTCACAGTGTCCGTGGTGACGATGGGATTTTGGGCAGTTGCAACGACCTGCGTGACGGACCGTCGCAGGCATGACGGCCCGTCACAGGTTGCGCAATCCCAGGCAGTTTAGGATTTCTCCACACGTTTTAAGGGTCGTTTTTGACTATTCTTTCCTTAATTACAAAGATTGAGGGTTAATATTAATAGGTCTAATTACTTGGGGGTTAAAAGGGGTAACCTTAAGTTAATTAGTGGGTTTTATTGTCCTCCTTTACACTTAATTATACTTTTAATTAGGGTAAAAAGAAGGAGGGTTTGAATAAAACAAAACAAAAGAAAAGAACAAAAGAGAGGAGAAACGAACGAGTAGAGAGGAGAGAAACGAAGAGGATAGCAAGGATTTTGAGAAGATAGCTTGTTGATTCAATTCTTCGGTGGAGGTAGGTTATGGTTATATTACGATACTCGTAGTGAACTCTTAATAGTGAATAATATGTGTTGATGATATTGTAAACCTGTCTATATGCTTATTGTATGCTTGTATGAATATGATTATGTGATTTTGATAAAACAAGCATGATGAAAACCATTGAATCCCAAATCTTGAAAGAAACTTTAATCTATGACATTAATGATGATGCCTTGGTATAAAAGAAGGCTTGACGGGTTAAAGTAATGGGATTGATGATGCCTTAGTATAGAGAAGGCTGGATGAATGGATAGAATGGATGTAGTGGATCGGAGTGTCACGTACCGACACATAGTATTAGTGGATCGGAGTGTCACGTTCCGACACATAGTATAGTGGGACGGGTGTCACGAACCGACACGTAGATATAGGGGATCGGAGTGTCACGTTCCGACACATATACGGGATCGGAGTGTCACGTTCCGACACATATAGGGGATCGGGTGTCACGTTCCGACACATATAGGGGATCGGAGTGTCACGTTCCGACACATATAGGGGATCGGAGTGTCACGTTCCGACACATAGTGGTAGGGGATCGGAGTGTCACGTACCGACACAAGAGGAAGAAAGATATGATCTCTCGAAAGATGATATATACTCAACATAATGAACTTAATTCCAAATGAGTATGGTGATGAGGCTTGAGCCCTCATGAATGAACTTGATGGTATTTATTGACGATTATGATACCTGTTGTTGTTACATGTTGAGTTTATAGTTGATTTATAATATTTCTCGATATATATTATCTTCTATTTTGAGTTTGCCGATGATATCTACTCAGTACTTGTGGTTGTACTGACCCCCTACTTTTATGTTTTCTTCTTGTTATTTGTGTAATGGTTTGAATGCAGCAAACGTTCCGTCAACTTCAATTCAACAGTAGATCTAGCCAGTCTTCACTCCATCGGAAATTCAAGGTGAGCTAACGCGTCTAGCTTGGACTGGATCTTCTTCTTCAAGTCTTGATGCCTTGAACTTCCGGCATGGACTAGCTTCTTATGTATTTTTTAGCTTCTTAGACAGTTTTAGTTTAGAAATTTGAGATAGATGTTCTTGTGATGATGACTTCCAGATTTTGGGAATATCAATAATAGTTGAGTTGTTTATTATGAGATTAAGTCTTCCGCATTATTTCTGTTGATATTATCTTGAAATGTTAAGATTTAGATGGGTTGGTTCGCTCACATAGGAGGGTAAATGTGGGTGCCAGTCCCGTCCCCAATTTGGTCGTGACAGACTTGGTATCAGAGCATTAGGTTCATTGGTCTCATCACACAAGAACAGGTCTAGTAGAGTCTTAAAGAACGGTAGGGGACCCTTTACTTTTCTTTGAGAGGCTATAAGACTTTAGGAAAATTCCATTCTTTCATTCTTCTTTCGTGCTACTACTTGAGTCCAATTGGTATCTAGGTGATACAAATTGGTATCTGACCATCTTCACTCTATTTCGCAGATGGTTAGAACTAGAGCAACGACCGCACCAGCAACGACAACGGAAAGACAGGAAACTACTGAGCCAGCCACTGGGGCTGTGGCTCGAGGAAGGGTAACGGCAAGATGGCCGTGGAAGAGGTCGTGGAGGACGTCCCTCTAGAGGGAGAGGACGAGCCCCTAGCCCATCTGATACTAGGGCGGTGACTCCTCCACCGACCGAGGAGGTAGTAAGAGAGGGTGAGGAAGGGGAAACTGAACAAGGGCAGAATGAGGAAATGCCACCCCAACCTACCCAGAGATGATCAACCAGGTACTTGCTTGATCTTAGCGGGTTATCCGATCAGGGACAGGCTCCTCCAATGGTTTCTGCACCAACACCTCCGGTTTCAGAGATACGACATGCGGCTACTATGGCTCCCCGCATGGATGCAACCATTGGAGATAGGCACATTTCCACGTCTGACTACTGGGCCTATCATGACAACGATCAACATGAACTTTTCAGTATTCTTGAAATTGAAACCTCCAGTTTTCAAGGGTGCAGAATCTGAAGATGCTTATGATTTTCTGGTTGATTGTCATGAGCTACTACACAAGATGGGGATAGTAGAACGGTTTGGCGTCGAGTTCGTGAGCTATCAGTTCCAAGGGAACGCAAAATGTGGTGGCGTTCACATGTTGAGTGTCAACCAACAGAGGCACCACCAATGACTTGGGAATCATTCTCTACCCTGTTTATGAGAAGTATATCCCAGGACTTTGAGAGATAGAAAGAGGGATGAGTTCTTGAGTCTTGAACAGGAAGAATGACGGTTAATGCATACGAGGCTAAATTCGCGTCGCCACTATCCAGATACGCCACCACCAACTCTGTTTCAGTCCACAAGAACGGATCCGCCGTTTTGTGAAGGGGTTGAGGTCAGAATTGCGGATTTCAGCCTTACAGATAGCGGCAACAGCAACATCCTTCCAAGAGGTGGTAGACTTTGTGATAGAGGTGGAAGGAGTGAAACCGGATGACTTCACCACAACGTCTACATCAAAAGAGGTTGCGAAGGGGAGGAGAGTTTAATGGTTCCTACTCTAGAGGACAGAACTCCGGAGGTCACTCAGTTCGACCAATACAGTCTTCACTACAGACTGTAGTTGGGGACCACCTCAGAACGGTCAACACTACTCCGAGAGACCTATGCCGACTCCAGAGAGTGCTATGGATGTGGGGAGATTGGACATATTAGGAGGAATTGTCCAAACAGAGTTACAGAGCCCCACTAGCTAGAGGTAGGGTGGTCATGGTAGAGGCCGTTTTTCTGGAGGACGTGGTGGTCGAGGTAATGGGGTCACCAAAACGGCAGAGGTGATGGGCAAAACGGAGCCACTACTACACACAACTGGTAGGGGCAACGGACAGACGAATGATAGGGCCCATTGTTATGCTTTCCCTGGGAGGTCTGAAGCGGAGGCGTCTGATGCTGTTATCACAGGTAATCTCTGGTTTGTGATTGCATGGCATCTGTATTATTTGACCCTGGCTCCACGTTTTCATATGTATCTTCCTCATTTGCTAATGGTCTAAATTTACATTGTGAATTACTTGACATGCCTATTCGTGTTTCTACTCCGGTGGGTGAGTCTGTGATAGTCGAAAAAGTGTATAGGTCGTGTTTGGTGAATTTTTGGGGAGCAACACTTATGTAGATTTGGTTATTTTAGAAATGGGTGACTTTGATGTAATTCTGGGTATGACTTGGCTTTCTCCAAACTTTGCGATTTTGGATTGTAATGCTAAAACGGTAACGTTAGCCAAGCCTGGGGCAGATCCGTTAGTGTGGAGGGTGACTACACTCCAATCCGGTGCGTATCATCTCCTTTTCGTGCTCAGAAGATGGTTAGTAAGGGTTGTCTAGCTTTCTTGGCACATCTCAAGGATGGCACTACCCAAGTACCTTCGATCGATCGAGTCGGTTTCAGTGGTCTGTGAGTTTTTGGATGTGTTCCCTGCAGATCTTCCTCGGTATGCCACCAGATAGGGATATAGACTTCTGCATTGATTTGGAACCCGGTACTCTCGCCCATTTTCTATACCCCCGTATAGAATGGCTCCCGCCAAATTAAGAGAGTTAAAGGCACAACTTCAAGAGTTGTTGAGCAAAGGCTTCATTAGACCAAGTGCATCTCCTTGGGGTGCTCCGGTGCTATTTGTGAAGAAGAAGGATGGGAGTTTCCGAATGTGCATAGATTACCGACAGTTGAACAAGGTAACTATTAAGAACAAGTACCCCCCATTCCTCGCATTGATGACTTGTTCGATCAGTTACAAGGTGCTTGTGTCTTCTCAAAGATTGACTTGAGATCCGGTTATCACCAATTGAAAATACGAGCAACGGATGTGCCAAAGACTGCTTTCCGAACTAGGTATGGGCACTATGAATTTGTGGTAATGTCCTTTGGTCTTAATGCCCCTGCTGCCTTCATGAGCTTGATGAACGGGATTTTCAAGCCATATTTGGACCTCTTTGTGATCGTGTTTATTGATGATATACTGATATACTCCAAGAGTAAGAAGGAACATGAAGAGCATTTGAGAATGGTTTAGAGTTGTTGAGAAAGAAGAAGCTCTATGCGAAATTCTCCAAGTGTGAGTTTTGGTTAGATTCAGTGTCTTTCTTGGGGCACGTGGTTTCTAAGGATGGGGTGATGGTGGATCCATCCAAGATTGAGACAGTGAAGAATTGGTAAGACCTACAAACGTGTCAGAAATAGGAGTTTTGGGTTTAGCTAGCTACTACCGCCGATTCGTCAAGGGATTCTCTTCTATTGCTTCCCAATTGACGAACTTGACTAAGCAGAATGTTCCATTTGTATGGTCAGATGAGTGTGAGGAAAGCTCCAGAAGCTTAAGACTTCGTTGACTACCGCGCCCATCCCACCTTGCCGGTAGAGGGTAAAAACTTCATTGTTTATTGTGATGCATCCTATTCTGGGTTGGGTGCAGTGCTAATGCAAGAGAAGAATGTGATTGCTTATGCTTCGAGGCAATTAAAGGTGCATGAACGTAACTACCACTCATGACTTGGAATTGGCCGCGGTAGTATTTGCACTAAAGCAATGGAGACACTACTTGTATGGGGTTAACTGTGAGTCTATACGGACCATCGTAGCCTACAGTATGTCTTTACTCAGAAAGATTTGAATTTGAGAAAGGAGATGGATGGAACTACTGAAGGACTACGACATCACTATCTTGTATCATCCGGGAAAAGCAAATGTTGTGGCAGATGCTTTGAGTAGGAAGGCCGGAAGCATGGGAAGTCTAGCTCATTTGCAAGCTTCTACCGCCCATTGGCTAGAGAAGTGCAGATTTGGCTAATGACCTTATGAGGTTAGAAATAAACGAGAAGGGAGGATTGTTAGCTTGTGTAGAGGCAAGTCCTCTTTTCTTGATCAGATTAAGGGGAAACAGTTTGATGATGAGAAACTAAGGCGAATTCGAGATAAAGTGTTGCAAGGAGAGGCTAAGGAAGCAATAATCGATGGGGAAGGTTTTTGAGGATTAAGGGAAGAGTATGTGTACCCCGCTTGATGATTTGATCACCACTATTCTTACAGAAGCTCATAGTTCCGGATATTCCATACATCCTGGTGCAACCAAGATGTACCGCGACCTAAAGCAACACTTCTGGTGGAGTAGAATGAAGCGAGATATTGTTGAGTTTGTGGCCAAATGTCCAAATTGTCAACAAGTAAAGTATGAACACCAGAGGCCCGGAGGAACACTTCAGAGAATGCCCATTCCTGAATGGAAGTGGGAGAGAATCGCGATGGACTTCGTGGTTGGTCTTCCCAAGACATTGGGTAAGTATGACTCCATTTGGGTGATTGTTGATAGGTTAACTAAGTCTGCTCATTTCATTCCTGTCAAGGTGACCTACAATGCAGAGAAGTTAGCCAAGATCTACATCTCAGAATCGTTTGATTGCATGGGGTTCCACTCTCAATCATATCTGATAGAGGTACGCAGTTTACTTCTAAGTTTTGGAGAACCTTACATGCTGAATTAGGTACTAGATTGGACCTTAGTACTGCATTTCATCCTCAGACCGATGGTCAGTCTGAGCGAACGATTCAAGTGTTGGAGGATATGCTTCGCGCGGTGTGTGATAGAGTTTGGTGGCCATTGGGATAGCTTCTTACCCTTGGCAGAGTTTTCATACAATAATAGCTATCACTCCAGTATTGATATGGCTCCATTTGAAGCATTGTATGGGAGGAGTTGTAGATCTCCCATTGGTTGGTTTGACGCCTTTGAAGTTAGACCTTGGGGGACTGATCTGTTGAGAGATTCTATGGAGAAGGTAAAAGCTATTCAAGAAAAGCTTTTGGCGGCTCAAAGTAGACAAAAGGTATGCGGACCGAAAGGTTAGAGACTTGGAGTTCATGGAAGTGAACAGTCTTGTTGAAGGTGTCGCCCATGAAAGGGTGATGCGGTTTGGAAAAAGAGGTAAGCTAAGTCCAAGGTATATTGGACCATTTGAAGTGCTTAAGAGAATAGGGGAGGTGCTTATGAATTAGCCTTACCCCCAGGGCTGTCCGGAGTGCATCCGGTATTTCATGAATCCATGTTGAAGAGATACCACGGAGATGGAAACTAAATTATCCGTTGGGATTCAGTTTTGTTGGATGAGAACTTGACTTATGAAGAGGAACCGATTGCTATATTAGATAGAGAATTTCGCAGTTGAGGTCGAGAGAGATTGCATCCATCAAAGTTCAATGGAAGAATCGACCGGTTGAAGAGGCTACTTGGGAGAAGGAGGCAGATATGCAAAGAAAATACCCACATCTTTTACAGATTCAGGTACTCCTTTTCGCCATTTTTTTCTTCTTTTGATCGTTCGGGGACGAACGATGGGTAAATTGGTATCTATTGTAACGACCTGTTTAGTCGTTTTGAGCAACAGATTTTAATTCTGGAAAAACTGGCTGGGACGACGGATGGAACGACGGCCCGTCGTGGTCACGACGGCCCGTCGAGGAGGTGTCGTCCCATGGCACTTAGAATTTTGAAATTGGGTACTGAAAACGACTCTCTGTAAATTGTGACGGACCTGCAGGACGTGCCGTCACATCCACGACGAACCGTCGTGAGTTCCGTTGCAAAACACTTCAACTTTTGAGAATTTGGTGCAAGAAACGAGTTTCTGACCGTCATGACGGACGTGCAGGACGGACACCGTCACAGGTGTGACGGACCGTCACAGTGTGTCCGTGGTGACGATGGGATTTTGGGCAGTTGCAACGACCTGCGTGACGGACCGTCGCAGGCATGACGGCCCGTCCCAGGTTGCGCAATCCCAGGCAGTTTAGGATTTCCTCAACGTTTTAAGGGTCGTTTTTGACTATTCTTTCCTTAATTACAAAGATTGAGGGTTAATATTAATTGGTCTAATTACTTGGGGGTTAAAAAGGGGTAACCTTAAGTTAATTAGTGGGTTTTATTGTCCTCCTTTACACTTAATTATACTTTTAATTAGGGTAAAAAGAAGGAGGGTTTGAATAAAACAAAACAAAAGAAAAGAACAGAAAGAGAGGAGAAACGAACGAGTAGAGAGAGAGAGAAACGAAGAGGATAGCAAGGATTTGAGAAGATAGCTTGTTCATTCAATTCTTTCGGTTGGAGGTAGGTTATGGTTTATATTACGATACTCGTAGTGAACTCTAATAGTGAATAATATGTGTTGATGATAATTGTAAACCTGTCTATATGCTTATTGTATGCTTGTATGAATATGATTATGTGATTTTGATAAAACAAGCATGATGAAAACCATTGAATCCCAAATCTTGAAAGAAACTTTAATCTATGACATTAATGATGATGCCTTGGTATAAAAGAAGGCTTTGACGGGTTAAAGTAATGGGATTGATGATGCCTTTATAGAGAAGGCTGGATGAAATGGATAGAATGGATGTAGTGGATCGGAGTGTCACGTACCGACACATAGTATTAGTGGATTGGAGTGTCACGTTCCGACACATAGTAGAGTGGGACGGGTGTCACAAACCGACACGTAGATATAGGGGATCGGAGTGTCACGTTCCGACACATATAGGGGATCGGAGTGTCACGTTCCGACACATATAGGGGTCGGAGTGTCACGTCCGACACATATAGGGGATCGGAGTGTCACGTTCCGACACATATAGGGGATCGGAGTGTCACGTTCCGACACATAGTGGTAGGGGATCGGAGTGTCACGTACCGACACAAGAGGAAGAAAGATAATGAATCTCGAAAGATGATAATATACTCAACATAATGAACTTAATTCCCAAATGAGTATGGTGATGAGGCTTGAGCCCTCATGAATGAACTTGATGTATTTATTGACGATTATGATAATGTTGTTACATGTTGAGTTTATAGTTGATTTATAATATTTCTCGATATATATTATCTTCTATTTTGAGTTTGCCGATGATATCTACTCAGTACTTGTGGTTGTACTGACCCCCTACTTTTATGTTTTCTTCTTTGTTATTTGTGTAATGCAGCAAACGTTCCGTCAACTTCAATTCAACAGTAGATCTAGCCAGTCTTCACTCCATCGAAAATTCAGGGTGAGCTAACGCGTCTAGCTTGGACTGGATCTTCTTCTTCAAGTCTTGATGCCTTGAACTTCCGGCATGGACTAGCTTCTTATGTATTTTTAGCTTCTTAGACAGTTTTAGTTTAGAAATTTGAGATAGATGTTCTTGTGATGATGACTTCCAGATTTTGGGAATATCAATAATAGTTGAGTTGTTTATTATGAGATTAAGTCTTCCGCATTATTTCTGTTGATATTATCTTGAAATGTTAAGATTTAGATGGGTTGGTTCGCTCACATAGGAGGGTAAATGTGGGTGCCAGTCGCGTCCCCGATTTGGGTCGTGACACTTTCCTATGAGGGAACTAGGTTCACAACGATTATCATTGATAGAAATTAACATTCAGTATGCATACAAGAGTTTCTAGTATATCTTTTAGTTTCTTAACTATGTAGCCCTCATAGGGAGACTACTTAGTGGATCCACCTAGAGTGCTATGTTCATGTTTTGGTTCTACTTTGGACTTCATATCACCTTCTTTCGGTGTAGGATTTCATGATAGCGGATTCCATGTTTAGATCATATGGTCTATTGTTGGTTAAGGCAATTATTCAAAAAATTAAAACTAATGTATAAAAGTAATAATGTGAACACAACTTGGGTGACTTAAGTAGTTTTTATTTAGTATAGGTAAGTGGATGAGACTTTACTTATGCATTAAACAAGTTTACTTTAAAGTGAGTCTTAGGAGGATGTTCTTATGTGCTTTTGTTATGAATGAAATCCATATGTTGAATTTACATGATGTTGATCTTATTTGATGTTGAATTCATTGATGACCATGACTACATATGATATGATGTTTTATGGACTATAGACATTGCTTATCGTCCTTGTAGTTTACTTGAATATTTGGGGTCATGGGGATTTACATGAGCATCGCAATTGTAGCCTTGGCATGAGTTGTCAGTAAGGCTCTTTTATGTTTTGATACTATCAAATCAAATATATGAAATGTTGATATGACTTTATGATAATGTTGGTGTTTTGTTGGATTTGAACATTTCTTCATGATGTTATGCCCATGGACTTGTATATGCGCTTATGTTTGAATTAAGGCTTTCAAAGTTACTTTGCATGGTTTTGAACAAAATATCCACTTGTACATGATTTCAATTGTTTTACTTGCATATGTTTTCATGTTTAGTACATGTGGTTTGCACTAACCCATATTCTTTATATTTCTACAATAATTTAGGTTCAGGCCATAGAAGAATTTTAACGCCATTTTAAAGGAAGACTTTGATGTATTTCCCAAGTTGTTGCAGAGTTCTCAAGTTTGAGGATGATGAAATTTTTCTACACTAGATATAATATTGAATGTGTCTAAAGACACTTGTTCTTTCTTTATAATTGAGACATTCTTGTAAGCCTATATGTGGCTTATTGTAGTAGTGTGAGGGTTATTACAAACAATGTAATTCTCTTTTAGACAATTTATTTGTGAGACAAATATTATAATATCTTATGAATTGTCTATATTTCATAAATAAGAAGTCTACGTACATTTCATAAACAAGGAGTCTATGTAAACTCTATGTATGATAAGTGACAAGTCTAAGTCTACTTCACTATGTAAAAGTTTTATATTTTTTGCATTTTCTCTACCTATGATTTGCAATGAATTACGAAAAGGGCTAGTCTAAGGACTTTTTGAGGACAAAGGCGTCGGTTTCTAGGGGTACTTCTCGATTGTGACAAACTTGGTATGAGAGCATGGGGTTGAGTAATCTTAGGATTGATGTCTCACTAAACCACATTTACGTGGAGTCTTTTTCATGAGTATGATGCGTGCTACACTTATGAATAAGAGGCTATGTGATGTTTAGGAAATTCTCACCTCTTTTCTATTCATGAAGTTGGGCCTCAGGAGTGGTAAGTATATGTGTCCTTTTTCTTCAAATCTTTTTCTTGTGGTTATTGCCTATGTCTATTAGAAGGGAAGTGGCAAGAATAGTTGAAGAGGAGATTCATAATGTGGGAGTTCCTTCCCAAGGCAACAAAGCTCCTTCTAAAGACAATCAAGCTCCACTTCAAGAACAAGTTCCTCAAGGTGATCAAGTTCCAACCATTTCCCTGGCCATAACGGATGGAGGGATAAGGTCTAGTTTTGTATGTTTTGCTTAAGCAATGACTACTCAAGCTCAAAATGTAGCTACGCAAGCTCAATTTATAGTGGCTCAAGCAAATTGAGAAGATGTACCACGTGTGAACCAAAGAGCTAGGACCATGGCTGCTCGCTTGAGCAATATCACAAGGATGAACCCTCCAATTTTCTTTGAATGTAAGATGAATGAAGACCCTCAAGACTTTTTTAATGATGTATACAATATCTTGTATGCTATGGGAATGATATCTAATGAGAAGGATGAGCGAGCCACATATCAACTCAAGGATGTGGATCAAACTTTGTATACTCAATAGAGGGACAATAGTGCTTTGAGGGCAGGTCCCATAAGTTGGGAAGTCTTCGTAGGTCATTTAATGATAGGTTATTCCCAAGAGAGAAAAGAGAGGCTAAAGTGGAGAGTTCATCAACCTTCGTCAAGGAGGTATTAGTCTTCATGAGTTCTATTTGAAATTCAATAAAATATTTACGAATCCCTCTTCTTCGGTTTCAAAAACAAAGGATGAAATGAACCATTTTGTGACAGTTGTGTTCGATGATCTTTTGGAAGAGTGTCTTTCAGCGATGATTCACGAAAATATGGAAATTTTTCTTCTTATGGTTCATGCTCACCATGTTGAGGAGTGTAGGATATGTTGGAAGAATAGGGATGATAAGAGTGCAAGGTTTTATGAAGAGGGTACTTCAAAGGGTAATTTGGAAATCCATGACAAACTAAGTTCAAGAAGAGATTCTCCAACAAATTTCCTACTATATTTCATAGGATATCAAGGATAGGGTGTCTAACCCTAGGTTCCAAGGGGGAAAACTGGAAATTAATCAAGTGAGAAACCTAGTTGTACCAAATGTGGTAATAAGCATATGGGTGAATGCTTGGTAGGAACAAATAATTGTTTTGGTTATTGAAAGGCTGTCCATAAAGTGATAGATTATGTAGTGCATAGTTCTAAGAAGAAGGAGAGTAATCAAGATCAATAAATAAGTCCTAGTTCAGATGCTAATATGAAGAACCGCTTCTATTCACTTTGCTCTAGAGATGAACAAGAGGATTGTCCCCAATTTTGTCGCCAGTATTCTACAAGTGTTCTTCATTAATGTCTATGATTTAGTAGATACCTGTAATAAATTATCATTTGTAACTCCATAAGTAGCTAAAAATGCTATACCCGATATGTTGATTGAAACTTTTTCGGTTATGACCTTGTAGGTGACTCCGTTGACGCTATAATAGTCTTCAGAAGTTGTCCTATATGATTGCCCAAATGAGTTTTATTGATTGATTTGTAAGATTGATATGGTGGACTTTTATGTCATATTGGGGATGGATTTGTTGCATGCTTAATTTGCATTATTGATTGTTGAAAACGGGTACTTAAATTCAAATTTCCTAATGAACCCGTCTTAGAATGGAAGGGGGTTAACTCAATCCCTAGAGGTCGAATAATTTAGTGTCAAAAACTTGTAATATTATTTCTAAGGTATTTATTTACCATACTGTAAGTGTCAAGGACTTTGAGTCTAAGGGTCCTCTTTTAGCGTTGTAAGCTGTAAGAATGAATTTTTCGGAAGTCGTCCCCAATGACATGCCCAAAATTACCCCTGAATGGGAAATATACTTTGGCATATACTTGTTGTCGGATACAAATCCTATTTTAATCCCTCCTTACCGGATGGCTCTGGCCAAGTTAAAGTAACTAAAGATTCAACTAAAACATTTACTAGACGAATGTTTCATAGAACCCAGTATTTCCTAGTGGGGAGCGACGGTTTTTTTTTTAAAAAGAAGAATGGATCCCGAAAATTTTATGACCTAGAATAGTGCATCACAAAATTAATAATGATTATTTTAGACCTAAAAAAGTAATAAAAATTTTCTAACAAGTTTTAGAAACAAAACGCTATGAAACGATCATGACGTCCGAAAACTAGCGAAATTGAACTAGTGAAGGTCCTGAAGTTTTGGGAAGGTTTTGGAGTGTTTTATGTAGTATAAAAATTTTAAAAAGGATTTATGTAGGTATAATAATGTATACGTGGTTAAAAAGTCTAGGTCCGACCCCCAAAGATTGCAAGAGGGGTCAGGAAGGGACCCCATTTTGGACAAAGAACGCTGCCAAGAGGAAGCAACTTTTTGTTTAGAGGGAGAGAGTACGCGTTCCTGTCTTGGTTCACCCAAATTTTTGGTCTGTGATGCGGACACATCACAAACTCTTCTATATAATTTTTTTTAAATCTTGCGGGAATAGCTTCGGGTTGTAGAATTGTTCTGAAATTTGAATTCGAGTTTCACTTCATTAAATGGTAAACTAAAGTTAGGGATCTTTTGGATGAGGGTTATATATTTATTTACCTTCAGTTTTCCCCCACAATAATTCACTATAATCAAAACAACAAAGTAATTCCCAAAAGCACTCCCTTCTCTATACATTCTCTCTCTACTCATCCTCATTGAAGAAGCTTTGAAGGATGAAGAACAAGACGAAATTCTTCATGTTGCTACTCATTTACATGGTGATTTATATTTAAGGTATGCTTTCTTTCACTCGTGGGATTCTTTTCCCAAGAGGTCCCTTCAAAAGATGAATTCTAAATCTCCCAAAACTATTTTTTTCTCTCACATGGGTCTTTTTTGAAAAACAAAATTATGATTCAATTATGATAAATTATGGTGTATTAAAGTTTTTTAAGTATATATTGATGTTTAATTGATTATTTCCTTTGATATTACCGTAGACCCATGTCTTTCCCTAGATTTCATCAAACCTTGAATTGATATGCTAAATTGTGAAAATCATGATCATGTAGATTGAATTCATTGTTTTTAATTATGTAATTGCTTCTTGAATTTAAATAATATATGAAATTGGTTATGTATTATTAGTATTGGAATTATGAAGGTTATTGGCAAGATCAAAGAAGGTATGTTGATTGGTTCTTCTTGAATTAAATTGTGAATTATGAGTTACTTATGCAGTAATGCTTCTATGTCTAATACTTGCATCATTTGCCTTTCTTGGTCACATTATCTCTAGCGAAGGGGAAAGAGGTTGATCAGAGGAACACTGAAGTGGTCAAATGTATTCCTAGTCTGTTGAGTCCTACCGACATCCAAAGTTTTCTAGAGGTTGTCGGTTACTTTAGGAGGCTTGTTGACGGATTCTCGTCTATCGCATATCCATTAATAGCCTTAATAAAAAGAATTGGAAATTCTAATGGATAGAATCATGTGAAAAAATTTCCAATTATTGAAAGATAAACTCACCTCTTCTCCGATATTGACATTACCGAGGGTACCGAACGGTTTGTGGTTTATTGTGATGCCACCGAGTGGGTCAAGGATGTGTGCTAATGTAAAATGGGAAAGTTTTAGAGTACGCCTCTATAAAACTCAAGCCACATGAGAATAATTACCCAACTCATGGCCTTGAGCTTTATTCCGTGGTATTTGCATTTAACATTTGGAGACATTATATCTATAGGGTATATGTTTATGTATTGACCGATCACATGAGTTTACAGTATGTGTTTTACCAAAAAGAGTTTAAACTACATCAAAAAAGGAAGTTAGAACTTTAAAAGTACAATGACATGAATGTCCTTTACCATCCCAAAAAAGTGATGTTGAAGCGGATGGTTTGAGTAGAGTGTCCATGAGTAGTGTGACTCATGTGGTTGATGATAAGAAATAGTTTTGTAAAAGTGGTTTATTGGTTTGCTCATTTGTGTGTGTCACCAGAATACTCTTTAAAGGGTGGTTTTGTGGTCCTACACAAGTCCAAGACGTCTTTAGTGATTAGGCTGAAATCAATGGCATACCTTCATCCTCTATTCAGGGAGTTTAAGGAAACAATCCTTAGTAAATCTAATAAGTCCTTCTCTCAAGGAAAATATCGGGTGCTTAGGCACCAAGGAAGATTGTGTATACCAGATGAGGATGGATTGATGGAATTGATCATGGAAGAGGCTCGTGGTTCCCGATATTTCGTTCACCTAGGTGCAAAAAATATGTATCGCGACTTACGAGAAATTTATTGGTGGAATTGTTTTAAAAGGGACATAGCGGATTGTGTTGCTAATTGCCAAACTGCCAAAAAAGTCAAAGCAGAGCATCAATGTCCGAGTGGTTTGACTCAATATATATATATTCCTACATGGAATATATTAACATGGACTTCGTAGAGGGGTTGCCTTGTAATAGGAGAAATTATAACTTTATACAGATCTTTGTGGATAGGGTAACCAAGTCTGCACATTTCCTTCTAGTCAAAGTCGCATATTCGGTGGAAGATTATGCAGAATTGTACCTCAAAGAGATAGTGAAATTACGTGGAGCCCCTTTATGCGTCATTTCTGATAGAGGTACTAAATTCACCTCCCATTTCTTGAAAGCTTTCCAAAGTTAGAATTTAATGAAGGTAAAGCTTTGTACCGCTCTTCATCCAAATGTGGATCGTCAAGCGGAACACACTATTCAAATTCTTGAATATATGGTGAGGGAATGCGTCATAGACTTCATGCAAATGGGGATGACCAACTACCTTTGATATAATTCTCCTACAACAATAGCTATCATTTTACTATGTCTATGGAACTCTTCGAGGCACTTTAAGAGAGGAGGTGTAGATCCCTGGTTGGGTGATATGAGGTGGGTGAGTTTTACCTAGTTGGTCTCGAATAGGTTTATGAAGACCTCGAGAAGGTTTGGTTTATAAGGATAGGCTAAAACCGCCTCAACGTCGGAAATTTTTTTTTGATGGCAATAGAAAGAGGGACCTTAAATTTGAAGTAGGAGATTGGGTCTATTTAAAAATTTCACCCATAGAAGGTGTGATGAGTTGGGGAAGAAGGGTACACTTACTCCCGGTATGTGGGGCCATATGAAATTTTTAAAATAGTCTACATTGTTACCCATGAGTTTAAATTGGACAATGAATTGGCAACGATTCATCCGGTATTCCATGTTTCCATGCTCAAAAAGTGTATTGGGGACCCGATTTCCATTCATCCTCTAGAAGGTATAGTAGTAAAAGAGGACATTTATTATGAAGAGGTCCATATGAGATCATGGACCGTCATGTTATGAAATTGAGGAACAAGGAGGTTGTCTCCGTAAAAGTTCTATGGAAGAACCACCTTGTGGAGGGAACTACATGGGAGGCGGAGGCCGACATGAAGTCCAGTTATCCTCACCTTTTATCTCCTATTCTTAGCCAAGTCTAAATTTAGTGGTTACCTCATATAATTATTATGAATTATGTTGACCTTATCATGTTTTTTTTCTAGTATGTGTATATGTTAGTAGAAAGTCATGTTAAAGTTGAGTTTTCATGAAACATGTTTCTTATGATTAGCTTTCACTTGAGTAATTATTATGTTATATCTATTCATGAAAAATTGTATTGTACATTCTTGATATTTTTATGATAACAAATCATTATTTAAAAATCTTGATGTACAAAATGATCTCATATTGAAAAGGAGAAGATAGTTTCTACTAATGTGATAGAAAGTTGAGCTATTTTATATAGGTGATGTTGTGGAATTAGTTGCATTGTGTTAATGCTATGATTAAATTTATAAAATAGTGGAGAATTTATCCAATGAAGTATGACTCATTTCTTATATATTGTAGTTTGTTAGGATGCTAGTCTTGAGTTTCTTCTTCCTATAGAGGTTGAAAGGTGTCATTTGGGGACGAATGTTCTTGTGGGGGAGCGTTGACACACCCCTGAAATTTTATGACCTAGAGTAGAGCTTTAAAAAATGACCAATGTTGATTTTAGACCAAAAAATGTTCAATACAACTTGTCTAACAAGCGTTAGAACGGAAACTCTAAGAAACAACCACCATGTCCGGAAAGTAGAAAAATAAAACTAGTGAACGTCATTATGTTTTGGCAAGGTTTGGGAGTGTTTTATGAAATCTAAAATTAATAAAAAAAGTTTTAAATAGGAAAAATAATCTATATACGGTTATAATGTACTGGTCTGACCCGCCAAGATTTCACGAGGGGCTTATGAAGGGACCCCAATTTAGAACAAGCAAGCTGCCAAGAGGCAGCAACTTCTGTTCTTAAAAAGAGCAAGTCCCCGTGGTGGAATTTGCACAACGAAAGACAAAAGTTTCGTGTGTGATGCAGACACATCACAAACTGTCTTGTTTCCAATTTTTTTTAAAAAATCTTGCAAGAACAGCTCCGCGACGTGGACTTGTGTCCCGATGAAAATGTGAAATTTTAATTTGAGTTTAACTTCATTAAATGGTCAACTCAAATCAAAAACCATAATATATCATAAAATCTCTCCTTTCTCTTTAAATTTTATCTCTAGTAATCCTACATTGAAAAATCTTTGAAGGTTGAATAAGAAGACCAAATTCTTCAACTTTCTACTCAATTTCGTTGTGATCCATCTTTAAGATATGGTTTTTTCACACTTCGCATTCTTTTCCCCAAGAGGTCTCTTTGAAAGATGATTTCTAAATCTGTCAAATTTATGTTTTTCCCTCTCACGTGGGTCTTCAATCAAAAAAAATTATGAATGAATTGTGATGAATTATTATGGATTAATGTTGTTTAATTATATATTGATGGTTAATTGATGATTTTCTATGAGATTTCCCTAGACCCAAATCATTCCCCCGATTTCATGAAATCCTTGAATTTATATGATGAATTGTGAAGATCATGAACATGTAGATGGACTAGATTGTTGTTAATTATGCAATTGCTTCTTGAATTTACCTCATGTATTTAATTAGTTATGTATTATAGGTAATGGATGTATGAAGGTTCTTGGAAAGGACAAAGGAGGTATGTTGATTGGTTCTTCTTGAATTTAATTGTGAATTATGAGTTATTCATACAGGAATGCTTCTATGTATAATGTTTTGTAGTGATGTGATGTTAGGCATTCCTCAACCTTTACCATAATAAATTGAATTAGACATGAGTTATGTATGCATGTTATGATACGATTATGGTATGATTGGATGTAGTTCCTTATAATTACGATAAAGTTTTAAGTTACTTTGAACAATGATGTGTTATGATGTATGCTAAGGACTTGTCTAAGTCATTATACAGACTGACATAGTCGGTTATGCTTAAAGGGTATTTTGAGTCGTAATAGTATTGAGGTCGATCCAACGAAAATGGAAGCAATTAAAAATTGGAATAAGTCTTTGATTCCAAACAATATTTGAATTTTCATGGGTTTATCAAGGTATAAGAGGAATTTTTTTGATGTGTTTGCATGCATTGCTTCTCTTTTGACAACCTTAACCCAAAAAAATGATAAGTATTAATTGTCGGAAGCTTGTGAAAGAGGCTTCAATAAAATGAAAGATACGCTTACCTCCGCTCTTATGTTGACATTCGCAGGGTACCCAAGGGCTTGTAGTGTATTGTGATACTTATTGAGTAGGTTTCGGTTGTGTTCTCATGCAACATGCTAAGGTGATAGCATATGCCTCTAGAGGACTCGAGGTGCATAACAAGAACTATCCAACTCATGATCTTAAATTAGAGGTCGTAGTGTTTACTTTTAAAATATGGAGGCATTACCGATATGGGTTACATTTGGATGTATTCACCAACCACAAGAACCTTCGATATGTGTTCACTAAAAAGAAGTTGATCTTAACAAAAGAAGATGGTTGAAACTCTTGAGGGATTATGAAATGAGTATTCTTACAACCCCGGCAAGGCCAATATAGTTGTGGACGTTCTAAGTCGAATATACATGTGTAGTGTATCCCATGTTCCCGATATAAGAAGGAGTTAGTGAATGAGGTACATAAATTGTCTAGGTTGGAAGTTTTGTTGGAAGATTTTTCAAAAGTAGGTTCTATGGTACATCATAACTCCGAATCATCATTATTGGTGAAGGATAGGTCTAAGCAACACCTTTATACTCTATTGATGGAGTTGAAGGAAGTTTTTAGTAAGTTTAATGAAATATTCTCCCACGGGGGTTGGGGGTACTTAGGTACCAATACAAATTGTGTGTATCGAATGTGGATTATATATGGGGACAACTTTTGGAAGAGGCACAGTGTTCCCGATATTCCACTTATTCAGGTTCCACAAAAATGCATTGTGATATTCAAGAGGTTATTGGTGGAATTTTTATTGAAGGGACATAGGGGAGATTGTGTCAAAATTTTCTATTTTCAACAAGTTAAGGTCGTACTTCAAAGATCGGGTGGTTTAGATCAAGTGATGGATGTCCCTACTGTAAAATGGGAAAGGATATAGAGGAATTTGTGGCTTAATGTACTATCTTCAACAAGTTAAGGCCGAACATCAAAGATCGGGTGGTTTAAATCAAGTGATGGATGTCTATACTTCAAAGTGGGAAGATATCAATATGCACTTTGTAGTGGGTTTCCCTCAAACATGGAGGCAAAATGATTCAATATCGGTGATTGTTGATAGATTGACAAAATTTGCCCATATTATCCCCATAATAGTGACTTATTTGGCGCGGTAATATGCTAAGTTTTAGCTAAATGGGATTTTGATTTTTCATGGGATCCCTTTGTACATCATCTCGTATAGAGGTTCCCAATTCATTTATTTTTTTGAAGGTTTTGTCGAAAGGGGCAAGGTACTCAAGTGAAACTAAGTGTTGCTTTTCATCCTCAAACCGATGGTCAGGTGGAGCATACCATCAAAAATTTATAAGATATGTTAAGGGTTTTTGTTAATGACTTCAAGGGTAATTGGGACGAATACCTTCCATCGATTGAGTTTTCCTAAAATATAGCTACTATTCGAGTATTTCCATGGGACATTTTGAAGCAATATATGGTAGGAGATGTAGGTCTCTGGTTGGGTGGTTTAAGGTTTGTGAGTATTAAATCTTTGTTCGCGAGATAATCTATGATTCATTGGAAAAGGTTCGACTGATATGGGAAAGGTTAAAAACAACCTATGGTCGGTAAAAATATTGTGCCGACAATAAAAGAAGAGACCATAAATTTGAAGTAAGTGATTGGGTCTACTTGAAAATTTCACCTATGAAAGGGTTGATGCAATAATGTAATAAGGGGAAGCTCCATCCAAGGGTTCTGGACCTTTATGAGATAGTGAAATGGGTTGAGACTGTGGCTTATGTGTTTAATTTTACAAGTGATTTAGCCACGGATCACCCGGTATTTCATGTCTCTACAACTAAGAAATGTATACGGGACCTAGTGTCTCTTCTCCTTATTGAAGGGTTAGAGGTGAATGAGAACATTTCTAATGAAGAGGTTCTGGTTGAAATACTAGATCTCAAGTCAACAAATTGAGGAATAAAGAGGTGGCCTCCATAAAAAGTTCTATGGATAAAAAACCTAATTGAGGGACAAAAGTTGGAGGCCGAGGACGAGATGAAGTACCACTATCCTCATCTCTTTCCTCTAAATTCTATCCTAGGTTTAGGTTGGTATTTACTCTTAAAAATAAAATTATGAATAATGTATACTTGTCTTGATTTGCTAGTATGTGCATGTGCTTGTAAAGGTTCATGTTTAAATTGAGTTCTATACAATTTTGTTTTCATGGCTAATATGCACTTGCATGTAGTGTATTATGTGTTTTTACTTTATAAATTATAATAAGCATGTTTAATGCTTTTTTAAAGAAGGTTTTCATGGTAACTCTTGATGTTTATGTTGAGATCATGTTGATATTAAGAAGGTATTTCCTCATTATGTGATGTCAAAAATTGAGCTCTTATATGTGGTAAATTGTTAATTGAGTTGCTTTGTGTAATGCCACGATTATATGTTGAATGGAGTTGTGAAATACCCCTATGAGATGTAAATAATGATGATTTTATGTTTTTGTTATTATATTTTGTTTAGCTGCTAGTATTGAGTCTCATTCTTTCGCTATAAAAAGATTTTGGTGTCATTCGGGGACGAATGTTCATTGGGCGTAGTATAACACTCCGGAATTCCATGACTTAGTCTAGAGACTCATTACAAAAACTAAAACATAAAATAGTGTTTCTAAGCCTAAACAAAAGTAATAAATTCATTTAGTAAATGTTAGAGTTAAAATATCAAGAAACGACCTTAAGATCCAGAGGTTTGTGACAGTTGAGCTAGTGTGCCTTTATGTATCTCAAGGGGTTTTAAGAGTAATACTTAAGTCATATTTGGTGAAAAGATCTAAAATATATGTTAGAGTGTGTTTAGGTTCGAAAAATCTGGGTGTGACTACCCAAGGAACACTATAAGGTTCATTGATGTCACAGCCGAGAATACCCCCTAGACGTAACTAGCATCGTCATCCTCTTTTTGAGGACTAAGAATAGTCTCTTAGCTTACATCATTACATTCATAGCTCATATTTAGCGGAAAATTTAAAACTTTTCATTACTTATACTCGGAGGTTTACATAGACCCTTCGTATATGAAGATTACTTAGTCTTCTACTTTTATCGCACATAGATATATAGAATATAACATAGCGTAGTCATAATAGTTTTCTCATCTCACAACAATCAAATTAGAGTGTAAGACTTTGGGCATAGCCAATACATCAAAGAGACAGGACCACATTAGGTAATACAATGTTTATTACTCAAATGAAAGAAAGAAACATAAGAGTATGTTTAATACTAAAAAAACTTCATAACTTGATATTGGCATTGCCCTAAGAAGTGAGGACTCATCTTACTTGGATGATTAAGAGATCCAAGTCTCATAGACGTCTCCAAGAGCCCTTCACGAGCGCAGCTAATATGTTGGGCAAAAAAAAATATGGAATTAGCACACCACTTTTACTAAGTATGAGACCATATGCGCACGTACTTTGAAATCATTAATAAAAAGGAAAATTTCATAAAGGTATTAAATTACTTTGAAAACACTTACTGTCACGACCCAAAACCGAAGCCGAGCCGCGACTGGCACCCACACTACCCTCCTATGTGAGCGAACAACCCAATCTAAACCCTAACATTTCAATATAATTCAACAGAAAGTAATGCGGAAGACTCTAAACTCATTAATAAAAAACAATTCAATAACTTCTAAAATTCAACATCTATTATTCCCCAAAATGGGGAAGTCATCACCACAAGAACATCTATGATCAAATTACTAAACTAAGAGTATTCTAAGAAGCTAAAACAAGTAAAAGCTAGTCCATGCCGGAACTTCAAGGCATCAAGACATGAAGAGGAAGATCCAGTCCAAGCTAGAAGCATTAGCTCACCCTGAAGATCCGGTTTGTGACGAAGACGGGCTAGAATTGCGTGAGTTGAAGACGACGGTCCGTTTGCTGCACTCCACAAATAACAAGGAAGAAAACATAAAAGTAGGCGGTCAGTACAAACATGAGTACTGAGTAGGTATCATCGGCCAACTCAAAATAGAAAATAGTATATATCAAGTAATATCATAAATCAACTACAATACTCAACATGTAGCAACAACAAGTACTATAATCATTAATAAGTACCGCCAAGTTCACACTTGAGGACTCAAGCCTCAGTACCATACTCATTTGGGAATTAGGTTCATTAGATTGAGTACATTGACATCTTTCAAGATTCATTATCTTTATTCCTCTTCTGTCGGTACGTGACACTCCGATACCCTACTTCTATGCGTCGAAACGTGATACTCCGATCCCCTAATTCTACGTGTCGGTTCGTGACACCCGATCCCCTAAATCTACGTGTCAGTTCGTGACACCCGGTCCCCCAAATACTACGTGTCGGTTTGTGACACCAGATCCCCTAAATCTACGTGTCGGTTCGTGACACCCGATCCCCTAAATCTACGTGTCGGTTCGTGACACCCGGTCCCCCTAATACTACGTGTCGGTTCGTGACACCCGCTCCACTAATCTCATTCTATTAATTCATCAAGCCTTCTTTTATACCAAGGCATCATCAATCTCATTACTTTTGTTCATCAAGCCTTCTCTTATCCAAGGCATTATCATTAACAAAGAGATTAGGGTTTCAAGGTTTATGATTCAATAGCTTTATCATGCTTATTTTATCACAATTATATAATCACATTCATGCAAGCATACAATTAAGCACGTAGCAGGGTTTACAATACTACCAATACATATCATTCGCTATTAAGAGTTTACTACGAATAGTATCAAAACCATAACCTACCTCCACCGAAGAATTTTGATCAAGCAAGCAATTTCCCAAAGCTTTGTTCTTCTTCTCGTTTCTCCTCTTTCTCGTTTGATCCTCTCTCTCTCTCTCTTTGTTCTTTCTATTTTTCTTATTCAAACCCTCTTTGTTTTACCCTAATTAGCATATAAATAAGTATAAAAGATGTAAATAATAATTCACTAATTAACTCAAGGTTACTCCTTTTAACACCCAAGTAATTAGACGTATTAACATTTACCCACTAACTTTATAATTAAAGCAGGAATAGTCAAAAACGTCCCTTAAAACATTTAAAGAAATCCGACCCAGCCTGGGATTACGCAGCCTGTGACGGCCCGTCGTGCCTGCGATGGTCCGTCCTGCTGCTTCGTCACAGAGTTAGAGACTCAATTTCCTTGAAGAGTCTGTGATGGTCCGTCGTGCCCACGACGGTCCGTCTTGTTATTCGGTTACGAAGTTCAGAGAGTCGATTTCAGTACCCAAATTTCAGAATTTCTAAGTGTTTTGAAACGAGACCCCGTCGACGGTCCGTCGTGCCCATGACGGTCCGTCGTGGGGTCCGTCGTCTCAGCCAGTTTTCCAGAAATAAAATCTGCTGCTCAAAACGACTAAACAGGTCTTTACAATAGATACCAATTTACCCACCGTTCATCCTCGAACGATCACAAGAAGGAAAATAAGGGCGAGAAGGAGTACCTGAATCTGTAAACAGGTGTGGGTATATTTCTCGCATATCAGCCTCCTTCTCCCAAGTGGACTCTTCAACTGGTCGATTCTTCCATTGAACCTTGATGGATGAAATCTCCCTCGACATCAACTTGCGGACTTCTCTATCTAAAATAGCAACAGGATCCTCCTCATAAGACAAATTTTCATCAAGCAGAACTGAATCCCAACGAATGATGTAGTTTCCATCCCCATGGTATCTTTTCAACATAGACACATGAAATACCGGATGCACTCCGGACAGCCCTGGAGGCAAGGCTAACTCATAAGCCACCTCCCCTACTCACTTAAGTACTTCAAAGGGACCAATATACCGTGGGCTTAGTTTACCTCTTTTACCAAACCGCATCACCCCTTTCATGGGAGAAACCTTCAGCAAGACTTGTTCACCCTCCATGAACTCCAAGTCTCTAACCTTTCGATCTTCATATTCTTTCTGTCTACTTTGAGCCGCTAAAAGCTTATCTTGAATGCATTTCACCTTATCTAACGATTCCCTCAGAAGGTCAGTACCCCAAGGTCTAACGTCAAATGCATCAAACAAACCAATGGGAGACCTACATCTCCTCCCATACAGTGCCTAAAATGAGGCCATACCAATACTTGAGTGATAGCTATTATTGTAGGAGAACTGGGCCAAATGTAAGAAGCTATCCCAATGGCCACCAAATTCTATCACACATGCACGAAGCATATCCTCCAACACTTGAATCGTTCGCTCAGACTGACCATCGATCAGAGGGTGAAATGCGGTACTTAGATCCAACCTAGTACCCAATTCCGCATTCAATGTTTTCCAAATCTTAGAAGTAAACTGCGTACCTCTATCTGATATGATGGAGAGTGGAACTCCATGCAATCGCACAATCTCTGAGATGTAAAGTTTGGCTCCTTTTTCTGCATTGTAAGTCACCTTGACCGGAATGAAGTGAGCAGACTTAGTTAACCTATCAACAATCACCCAAATAGAGTCATACTTACCCATTGTCTTTGGAAGACCAACCACGAAGTCCATTGCAATTCTCTCCCACTTCCATTCCGGAATGGGCATTCTCGGAAGGGTTCCTCCGGGCCTCTGATGTTCATACTTTACTTGTTGATAGTTTGAACATTTGGCAACAAAATCAACAATGTCGCGCTTCATTCTACTCCACCAAAAGTGTTGTTTTAGTTCACGTACATCTTGGTTGCACCAGGATGTATAGAATACCTTCAACTATGAGCCTCTGTCAGAATAGTGGTGATCAAATCATCGATTCGGGGTACACATACCCTTCCCTTTATCCTCAAAACACCTTCCTCATCGATTGTTGCTTCTTTAGCCTCTTCTCGTAACACTTTATCTCGGATCCGGATCAATTTCTCATCATTAATCTGCTTTCCCTTAATCATGTCAAGGATGGAAGATCTTGCCTCCACACAAGCTAAAAATCCTCCCTTCTCATTTACTTCTAACCTCATAAGGTCATTAGCCAGAATCTGAACCTCTCTAGCCAATGGGCGTCTAGAAACTTGCAAGTGAGCTACACTTCCCATGCTTCCGGCCTTTCTACTTAATGCATCTGCCACAACATTCGTTTTTCCCGGATGATACAAAATAGTGATGTCGTAGTCCTTTAGTAGTTCCATCCATCTCCTCTGTCTCAAGTTCAAATCCTTCTGAGTAAAAACATACTGTAGGCTACGATGATCCGTATAGACCTCACACTTAACCCCATATAAATAGTGCCTCCATTGCTTTAATGCAAATACTACCGCGGCCAACTCCAAATCATGGGTCTGATAGTTACGTTCATGCACCTTTAATTGCCTTGAAGCATAAGCAATTACATTCTTTTCTTGCATTAGCACTGCACCCAAACCCGAATAGGATGCATCACAATAGACAATGAAATTCTTACCTTCCACTGGCAAGGTGAGAATGGGTGCAGTAGTCAACAAAGTTTTGAGCTTCTGAAAGCTTTCTTCACACTCATCCGACCAAACAAATGAAACATTCTGCTTAGTCAAGTTCGTCAATTGGGAAGCAATGGAAGAGAATCCCTTGACAAATCGACGATAATAGCTAGCTAAACCAACAAAGCTCCTTATGTCTGAAACATTAGTAAGTCTTACCCTATTCTTCACTGCCTCAATCTTAGAAGGATCCACCATCACTCCACCCTTAGAAACCACGTGCCCCAAGAAGGACACTGAATCTAGCCAAAACTCACACTTGGAGAATTTGGCGTAAAGCTTTTTCTCCCTCAACATTTCCAATACAATTCTCAAGTGCTCCTAATGTTCTTCCCTACTCTTTGAGTATACCAATATATCATCAATGAATACGATGACAAAGAGATCCAAATATGGCTTAAAAATCCCATTCATCAAGCTCATGAAAAGGGGCATTCGTAAGCCCAAAAGACATCACTACAAATTCGTAATGCCCATATCTGGTCCGAAAAGCAGTCTTTGGCACATCCGTTGCTCGTATTTTCAATTGATGATAACCGGATCTCAAGTCAATCTTAGAGAAGACACAAGCACCTTGTAACTGATCGAACAAATCATCAATGCGAGGAAGAGGATACTTGTTCTTAATAGTTACCTTATTCAGTTGTCTATAGTCTATGAACATCCGAAAACTCCCATCCTTCTTCATCACAAATAACACCGGAGCACCCCAAGGAGATGCACTTGGTCTAATGAAGCCTTTGCTCAACAACTCTTGAAGTTGGGCCTTTAACTCTCTTAACTCCGCGGGAGCCATTCTATAAGGGGGTATAGAAATGGGGCGAGTACCTGGTTCCAAATCAATGCCAAAGTCAATATCCCTATCCGGTGGCATACCAGGAAGATCTGCAGGGAACACATCCACAAACTCAACGGACTACCGAAACTGACTCAATTGGAGGTACTTGGGTAGTGTCATCCCTAAGATGTGCCAAGAAATCTAAACACCCTTTACTAACCATTCTCTAAGCACGAAGAAAGGAGATGATGCGAACCGGAGTGGAAGTGTAGTCGCCCTCCCACACTAACGGATCTGTCCCAGGATTGGATAACGTCACGGTTTTAGCATTACAATCCAAGATTGCAAAATTTGGAGAAAGCCAAGTCATACCCAAAATTACATCGAAGTCAACCATTTCTAGGATAACCAAATCTACATAGTGTTGCTTCCCACAAAAGTCACCAAACAAGACCTATATACCTTTTCAACTATCACAGACTCCCACCCCCCTAGTAGAAACACGAATAGGCATGTCAAGCAATTCACAAGGTAAATTAAGACCAATAGCAAATGAAGAAGATACATAAGAAAATGTGGATCCAGGATCAAACATACAGAAGCCATGCAATCACAAACCAAAAGATTACCTGTGATGACAGCATCGGATGTCTCCGCTTCAGACCGCCCCAGGAAAGCGTAACAATGGGCCCCATTACTTGTCTGTCCGTTTGCCCCTACCATGTTGTGTTGTAGTGGCTCCAGTTTGCCCATCACCCTGGCCGTTTTGGTGACCACCATTACCTCGACCACCACGTCCTCCAGAATAACGGCCTCTACCATAACCACCTCTACCTCTAGCTATTGGGGGTCTATAACTCTTCTTTGGACAATTCCTTTTAATATGTCCAGTATCCCACATCCATAACATTCTCTGGAGTCAAGCATAGGTCTCTCAGAGAAGTGTTGACCGGTCTCAGGTGGACCCCCAACTAAAGTCTGTAGTGAAGACTGAATTGGTCGGACTGAGTAACCTCCTGAACCCTGTCCTCTAGAGTAAGAACCATTAAACTCACCTCCCTTTCGAAACCTTTTTGATGTTGATGCCATGGTAAAGTCATCTGGTTTCACTCCTTCCACCTCTATCACGAAGTCTGCCACTTCTTGAAAGGATTTTGCCGTAGCCGCTACCTGTAAGGCTGAAATCCGCAATTCTTACCTCAACCCCTTCACAAAACGGCGAATCCGCTCTTGTGGACTGAAACAAAATTGGATGGCATACCTGGATAATGCACAAAACTTAGCCTCATATGCAGTAACCGACATCCTACCTTGTTCTAGGCTCAAGAACTCACCTCTTTTCCTATCCCTCAAAGTCCAGGGGATATACTTCTCCATAAACAAGCTAGAGAATGATGGCCAAGTCATAGGTGGTGCCTCTGTTGGTTGACACTCAACATGTGACCGCCACCACATTTTAGCGTTTCCTTGAAACTGATAAGTCACAAACTCAACACCAAACCGTTCTACTATACCCATCTTGTGTAGTAGCTCATGACAGTCAACCAAAAAATCATAGGCATCTTCAGATTCAGCACCCTTGAAGACTAGAGGTTTCCATTTCAAGAACTTACTGAAAAATTCATGCTGATCATTTGTCATTATAGTCCCTGTAGTCAATCGAGGAAAAGTGCCTATTTCCAATGAGGCATACATGCGGGGAGCCATAGTAGCTGCATGTTGTACCTCTGGAACCGGAGGTGTTGGTGCAGAAAACACTGGAGGTGCCTGACCCTGATAATAAACCCGCTAAGATAAGCAAGAACCTGATTGATCATCTCTGGGTAGGTTGGGGTTGCAATTCCTCATTTTGCACTTGTTCATTCTCCCCTTCCTCACCCTCTCTTACTACTTCCTCAGTCGCTGGAGGAGTCACCGCCCTAGCATCAGATGGGCTAGGTGCTTGTCCTCTTCCTCTAGAGGACGTCCTCCCACGACCTCTTCCACGGCCTCTTGCCGCTACTCACTCTCTCTTCGGCTCAGCCCCAGTGGCTGGCTCACACGCTTCTTTGTCTCCCGGTGTAGGTGTTGGTGCAGTCGTTGGTCTAGTTCTAACCATCTGCGAAATAGAGTGAAGATGGTCAGATACCAATTTGTATCACCTAGATACCAATTGGTAATCCAAGTAATAGCACGAAAGAAAGAAAGAAAGAATGGAATTTTCCTAAAGTCTTATAGCTTCTCTAAGAAAAGAAAAGGCGTCCCCCTACCGTTACTTAAGACTCTACTATACTCGTTCTTGTGTGATGAGACCAACGAACCTATTACTCAGATACCAAGTTTGTCACGACCCAAAATCGAGCCGCGACTGGCACCCTCACTTACCCTCCTATGTGAGCGAACCAACCAATCTAAACCCTAACATTTCAATATAATATCAACAGAAAGTAATGCGGAAGACTTAAACTCATTAATAAAAACCAATTCAATAACTTCTAAAATTCAACATCTATTATTCCCCAAAATCTGGAAGTCATCACCACAAGAACATCTATGATCAAATTACTAAATTAAGAGTATTCTAATAAGCTAAAACAAGTAAAAGCAAGTCCATGCCGGAACTTCAAGGCATCAAGACATGAAGAAGAAGATCTAGTCCAATCTAGAAGCATTATCTCACCCTGAAGATCCGGTGTGACGAAGACTGGCTAGAATTGCGATTGAGTTGAAGATGACGGTCCGTTTGCTGCACTCCACAAATAACAAGGAAGAAAACATAAAAGTAGATGGTCAGTACAAACACGAGTACTGAGTAGGTATCATCGGCCAACTCAAAATAGAAAACAGTATATATCAAGTAAAATCATAAATCAACTACAATACTCAACATGTAGCAACAACAAGTACTATAATCATTAATAAGTACCGCCAAGTTCACACTTGAGGACTCAAGCCTCAGTACCATACTCATTTGGGAATTAGGTTCATTAGATTGAGTACATTAACATCTTTCAAGATTCATTATCTTTATTCCTCTTGTGTCGGTACGTGACACTTCGATCCCCTACTACTATGCGTCGGAACGTGACACTCCGATCCCCTAATTCTATGTGTCGGTTCGTGACACCCGATCCCCTATATCTACGTGTCGGTTCGTGACACCTGGTCCCCCTAATACTACGTGTCGGTTCGTGACACCCGATCCCCTAAATCTACGTGTCGGTTTGTGACACCCGATCCCCTAAATCTACGTGTCGGTTCGTGACGCCCGGTCCCCCTAATACTACGTGTCGGTTCGTGACACCCGCTCCACTAATCTCATTCTATTAATTCATCAAGCCTTCTTTTATACCAAGGCATCATCAATCTAATTACATTAGTTCATCAAGCCTTCTCTTATCCAAGGCATCATCATTAACAAAGAGATTAGGGTTTCAAGGTTTATGATTCAATAGCTTCATCATGCTTATTTTATCACAATTATATAATCACATTCATGCAAGCATACAATTAAGCACATAGCACGGTTACAATACTACCAATACATATCATTCGCTATTAAGAGTTTACTACGAATAGTATCAAAACCATAACCTACCTCCACCGAAGAATTTTGATCAAGCAAGCAATTTTCAAAAGCTTTGTTCTTCTTCTCGTTTCTCCTCTTTCTCGTTCGATCCTCTCTCTCTCTTTGTTCTTTCTATTTTTCTTATTCAAACCCTCTTTCTTTTACCCTAATTAGCATATAATTAAGTATAAAAGATGGCAATAATAACCCACTAATTAACTCAAGGTTACTCCTTTTAACCCCCAAGTAATTAGACGTATTAACATTAACCCCCTAACTTTATAATTAAAGCAGGAATAGTCAAAAACGTCCCTTAAAACATTTAAAGAAATCCGACCAAGCCTGGGATTACGCAGCCTGTGACGGCCCGTCGTGCCTGCGACGGTCCGTCCTGCTGCTCCGTTACAGAGTTCAGAGACTCAATTTCCTTGAAGAGTCTGTGACGGTCCGTCGTGCCCACGACGGTCCGTCCTGCCATTCCGTTACGAAGTTCAGGAGTCGAATTCAGTACCCAAATTTCAGAATTTCTAAGTGTTATGAAACGAGACCTCCTCGACGGTCCTTCGTGCCCATGACGGTCTGTCGTGGGGTCCGTCGTCTCAGCCAGTTTTCCGGAAATAAAATATGCTGCTCAAAACGACTAAACAGGTCGTTACACTTACGCATATTCAACAAGAACATACCAAATCACTTAGGCATATTCACTAAGCCATAGGCATCTACATTACAAGACAAAATCATCAAAACTATTCAAGTCAACATGAATATCATGTAATTTAAAACATGGTCAAGTGCTCTATCATTAAGTCAGAATAGAAACAAGCATGAATAAGAGTACTATTCGAGATAACTAAATCAAGACAATTACTAATTGACCCCTATAAAGTCAAAAAGTGCAATGACTAAGCAAACCGCGAGAGTCATGACTAATATCCTCCTTCACATAGAAAAACATTTAAGAGTACATATAATCTTACGTTAACAATATAAACCAACACATATTCATAAGTGAAACCAATCAACATATAGTAGCAACAATGTGCAAGTTCATCATATACATATCATGTACCATTATAATCATATTCATACATAAGAACATCCTCCTAAGAATTTTCTCAAGGCTAAGTAGTGCAATGTTTAGGTAGAGTCCCATACCTCTACCTATACTAAGTTAAACCCCTTATGTTATCCTAGTTAGAGTTCATTCATTTCATTCATTTTACCTTTTGGTAACATCTTTCCATAATCAACATAGGCCATATGATCTAATGTTGAATCAGTTGTCATGGAAACCTACAACGAAAGAAGGTGAACTACTTGCCAAGGTAGTACCAAAACATGAATATAGCAAATACGTGGATCCACTAGCTAGTATTCCTATGGGGGAAACATAGTTCAAGAACTAGGAGATATAGTGGGGACCCTTCTTATGCTACATTCATTATAGTCTCCAATCTCAATAGTCCATTATTTGTCCTACCTTCCCTATGTGGGAAGGAAGACTCCACAATCTAGTTCAGTCGATGCTAAGCTAGAGTCCCTTTTGAAATGTCATTAATGTCGTTATTAATCATCATAGCTTATTCTAGGTCATAGAGTATAGACCTTGTATAAACATCACCATCATCATAGCTAAACAAGAATTTCATGAGTGTTGACAATTCATATAAGTGAGGTTAGCAAATTAATATTTTAATATCATGATAAGGCATATTGGTAAATCATTCACTATCCTTGTAGAGTTTACATCTTAAGCAAACACCTCACGAATAATAGTCAAGACATTTCAATTCAACATCATACCACCCTATCAATCCTAATACAAAGAATACTCGAATACAAGATCATGACTTAATCACAATTAACCATAATTTGAAGTAAAGGATAGGGATCACAAGGCTTACAAAGTCTCCTTTATAATTAATCATCAATCCCTTACAATCAACCCTTAGTTCAACCCAATTAGGGTATTACATTATCATAATTCAATGACCAACTTGATAACAACGCTAAAAGATTCGGTACATCATAATTCAATACTATATTATAGCTTTAGAATAGATAATTAGTTCAATTCACAACATACTTCATAACCTAGTATTAGTTCTAAAGAACTAGAATTATAGTTCTATAATTCACCCTAATTCATTCATGATGGATATGATAACATCACCTAGTAGTAATTCAATTAAATTGATCCTATATAATACAATTCATGTTAACATCATCTCCTAGGATAAAGGGGTACATGTCATCTTCTACAAACTAGACCAATCCATAAACATAGATAATAATTAAATACAAATACATGTTAATATATTTAATAATATCAAATTAAATCATAAACAAATCAATGCATAATACAATTTTTGAGATTCGATGAAACCCACTTGAAGACCTAATTTTTGAAATCAATTTGATGGAACCCTTTAACGAAACAGGGCCAAAAGGTGAATTAGATCGCGTACCTTGTTAATTTATGAAGACTGATACTGAAAATTTATCTTTTGAAGACTTTAAACTCTCTTATAGCTACGTATTCAAAGGTGTTCTTCACTAGAGAGAAAAATAAGAGAAAAGGGAGGGTGTTTTGGGTGTTTGAATTATGTTAGTTTAAGTTCACATTAATTAGGTTAGAAGTTTATATAGGGTGTTAACTTAGTAAATTATACCTCCCAAAACCCCTAACTATTTAATTAACCACTTAATTAATTAACTTGACCCAATTAAAAACGTATAGAATATCACAGCCCTCACAGACAAGACCCTGATCAACGGTCGATTTGTTAGTCGACGACTCCTCCCCATTCCGTCCTGCACATCCATCTCTAAGTTCAGATACTGGTCCGAATGGACCATTAGGCATAATGGGTAAGTATTGGTCGACGGATCACATCGAAGCCCCATAAATCAACCGTTGATCCGTCGTTCCGCTTTGGTAGGTTAACACTGCCCACACAGCCTTGACCCCAAAATGCAAGGGTCCTCCTCAAATGCCCTTGGTTGATCCTTGGTGAGTCGTACCCGGACTTTGTGACTATGAATCAACTTAACCACATGTTAAACACACTTCCACAAAGTTTTATCCTTTTCTGAATTCTAAAAACTAGTCACGCTAATACCTCCTTGAACTAGTTTACGGACATCATGTACATTCTTGGACGCTTTCATTTATATACTTCCTAAATTACTCATATTCATTAATATAGACCTTCAAAAAAGTTCTAGACTTTATGAAACTTATGTCAGGGTCATGAACACGTCTTGGATTTTCGAAATGTTATATTATCCCCCACTTAGGAACATTCCTTGAAGCCCAACCAACAACAATGCATAACATGAGTTACAACATTAATCATATCACTAACACAAAGTAATTTAAAAGTCTTTAATTACCTTCAATAAGTCTCATCAACAACAAAAGCTCAACATACCATTTTTGAGTCAATTTCTTCCAAAGTTCAACTTGTGAACATTCTACATATAATTTCGTAAAGAGTCACCATTTAAAAAATGCACAACATGACTCAAAATCAGAAGAATTTGTAAATTTTCAAGTCAAAATGCACATTCACTGTAATTCACTGTAACTACATCAAAATAGCACATTTTGCAAAATTTTACCAAAAATAATGAAACTTCAATTTGTAGTCATTATTTTCATTATTATTAAGAAAAAGTACCTTAGTTATCAAATATATGAGGGTAACAGGAATTCATGACGGCCTCGGCCTCCCATGTTGCACCCTCAACTAGGTGATTCTTCCATAACACCTTTACGGAAGCCACCTCTTTATCCCGTAACTTCTTGACTTGCTTATATACGATTTACACCGGAATCTCCTCATAAGAGAGTTTATCCTTCACACCAAGACCCTCAATAGGAATAATAGACTCGCGATGGTTGATACACTTATTAAGCATGGAAACATGGAAAACCGAATGAACCTAAGATAATTCACTATGCAACCTTAACTCATAAGAAACCTTACCAACCCTTTGCAACATTTCATAGGGACCTACATAACGAGACCTCACCCTTTGTTGCCAAATCTAACCACCCCTTTCATAGGTGAAATTTTCAAATACACCTTATCACCTTCTTCAATTTCTATTTCCCTTCTCCTATAATCGGCATAACACTTTTGCTGACTATAAGGTGTTTTGAACCATTTGAACTTTTTCCAAAGTATTATATATCAAATTTGGACCAAGAAGTGAAGACTCGCCCACTTCAAACCATCCAATAGGAGACCAACACCTCCTACCATACAAGGCTTCAGAATGAGCCGTTGATATGGATGAATGAAAATATTATCATAAGAAAACTCCATCAAAGGCAAATGCTTATCCCAATTTCCCTTGAAATCAATAATACAAGTCGTAAGTATATCCTCAAGGGTTTGAATAGTAAGATCCGCTTGACCATCCGATTGGGGATGAAAACTTGTGCCTACCTTCATCTTAGTACCAACCCCTTCTTGGAATGACCTCCGAAACCTAGATGTGAATTGTTCACCCTTATCCGATATGATTGATAATGGAATAGCATGGCGACACACATCTCATCTATTAAGATCCTTGCATAGTATTCCGCCGAATAAGTAGACATGACGGGAATGAAATGATCGGACTTGGTCAACCTATACACAATAACCCATGTTGTGTCATATTGCCTTTGAGTTTGAGGGAAACCTACTATAAGATCAATATTTATGTCTTCTCACTTCCAACTAAGAACATGGATTTCTTGTAGTAAGCCTCCCGTCATGTGATGTTCGCCATTAACTTGTTCGCAATTTGGAATCTTCGAAACAAACTTCGATATGCCCTTGTTAAATACATCCCACCAAAACTTCCCCTAAGGGCATGGTACATTTTTGTCGAACACGGATGCATGGAGTAACGGGACCCATGAGCTTCCTCAAGAATGTGGTTCCTCAACCCATCTATATTGGGAACACACAACATCCCCATACACCTCAAGACACCATCCCTCCCCTAAGGAAAATGACTCATTAAGATTACATAGAACCGATTCCTTCAACTCCATTAATGATAGATAAAGGTGTTGATTGGACTTCATCTCAACTACCAAGATGACTCAGAGTTATGATGGACCATGAAACAACCATTCAGAGATTCTACAAACCTCACACCAAATCGAGCTAAACTAGGAACATCATTAACTAGGTCATTCTAGGCTTCCCCTATGTGAGACACACTATCCATGGTCATACGACTTAGAGCATCCACAACCACATTCGCCTTGTCGGGGTGATAGAGAATTGTCATGTCCTACTCTTTCTAAAATAATAACCACCTTCATTGTCGGAGATTCTACTTCTTTTGGTAAACTCATATTAGACACTTTTATGGTCGGTATATACATAGACATGGACACCATACAAGTAATGCATCCATATTTTCAAGGCAAATACCACGACCGCTAATCCAAGATCTTGAGTTGGATAGGTTCTCTCATGCACCTTAAGTTGCCTAGTAGAATAGGATATTACCTTCGTACGTTTCATAATCACACAACCTAAACGCACTCGACATGCCTCACAAAACACTACGAAACACTTTGTATACTCATATAAGGTAAAAACTTGAGCGGAAGGAAGCCTATCTTTCATAATTTTGAAGCTTCTCTCGCATGCCTTCGACCACGAAATTTTCTTGACCTTTTGGGTCAAAGTAGTCAAGGAATATGCAATGGACGCAAAGCCATCAACAAACCTGTGAGAATAACCCGCTAAACCTAGGAAACTCCTAATGTCTGTTGGAGTCAATGGTCTAGGACAATTTTTCACCACCTCAGTTTTCCATATCGAATCTCTAACTCGTTCACTAGAGATAATAAGACCTAGAAATGCAACTAACGTCAACCAAAACACACATTTGCTATACTTAGCAAACAATTGATTCTCCTTTAACACTTGTAACACTACCCTCAAATGGTTAACGTAATCACCCTTATTTTTCGAATGTACAATGATGTCGTCAATGAAGACAATGACAATTGAATCCAGGTAACTTACAAACACCCTATTCATCAGATCCATAAATGACGTCGCGACATTTGTGAGACCAAATGACATTACTAAGAATAAATAGTGACCATATATAGTCCGAAATATCATCTTTGGTATATCCTCACCTCTCACCCTCATTTGGTTATACCTCGATCTCATGTCAATATTAATTATCTTGCCCTTTGGAGTTTATCAAACAAGTTGTCAATCCGAGGGAGAGGATACTTATTCTTGATAGTGACTTTATTGAGTTGGGAATAATAGATACACATTCTAAAGGACCCATCCTTTTTCTTCACAAAAAAAATAGACCACCCCATGAAGAAATACTAGGTCTAAGGAAGCCTTTGTCTAGTAAATCTTTGAGTTGAGCCTTCAAATCTTTCAATTCTATCGGAGCCATCCAATAGGCAGGAAATGAAATGGGATTTGTATCCGCTATCAACTGGATACAAAAATAAATTTCCTGTTTGGGAGGAATACCTGTAAATCATTAGGAAAGAACTCCATAAATTCCCTCACTATAGGGACCGACTCAATGGTAGGAATTTCAGAGTGTAAATCTTCGACTCTTACACTACGGTCCAAAAAACCATTAGAGATCATTTTGCATTCTTTAAAACAAAAAGAGATACGACCTCTAGAAATAGAATTTCCCCTCTTTCTCCCTAGAACGGGCTCATTTGTAAAATTAAACATCACCAGCCTCGTTCTAGAATATATAGAGAAAAAGCAAGAATGCAACCAATCCATACCCAAAATTACATCAAAATCAAGCATATTAAATTCTACTAGCTCAACATAAGAAATTCTATTCGGAAAGATTATAGGAAAATTTCAATACACTCTTTTTGCAACACTTAACTCCCCCATCGGGGTAGACACTATAAAAGCTTCATGTAATATATCAGGTCAAATGTCAAACTTTTTAGTTACTAGAGGAGTAACAAATGATATGATATCACCGGGATAAAGTAAGGAATATACATCAATAAAGAACACTTTCGACATATACGTCATTACGTCGGGAGAAGTCTCTTGCTGATCCTAGAGAAGAAAGCATAAAAGTTATTCTTATTTGGATCCTCATTTGAACCACTTTCTTTATCTTGAACACTATTCTTGTCTTGACCCCTCATTAGCGAAATCCCTAACCTTATGCAAAATTTTACCACAACAAAAACTATAATTTGTTCCCTTAAGACAACCACCAGAGTGTTTCTTGCCACAGTTTCCACAAGTTGGCTTCTCGGATGATGAACTAGTATCCCTTCACTTATTAGGCTTAGGTTAGACACCCTATCATCCCTAGTATTAGGGAACTGGGAAGGAACTTGACTTGAAACCCTCTTCTTCAACCTAGGCTTTTGTTGAATCTCAAGACTACCCTTGAAGTGTTATCATCAAAATATCTTTCCCTCTTTGCATCTCTACTGTTCCTCCTAACCTTTTCCATTTAATCTTGTTGAGCATGAACCATGAGATGAGAAATGTTCATTATTTCATGTAGCATAGCTGTATAACAATCCTCTTGTGTAACGACCTGTTTAGTCGTTATTTCTGGAAATCACTGTCTGAGTCGACGGATCCCACGACGGACCATCATGGGCACGACGCACCGTCGAGGGGGTCTCGTTCCAAAACACTTAGAATTCTAAAATTGGGTACTGAGATCGACTCTCTGAACTACGTGACGAAATGACAGGACAGACCGTCGCAGGCACGACTGACCGTCACAAATCTTTCCACAAAATTAACTCTCTGAAATTTGTGACGGACCTGCAGGACGGACCGTCACAGCCATGACGGACCGTCACAGCCATGACGGACCGTCACAGGTTGCGTAACCCTGGCTGGGTCAGATTTCTGTTAAAAGTTTTTAAGGGGCATTTTGGACTATTCATGCTTATGATTATAAAGTTAGTGGGTTAATGTTAATAATTCAATTTCTTGTGGGTTAAAGGGGAGAACCTTGAAATAAATAGTGGGTTACTTTTACCATCTTTATACTTAATTATATAATAATTAGGGTAAAAGAAAAAGTGTTTGAATAAGAAAAATAGAAAGATCAAAGAGAGGGAGAAACAAACGATCAAGAGAGAGAGAAAACGAAGAAGAACGCAACTTTGAGAAAGTAGATTGCTTGATCACAATTCTTTGGTGGAGGTAGGTTATGGTTAATACTATCTTATAGTAAACTCTTAATAGCGAATGATATGTATTGGGTAGTATTATAAAGTCTTCTATATGCTTAATTGTGTGCTAGCATAATGTGATTATATAATTGTGATGAATTAGCATGATGAGGCTGTTGAATCTTAAATCCCAAATTTACTTGTTAATGATGATGCCTTGGTATAAAAGAAGGCTTGATGAACTAAAGTAATGAGATTAGAGGATCGGGTGTCACGTTCCGACACAAGGATAGTAATAGAGGATCGGGTGTCACGTTCCGGCACCAGGATAGTATATGGATCGGGTGTCACTTTCCGACACCAGAATAGTATATGGATCGAAGTGTCACGTTCCGACACCAGGATAGTATATTGATCGGAGTGTCACGTTCCGACACCAGGATAGTATATTGATCGAAGTGTCACGTTCCGACACCAGGATAGTATATGAATCAGAGTGTCACCTTCCGACACCAGGATAATATATGGATCGGAGTGTCACGTTCCGATGCAAGGATAGTATATGGATCGGAGTGTCACGTTCCGACACCAGGATAGTAGTAGTGGAGCGCAGTGTCACGTACCGACAGAAGAGGAATAAAGATAATGAATCTTGAATTATGATAATATACTAAATTTTAAAGAACTAATTCCCAAATGAGTATAATGGGGAGGCTTGAGTTCTCATTGATGTGCTTGGTGTTGTGACAAAGGGTTATGGAAAATGTTGTGGTCGCCTGTTAAGAATATTAGTTGATTTTATGTTTCTATCTGATATATACTGTTTTCTATTTTGAGTTGGCCAATGATACCTACTCAGTACTTGTGCCTTGTACTAACCCCTACTTGTATTTGTTTTTCTTTGTTAATTGTGGAGTGCAGCAAGCGTGCCACCGTCTTCAACTCAACCGCTACTCTAGCCAGTCTTCATCTAGCCAGATTTCAGGGTGAGCTATTGCTTCTAGCTTGGAATGGATCTTCCTCTTCATGTCTTGATGCCTTGAAATTCCGGCATGGACTAGCTTTTTACTTATTTTAGCTTCTTAGATACTCTTAGATTAGTAATTTGAGGATAGATGTTCTTGTGGTGATGACTTCCAGATTTTGGGGATAATGATTGATAAATTTTAGAAGATATTTAGTTGATTTCGTTAATGAGTTTTAAGTCTTCCGCATTGTATTTGTTCATTATGTTTGAAATGTTGGGGTTTAGATTGGGTTGTTCGCTCACATAGTAGGATAAGTGTGGGTGCTACTTGCGGCTCGTTTTGGGTCGTGACAAACTTGGTATCAAAGCATTAGGTTCGTTGGTCTCATCACACAAGAAAGAGTCTAGTAGAGTCTTATGGAACGGTAGGGGGACGCCTTTACTTTTCTTTGAGAGGCTATAAGACTTTAGGAAAATTCCATTCGTTCTATCTTCTTTCTTGCTATTACTTGGATCCAATTGGTATCTAGGTGATACAAATTGGTATCTGACCATCTTCACTCTATTTCGCAGATGGTTAGAACTAGAGCAACAGCGGCGCCAACACCAACACCGGCAAGACAAGATGCAACTGAGCCAGCCACTGGGGCTGTAGCTCGAAGAGGAGTAATGGCGAGAGGCCGTGGTAGAGGTCGCGGGAGGACGTCCTCTAAAGGAAGAGGACAAGCACATGGCCCATCTAGTACTAGGGCGGTGACTCCTCCACCGACTGAGGAAATAGTAAGAGAGGGTGAGGAAGGGGAAAGTGAGAAAGTGCAGAATGAGGAATTACCACCCCAACCTACCCCAGAGATTATTAATCAGGTTCTTGCTTATCTTAGCGGGTTATCTGATCAAGGCCAGACACCTCCAGTGTTTTCTGCACCAGCACCTCAGATTCCGGAAGTACGACAGGTCGCTGCTGAGGCTCCCTGCATGGATGCCTCATTGGAAATAGGCACGTTTCCTCGTTTGACTACAGGGCCCATAATGACAAGTGATCAGCATGAACTTTTAAGTAAGTTCTTGAAATTGAAACCTCCAATCTTCAAGGGTGCTGAATCTGAGGATGCTTACAATTTTCTTGTTGATTGTCATGAGTTACTACATAATATGGGCATAGTGGAACGATTTGGCGTTGAGTTTGTAACCTATCATATTCGGGGAAATGCCAAAATGTGGTGGCGGTCACATGTTGAGTGTCCACCCGCACAGACACCACCTATGACTTGGGCGTCATTCTCTAGCTTATTTATGGAGAAGTATATCCCCCAGACCTTGAGGGATAGGAGGAGATATGAGTTCTTGAGCCTAGAGCAAGGCAAGATGTCGGTGACTGCGTATGAGGGTAAGTTTCGTGCATTATCAAGGTATGCCACCCAGCTTTGTTTCAGTCAACAAGAGCGGATTTGCCATTTTGTGAAGGGGTTGAGGTCAGATTTGCGGATTTCAGCCTTACAGGTAGCGGCTACAACAAAATCCTTTCAGGAAGTTGTAGACTTCGTGATAGAGGTGGAGGGAGTGAAGCCAGATGACTTCACCATGGCATAGACATCTAAAAGGTTTCGTAAGGGAGGTGAGTTTAATGGTTCTTACTCGAGAGGGCAAGGTTCAGGAGGTTATCCGGCCCGACCTATTCAGTCTTCACTGCAGACTGTAGTTGAGGGTCCACCGCAGACCGGTCAACATTTCTCTGAGTTTGGAGGTTATCCCCAGACTTCGTCATTCTCACAGAGACCTATGCTTGAATCCAGAGAGTGTTATGGATGTGGGGAGACTTGACACATTATGACGTATTGTCCAAAACAGAGTTACAGACACCCAATAGTCAGAGGTAGAGGTTGTCATGAAAGAGGCCGTCATTCTGGAGGACGGGCTGGCCGAGGTAATGGTGGTCACCAAAACAGCCGGGGTGACGGGCAAAATGGAGCCACTACAGCACAACATGGTAGGGGCAACAGGCAGACAGGTGATAGGGCCCGTTGTTACGCTTTCCTTGGGCGGGATGAAACGGAGACATCTGATGCTGTTATAACCGGTAATCTTTTGGTTTGTGATTGCATGGTGTCTGTATTATTTGATCCTGGTTCCACATTTTCATATGTATCTTCCTCATTTTCTACTGGTCATAATTTACATTGTGAATTGCTTTACATGCCCATTCGTGTTTCTACTCCGGTGGGTGAGTCTCTGATAGTTGAAAAGGTATATAGGTCTTGTCTGGAGACTTTTGTGGGGAGCAATACTCATATAGACTTGGTTATTTTAGAAATGGTTGATTTCGATATATTTCTGGGTATGACTTGGCTTTCTCCAAATTTTGCAATCTTAGATTGTAATGCTAAAACTGTAATGTAGGCCAAGCCTGGGACAAATCCGATAGTGTGGGAGGGTGACTACACTTCCACTCCAGTTCGTATCATCTCATTTCTTCTTGCTAAGAGAATGGTTAATAAAGGGTGTTTAGCATTCTTGGCACACCTCACGGCTGATACTACCCAAGTACCTTCAATTGAGTCGGTTTCGGTAGTGCGTGAGTTTCTGGATGTGTTCCCTGCAGACCTTCCTACTATGCCACCAGATAGGGATATCGACTTTTGCATTGATCTGGAGCCGGGTACTCGCCCCATTTCCATACCCCCTTACAGAATAGCTCCAGCAGAGTTAAGGGAGTTAATGGCCAACCTTCAAGAGTTGTTAAGTAAAGGTTTCATTAGACCAAGTGCATCCCCTTGGGGTGCTCCGGTGTTAATTGTGAAGAAGAAGGATGGGAGTTTTCGGATGTGCATAGACTACCAGCAGTATAATAAGGTAACTATTAAGAAGAAGTACCCCATTTCTCGCTTTGATGACTTGTTCAATCAGTTACAAGGTGCTTGTGTCTTCTCTAAGATTGACTTGTGATCCGGTTATCATCAATTCAAAATACGGGCAACGAATGTGCCAAAGACTGCTTTTCGAACCAGGTATGGGCATTACGAATTTGTAGTAATGTCTTTTGGTCGTACGAATGCCCCTGCTGCTTTCATGAGCTTGATGAACGGGATTTTTAAGCCATATATGGATCTCTATGTGATCATATTTATTGATGATATACTGATATACTCCAAGAGTAAGAAGGAACGTGAGGAGCATTTGAGAATTGTATTGGAGTTGTTGAGGGAGAAGAAGCTTTATGCCAAATTCTCCAAGTGTGAGTTTTGGCTAGATTCAGTGTCCTTCTTGGGGCACGTGTTTATAAGGATGGAGTGATGGGATCCTTCTAAGATTGAAACAGTGAGGAATTGGGTAAGACCTACTAATGTGTCAGAATAAGGATCTTTGTTGGTTTAGCTAGCTATTACCGTCGATTGGTCAAGGGATTCTCTTCTATTGCTTCCTAATTTACGAACTTTACTAAGCAGAATGTTCCATTTGTATGGTCGGATGAATGTGAGGAAAGCTTTCAGAAAATCAAGACCTTGCTGACTACTGCACCTATCCTTACCTTGCCAGTAGAGGGTAAGAACTTCATTGTTTATTGTGATGCATCCTATTCTGGATTGGGTGCAGTGCTAATGCAAGAGAAGAATGTAATTGCTTCTGCTTCGAGGCAATTAAAGGTTCATGAACGTAACTATCCGACCCATGATTTGGAGTTGGCTGCGGTAGTGTTTGCATTAAATCAATGGAGACACTATCTATATGGGGTCAAGTGTGAAGTCTACACAGATCATCGTAGTCTACAGTATGTCTTTACCCAGAAAGACTTGAATTTGAGACAATGGAGGTGGATGGAACTGTTGAAGGACTATGATATCACTATTCTGTATCACCCAGGAAAAGCAAACATGGTGGCTGATGCTATAAGTAGAAAAGCAGGGAGCATGGGTAGTTTAGCCCACTTACAAGTTTCTAGACGCTCGTTGGCTAGAGAAATCCAAAACATGGCTAATGACTTTATGAGGCTAGAAGTAAATGAGAAGGGAGAATTTTTTTCCCGTGTGCAGGCGAGATCTTCTCTTCTTGACAAGATCAAGGGAAAACAGTTTGATGATGAGAAATTAAGCCAAATTCAGGATATGGTGTTGCGAGGAGAGTCTAAAGAGGCAATAATTTATGAGGAAGGTGTTTTGAATATTAAGCGAAGGGTATGTGTGCCCCGTGTTGATGATTTGATCCACACTATCCTCACAGAGGCGCATAGTTTCGGATATTCTATACATCCTGGTGCAACAAAGATGTAAAGTTACCTAAAGCAACACTTTTGGTGGAGTAGAATGAAGCGCGACATTGTTGATTTTGTTGCCAAATGTCCAAATTTTCAGCAAGTAAAGTATGAACACCAGAGGCCGGAGAACACTTCAGAGAATGCCCATTCCTGAATGGAAGTGGGAGAGAATTGAAATGGACTTCGTGGTTGATCTTCCAAAGACATTGGGAAAGTTTGATTCTATCTGGGTAATAGTGGACATATTAACTAAGTCTGCTCACTTCATTCCGTACAAGGTCACCTACAATGCAGAGAAACATCTCAGAAATTGTGCGATTGCATGGAGTTCCACTTTCCATCATATCAGATAGAGGTACGCAGTTTACTTCTATGTTTTGGAGAACATTGCATGCGGAATTAGGTACTAGTTTGGACCTTAGTACTGTATTTCACCCTCAGACCGATGGTCAGTCTGAAAGAATGATTCAGGTATTGGAAGATATGGTTCGTGCATGTGTGATAGAATTTGGTGGTCATTGGGATAACTTCTTACCCTTAGCGGAGTTTTCATACAATAATAGCTATCACTCAAGTATTGATATCGCTCCATTCAAACATTGTATGGGAGGAGATGTAGGTCCCCCATTGGTTAGTTTTGATTACATTTGAGGTAGACCTTGGGGTACTGATCTTTTGAGGGATTCATTAGAGAAAGTGAAATCTATTCAAGAAAAGCTTTTAGCGGCGCAAATTAGGCAAAGGAATATGCAGATCGAAAGGTTAGAGACTGGAGTTCATGGAGGGTGAACAAGTCTTGCTGAAGGTTTCACCCATGAAAGGGGTGATGCGGTGGTAAAAGAGGTAGCTAAGCCCAAGGTATATTGGACCATTTGAAATACTTAAGCGAGTAGGAGGTGTGGCTTATGAATTAGCCTTGGCTCCAGGACTGTCAGGAGTGCACCGGTATTTCATGTGTCTACGTTTGAAAAGATACCATGGGGATGGAAACTACATCATTCGTTGGGATTCAGTTCTTGCTTGATGAGAATTGACTTTGAGGAGGAGCCCGTTTCCATTCTAGATAGAGAAATCCGCAAGTTGAGATCAATGGAGATTGCATCAATCAAAGTTCAATGGAAGAATCGACAGTTGAAGTGTAACGATCCAAAACCAAGCCGCGACTGGCACCAACACTTACCCTCCTATGTGAGCGAACCAACCAATCTAAACCCAAACATTTCAATATAATATCAACGAAAGTAATGCGGAAGACTTAAACTCATTAATAAAAACCAATTCCAATAACTTCTAAAATTCAACATCTCTTATTTCCCCAAAATCTGGAAGTCATCATCGCAAGAACATTTATGATCAAATTACTAAACTAAGAGTATTCTAAGAAAGATAAAACAATAGAAAGCTAGTCCATGCCAGAAGTTCAAGGCATCGAGACTTGAAGAAGAAGATCCAGTCCAAGCTAGAAGCATTAGCTCACCCTGAAATCTGGTGTATTGAAGACTAGCTAGAGTTGCGGTTGAGTTGAAGACGATGGTATGTTTGCTGCATTTCACATATAACAATGAAAGAAACAAACAAGTAGGGGGTCAGTACAAACACGAGTACTGAGTAGATATCATCGGCCCACTAAAATAAAAACATATATATCGGATAATATCATAAAATCAACTACAATACTCAACATGCGGCATTTACAATTACCATAACTCTTGGTCACAACAACAAGCACATCAATGAGGACTCACGCCTCCCCATCATACTCATTTTGGAATTAGGTTCATTAAATTGAGTATATTAACATATTTGAAGATTCATTATCTTTATTTCTCTCGTGTCGGTACGTGACACTCCGCTCCATATACTATCCTGGTGTCGGAACGTGACACTCCGATCCTCATATACTATCCTGGTACCGGAACGTGGCACCCGATCCATATACTATCCTGGTGTCGGAACGTGACACTCCAATCCTCATATACTATCCTGGTACCGGAAAGTGGCACCCGATCCATCTACTATCCTAGTGTCGAAACGTGACACTCCGATCCTCATATACTATCCTGGTATCGGAACGTGGCACCCGATCCTCTATTTCTATCCTGGTACCAGAACGTGGCACCCGATCCCCTAATCTCACTACTTTCGTTCATCAATCCTTCTTTTATACCAAGGCATAATCATAACAAAGTAGATTAGGGTTTCTTTTCAAGATTTAGGATTCAATAGCTTCATCAATGCTTTTTTTATCAAATTATATAACTAGATTCATGCAAGCATACAATTAGCATATAGGGAGTTTACAATACTACCAATACATATCATTCGCTATTAAGAGTTTACTACGAATAACATAAAACCATAACCTACCTCCACTGAAGAATTTTGATCAAGCAAGCAATTTCCCAAAGCTTTGTTCTTCTTCTCGTTCTCCTCTTTCTCGTTCGATCCTCTCTCTCTCTTGTTCTTTCTATTTTTCTTATTCAAAACCTCTTTCTTTTACCCTAATTAGCATATAATTAAGTATAAAAGATGACAATAATACCCACTAATTAACTCAAGGTTACCTCTTTTAACCCCCAAGTAATTAGACTTATTAACATAACCCACTAACTTTATAATTAAAGCAGGAATAGTCGAAAACGTCCCTTAAAACATTTAAAGAATCCGACCCAGCCTGGGATTACGCAGCCTGTGACGGCCCGTCGTGCCTGCGACGGTCCGTCCTGCTGCTCCGTCAAAGAGTCAGAGACTCAATTCCTTGAAGAGTCTGTGATGGTCCGTCGGCCCACGACGGTCTCCGTCCTGCCATGTCGTCACGAAGTTCAGAGAGTCGATTTCAGTACCCAAATTTCAGAATTTCTAAGTGTTTTGAACACGAGGACACCCTCGACGGTCCGTCGTGGGTTCCGTCGACTCAGACAGTTTTTCCAGAAATAAAATCTGCTACTCAAAACGACTAAACAGGTCGTTACAATAGATACCAATTTACCCATCGTTCGGCCTCGAACGATCACAAGAAGAAAAACTAGGGCGAAAAGGAGTACCTCAATCTGTAAACAGGTTTGGGTATCCTTCTTGCATATCAGCCTCCTTCTCCCAAAGTGGCCTCTTCAACGGGTCAATTCTTCCATTGAACTTTGATGGATGCAATCTGCCTTGACCTCAACTTGCGAATTTCTCTATCTAGAATGGCAACAGGCTCCTTCTCATAAGACAAATTCTCATCAAGCAGGACTGAATCCCAACGAATGATGTAGTTTCCATCCCCATGGTATCTTTTCAACATAGACACATGAAATACCGAATGTACTCCAGACAGCCCTGGAGGCAAGGCTAATTGGTAAGCCACCTCCCCTACTCGCTTATGTACTTCAAAGGGTCCAATATACCTTGGACTAATCTTACCTCTTTTACCAAACCGCATCACCCCTTTCATGGGCGAAACCTTCAACAAGACTTGTTCACCCTCCATAAACTCCAAATCTCTAACCTTTCGATCCGCATATTCCTTTTGCCTACTTTGATCCGCTAAAAGCTTTCCTTGAATAGATTCTACCTTCTCTATTGAATCTCTTAACAGATCAGTACCCCAAGGTCTAACCTCAAATGCATCAAACCAACCAATGGGAGACCTACACCTCCTCCCATACAATGCTTCAAATGGAGCCATGTCAATACTGGAGTGATAGTTATTATTGTATGAAAACTCTGCCAAAGGTAAGAAGCTATCCCAATGGCCACCAAATTCTATCACACATGCACGAAGCATATGCTCCAACACTTGAATCGTTCGCTCAGACTGACCATCGGTCTGAGGGTTAAATGCGGTACTTAGATCCATCGTAGTACCCAACTCCTCATGCAATGTTTTCCAAAACATAGAAGTAAACTGCGTACCTCTATCTGATATGATGGAGAGTGGAACTCCATGCAATCGCACAACTTCAGAGATGTAAAGCTTGTCTAACTTCTCTGCACTGTAAGTCACCTTGACCGGAATGAAGCGAGCAGACTTAGTTAACCCATCAACAATCACCCAAATGGAGTCAAACATACTCATTGTCTTTGGATGACCAACCTCAAAGTCCATTGCAATTCTGTCCCACTTCCACTCCGGAATGGGCATTCTCTGAAGTGTTCCTCCGGGCCTCTAGTGTTCATACTTTACTTGTTGACAATTTGGACATTTGGCAACAAAATACACAATGTCACGCTTATTTCTACTCCACCAAAAGTGTTGGTTTAGGTCACGATACATCTTGGTTGCACCAGGGTGTATAGAATACCTTGAACTATGAGCCTCTGTAAGAATAGTGTTGATCAAATCATCGACGCGGGGTACACATACCCTTCCCTTAATCATAAACACACCTTCATCATATATTTTGGCTTCCTTAGCCTCTCCTCGCAACACTTTATCTCAGATCTTGATCATTTCTCATCATTAAACTATTTTCCCTTATTCTTGTCAAGGAAGGAAGATCTTGCCTCCACACAAGCCAAATATCCTCCCTTCTCATTAACTTCTAGCCTCATAAGGTCATTAGCTAGAATCTGAACTTCTCTAGCCAATAGGCGGCTAGAAATTGCAATGAGCTAGACTTCCATGCTTCCGGCCTTTCTACTTAAAGCATCTGCCACGACATTAGCTTTTCCCGGATGATACAAGATTGTGATATCGTAGTCCTTCAGTAGTTCCATCCATCTCCTCTGTCTCAATTCAAATCTTTTTGAGTAAAGACATATTGTAGGCTACGATGATCCGTATAGACTTCACACTTAACCCCATATAGATAGTGCTCCATTGCTTTAATGCAAACATACCGCGGACAATTCAAATCATGGGTTGGTTGGATAGTTACGTTCATGCACTTTTAATTGTCTTGAAGCATAAGCAATCAATTCTTCTCATGCATTAGCACTGCACCCAAACCCGAATAGGATGTATCACAATAAACGATGAAATTCTTGCCTTCCACTGGCAAGGTAAGAATTGGTGCAGTAGTCAACAAGGTCTTGAGCTTCTGAAAGGTTTCCTCATACTCGTCCGACCATACAAATGGAACATTCTGCTTAGTCAAGCTTGTCAATTGGGAAGCAATAGAAGAGAATCCCTTGACAAATCGGCGGTAGTAGCTAGCTAAACCAACAAAGCTCCTTATCTCTGACACATTAGTAGGTCTTACCCAATTCTTCACTACTTCAATCTTAGATGGATTCACCATCACTCCATCCTTAGAAACCAAGTGCCCCAAGAAGGACACTGCATCTAGCTAAAACTCACACTTAGAGAACTTGGCATAAAGCTTTTTGTCCCTCAACATTCCAATACAATTCTCAAGTGCTCCTCATGTTCCTCCTTGCTCTTCAGTATACCAATATATCATCAATCAACACGATGACAAAGAGATCCATATATGGCTTAAAAATCCCATTCATCAAGCTCATGAAAGCGGCAGGGGCATTCGTAAGCCCAAAAGACATTACTAAAAACTCATAATGCCCATATCTGGTCCGAAAAGTAGTCTTGGGCACATCCATTGCCCGTATTTTCAATTGATGATAACCAGATCTCAAATCGATTTTCGAGAAGGTGCAAGCACCTTGTAACTGATCGAACAAGTTGTCAATGCGAGGAAGAGGATACTTGTTCTTAATAGTTACCTTATTCAGTTGTCCATAGTCTATGCACATCTGAAAACTCCCATCCTTCTTCTTCACAAATAACACCGGAGCACCCCAAGGAGATGCACTTGGTCTAATGAAGCCTTTGCTCAACAACTCTTGAAGTTGGGCCTTTAACTCTCTTAACTCCGCGGGAGCCATTCTATAAGGAGGTATAGAAATGGGGCGAGTACCCGGTTCAAGATCAATGCTGAATTCAATATCCCTATCCGGTGGCATACTAGGAAGATCTGCGGGGAACACATTCAGAAACTCACGGACTACCGAAACCGACTCAATTGGAGGTACTTGGGTAGTGTCATCCCTGAGATGTGCCAAGAAAGCTAAACACCCTTTACTAACCATTCTCTTAGCACGAAGAAAGGAGATGATACGAACCGAGTGGAAGTGTAGTTGCCCTCCCACACTAACGGATCTGTCCCAGGCTTGGCTAACGTCATGGTTTTAGCATTACAATCCAAGATTGCAAAATTTGGAGAAAGCCAAGTCATAACCAGAATTACATCGAAGTCAATCATTTCTAGGATAACCAAATCTACATAAGTGTAGCTTCCCACAAAAGTCACCAAACAAGACCTATATACTTTTTCAACTATCACAAACTCACCGACCGAAGTAGAAACACGAATAGGCATGTCAAGCAATTCACAAGATAAATTAAGACCAATAGCAAATGAAGAAGATACATATGAAAATGTGGAGCCAGGATCAAATAATACAGAAGCCATGCAATTACAAACAAAAAGATTACATGTGATGACATCATCAGATGTCTCCGCTTCAGATCTCCCAGGGAAAGCATAACAATGGGACCAATCACCTGTCTGCCCATTGCCCCTACCATGTTGTGATGTAGTGGATCCAGTTTGCCCATCACCCCGGCCGTTTGGGTGACCACCATTACCTCGGCCACCTCGCCCTCCAGGATGACGGCCTCTTCCATGACCACCTCTACTCTGACTGTGGGAGGTCTGTCACTCTGTCTTGGACAATACCTCTTAATGTGTCCAATCTCCCCACATCCATAACATTCTCTAGATTCAAGAATGGGTATCTCAGAGAAGTGTTGACCGATCTGAGGTGGACCCCCAACTACTGTCTGTAGTGAAGACTTAATTGGTCTTACTGAGTAACCTTCTGAACCCTGTCCTCTAGAGTAAGAACCATTAAACTCACCTACCTTTTGAAACCTTTTTGATGTCGACGCCATGGTGAAGTCATCTTGCTTTACTCCTTCGACCTCTATCACAAAGTCTACTACTTCCTGAAAGGATTTCGCTGTAGCCGCTACCTGTAAGGCTGAAATCCGCAACTCTGACCTCAACCCTTTCACAAAATGGCGAATCCGCTCTTGTGGACTGTAACAAAGCTAGGTGGCATATCTGGAAAGTGCACAAAACCTAGCCTCATATGTAGTAACCGACATCCTACTTTGCTCTAGGCTCAAGAACTCATCTCTTTTCCTATCCCTCAAAGTCTGGGGGATATACTTCTCCATAAACAAGCTAGAGAATGAGGCCCAAGTCATAGGTGGTGCCTCTGTTGGTTGACACTCAACATGTGACCGCCACCACATTTTGGCGTTCCCTTGAAACTGATAAGTCACAAACTCAACACCAAACCGTTCTACATACCCATTTTGTGTAGTAGCTCATGACAGTCAACCAGAAAATTGTAGGCATCTTCAGATTCAGCACCCTTGAAGACTGGAGGTTTCAATTTCAAGAACATACTGAAAAGTTCATGCTGATCATTTGTCATTTAGGCCCTGTAGTCAACCGAGGAAAGGGGCCTATTTCCAATGAGGCATCCATGCGGGGAGCCATAGTAGCTGCATTTTGTACCTCCAGAACCGGAGGTGTTGGTACAAAAAACACTGGAGGTGTCTGGCCCTGATCAGATAACCCGCTAAGATAAGAAAGAACCTAATTGATCATCTCTGGGGTAGGTTGGGGTGGAAAATCCTCATTCTACACTTGTTCATTCTCCCCTTCCTCACCCTCTCTTACTACTTCCTCAATCGCTGGAGGAGTCACCGCCCTAGTACCAGATGGGCTAGGTGCTTGTCCTCTTCCTCTAGAGGACGTTCTCCCACGACCTCAACCACGGCCTCTTGCCACTGTTCCTCTCCGAGCTACAGCCCCAACAGCTGGCTGAGACGCATCCTGTCTTGCCGGTGTTGGTGTTGATGCAGTCGTTGCTCTAGTTCTAACCATCTGCGAAATAGAGCGAAGATGGTCAGATACCAATTTGTATCACCTAGATACCAATTGGATCCAAGTAATAGCACGAAAGAAAGAAAGAAAGAATGGAATTTTCCTATAGTCTTATAGCCTCTCAAAGAAGAGTAAAGGCGTCCCCCTACCGTTCATTAAGACTCTACTAGACTCGTTCTTGTGTGATGAGACCAACGAACCTAATGCTCTGATACCAATTTTGTCACGACCCAAAACCGAGCCGCGACTGGACCCACACTTACCCTACTATGTGAGCGAACCAACCAATCTAAACCAAAACATTTCAATATAATATCAACATAAAGTAATGCGGAAGACTTAAACTCATTGATAAAAACCAATTCAATAACTTCTAAAATTCAACATCTATTATTTCCCCAAAATCTGGAAGTCATCATCACAAGAACATCTATGATCAAATTACTAAACTAAGAGTATTCTATGAAGCTAAAACAAATAGAGAGCTAGTCCATGCCGGAAGTTCAAGGCATCGAGACTTGAAGAAGAAGATCCAGTCCAAGCTAGAAGCATTAGCTCACCCTGAAATCCGGTGTATTGAAGACTGGCTAGAGTTGCGGTTGAGTTGAAGACAACGGTATGTTTGCTGCACTCCAAATATAACAAAGAAAGAAACAAACAAGTAGGGGATCAGTACAAACACGAGTACTGAGTAGATATCATCGGCCCACTCAAAATAGAAAATAGTATATATCAGATAATATCATAAAATCAACTACAATACTCAACATGCGGCATTTACAATTACCATAACTCTTGGTCACAACACCAAGCACATCAATGAGGACTCACGCCTCCCCATCATACTCATTTGGGAACTAGGTTCATTAAATTGAGTATATTAACATATTTCAAGATTCATATACTATCATGGTACCGCAACGTGGCACCCGATCCATATACTATCATGGTGTCGGAACGTGACACTCCGATCCTCATATATCTTGGATCTTGGTACCGGAACGTGGCACCCGATCCTCTAGTTAAATCCTGGTACCGAAACGTGGCACCCGATCCCCTAATCTTACTACTTTCGTTCATCAAGCCTTATTTTATACCAGGCCATCATCATTAACAAAGTAGATTAGGGTTTCTTTTCAAGATTTAGGATTCAATAGCTTCATCATGCTTTTTTTATCACAATTCTATAATCACATTCATGCAAGCATACAATTAAGCATATAGGAGAGTTTACAATACTACCAATACATATCATTCGCTATTAAGAGTTTACTACGAATAGCATAAAACCCAAGCTACCTCCACCGAAGAATTTTGATCAAGCAAGCAATTTCCCAAAGCTTTGTTCTTCTTCTCGTTTCTCCACTTCTCGTTCGATCCTCTCTCTCTCTTTGTTCTTTCTATTTTTCTTATTCAAACCCTCTTTCTTTTACCTAATTAGCATATAATTAAGTATAAAAGATGACAATAATAACCCACTAATTAACTCAAGGTCCCTCTTTTAACCCCCAAGTAATTATACTTATTAACATTAACCCACTAAATTTATAATTAAAGCAGGAATAGTCAAAAACGGCCCTTAAAACATTTAAAGAAATCCGACCCAGCCTGGGATTACGCAGCCTGTGACGGCCCGTCGTGCCTGCGACGGTATGTCCTGCTGCTCCATCACAGAGTTCAGAGACTCAATTTCCTTGAAGAGTTTGTGACGGTCCGTCGTGCCCACGACGGTCCTTCCTGCCATGTCGTCACGAAGTTTAGAGAGTCGATTTCTGTACCCAAATTTCAGAATTTGTAAGTGTATTGAAATGAGACACCCTCGACGGTCCGTCGTGACCATGACGGTCCGTCGTGGGTTCCGTCGACTCAAACACTTTTTCCAGAAATAAAATATGCTGCTCAAAACGACTAAACAGGTCGTTACATGAAGAGTCCACTTGGGAGAAGGAGGCTGATATGCAAGAAAGATACCCACACCAGTTTACAGATTCAGGTACTTTTTTTCGCCCTTGTTTTTCTTCCTGTGATCGTTCGAGGACGAACGATGGGTAAATTGGTATCTATTGTAACAACCTGTTTAGTGGTTTTGAGCAGCAGAGTTATTTCTGGAAATCACTGTTTGAGTCGACGTATCCCACGACGGACCGTCATGGGCATGACGGACCGTCGAGGGGGTCTCGTTCCAAAACACTTAGAATACTGAAATTTGGGTACTGAGATCGACTCTCTGAACTTCGTGACGGAATGGCAGGACGCACCGTCGCAGGCACGACGGACCGTCACAAATCTTTCCACAGAATTAACTCTCTTAACTTTGTGACGGACCTGCAGGACGGACCGTCACAGGTTGCGTAACCCTGGCTGGGTCGGATTTCTGTTAAAAGTTTTTAAGGGGCGTTTTGGACTATTCATGCTTATAATTATAAAGTTAGTGGCTTAATGTTAATAATTCAATTTCTTGGGGGTTAAAGGGGACAACCTTGAAATAAATAGTGGGTTACTTTTACCATCGTTATACTCAATTATATACTAATTAGGGTAAAAGAAAAAGGGTTTGAATAAAAATAATAGAAAGAACAAAGAGAGGGAGAAACGAACGATTAAGAGAGAGAGAAAACGAAGAAGAACACATGATGAGGCTATGGTTTATACTATCTTATAGTAAACTCTTAATAGCGAACTGACAGAATATGGTGAGGGAAGTATTTGTAGTTAAGAATAAGGCTAGAGTGCAAAGAAATCTTTTATATTCCTTAACCATTTGCCTATATGGGATGTTTCCAAGTTCTACCATTGTCAAGTAGGATGCCCTCCATCGGAGTAGGTTAAAACTTTGGATTCCATGCCTAGTTACCATAGTATATGTTGGTTATTGCTTATTCTCATCAAATGGGATTCCCTGTAGTGTTTGAGAAGTTCTATGAAGTTTAGGTGGTTGTATGGGAAGCTATCTAGCCATTTCTCAAATGAATTTTAAGATATCGTGATTGAGTCCCTAGGTATTCTCTAAGATGATTACTTGAATGTTCTTTTACGATAAATATACATTAAATGAATTAATGAAGATATTGACTTAAGTTATAGATCACAGTAAATGAATGCGTACTAACCTAGAGTAGTTTAAGGGTTGTCTAGTTAAGTTATGAAGGGGGCAGAGGAATGCTCACTTCAACTCATACCTAGGTAAGTCTTGACAAAGACTCTAAAAAGCGATGTTTGTTGACACATTAGACATGATCTAAAATAGGTAGTCTTAAGGATTATTTAGGTGATCTTGTACAGGTCAAGTAAGGGAATTCTTTTCTTGATTTACTTATGTAAGTCTTTTGATAACCTTTGGGAGGAGAATGTCATATTAGATGTGTTTTATTGTATTAAGTGAGGATGATCTTATCCTAGGTAATCTAAATTATATTTAAGGTTTGTGTGAATGGATTGTATGGGCAGTCGCTTTAGAACTCACTCAAATGAACCTTAGAATCACCTTTGGTAGGATTATATCATTTTTATGTATTTGGAGTATTGTAAGTGTATTTATCTAATTATAGGTAGTCTCAAGGACATTTAGGTGTGCTTGGAGAGGGTATATGGGTGGTATATCTTTGTCTTACTTATGTGAGTCTTAGGATAACTTTTAGTGAGAGTATTGCATGCTAAATATGATCAGTATAAAGATTGAAATAGTTCACTGAAACATTGGCTTAGTTCACTGTAATATTCCCCAAATAGTGATAAAATGCTCATGTAATATTTTATGTGTTTCTAAGGTGTAAATGTTGTTATTCTGGTTATACTATGATGTTTTAATCAAAAAGATCATGTTTCCAATAAATGTATTTTATCTTGATTTTATGCATTGAGTCATACATAGTACAAGTGTTTGTACTAATTCCTTACTTTTAGCTATCTCTATATGATTGATTAGTGAAGGGAATTTTTGGAGCGAATCTTTTATTATAGGATCTTTCAACAAGTTTGAAGTATGTGCTCATTTGACTCGATGGTCTAGATGTCTGTTGATTTCTTAATTCGAAGCATATAATAAAATAAGTATTTCTATATTTTTATTGTATGTGTCGTGTCCCAAGTATTCTTGTGACAAGGAATTGATGATATGAGACATAGTATTTCGTATGGATTTGTTATTAATGATATTTTGAAAGAGTATTCGAATGTTGTGAAAAGTTTTAATTCTGACTTTTCATATTTGTATATGCGATGAACAATACGAAAGTTCTTATGCAATATCTTCAAGAGGTTAAGTATGCCGTGTAACGATTTGGGAATGCCCTAACTTCTATGGGTACTCTCGGGTGGTGACATTATGCTTAGGATGGTGTTTTGAGTAAGGGTCTTCTATGTTATGATAATATGAACTCTAAGATATGAAATGTTCATATGACATTATGATGATGTTTGTCTTGTGTTGGATATGAACATGTCTTAATGATGTTATGCCTATGGACTTGTATATGATCTTATGTGTTCATAAAGGCTTTATAGTGACTTGGCATGGTTTTGAACAAAATGTTCCTCTGTGAATGATTTCAATGGTTTTACTTGCATATGATTCCATACATAAAACATGTGGTTTGTACTTAACCATTATACTTTATTTTTTTGTTATAATTTTTGTTCGGTCCACCGAAGAGATTCTAGGCCATTTGAAAGGAAGACATTGATATATTTCCCATGTTTTTGGTGAGTCCTCAAGTCCAAGGATGATGTAACTCTTCTACTGTAGATATTATATTAACTTTATCTGAAGACACTTGTTCTTTAATTTAGAACTGAGACTTTATTGTAAACCTATATGTGGCATATTATACAATTGTACAGCCTGTCCCAAACTTTGTAATTTTATATTAGATGCTTTATATGTGAGACAAATATTAGACTATCTTATGAGTTGGATATATTGCCTAAATAAGAAGTCTGTGTACATTTCAAAAACGACGAGTATGTGTAAACTCCAGATAGGATAAGTGAAAAAGTCGAAGTACATTTAACAATATAATAGTTCTAAAGTTTCATCATTTTCTCTATGTACAATTTTTAACAAATTATGTTAAGGAATAGCCTAAGGCCTCTTTTAGTACAAAGATGTTGGTTACGTCTAGGGGGTGCTCCTTGTGTAACACTCCGAAAGTACTTGACCTAAGTTAGAGACTCATATGATGAACTAAACCTTAAAACACTGTTTATAAGCCTAAAACAATATTTATAAACCATTTAGGAAGTTTTAGAATCAAGGCATCAACAACGTCCATGACATCCGGGAACTAGAGGAATTGAACTAGTAGACGCTCTAATGTTGTAAAAAGGTTTTAGAGTGTCATATGAGGTATAAAACCTATACAAATACATTAGATAGGTAAAAATAGTATAAAGGGTCCAAACGTAAAGTAAAGACTCTCCAAGGACTGCCAGAAAGGTCCTTCAGGAGGACCCCAACCTTGGCGAGCAAGCTACCGAAGCAGGTTGTGGCAACAAATATATGGAGGCCACCGCGCTTTGCACAGACAAAACAAGTAGGGAAAATAGTTGTCTTGTGACGCGTGTCCTCCATGAAGTCCACTACCTCAACTCAGATTTTCAAAAATAAATGTAAAATTTCCCTCGCGACGCGTAACCACTTCCTTTATTTGTCCACGTCGTATTTAAGTCAATTTGACTTCAACAAAAAACTTAATTAAGTAAGGGGTCGTTTGGACAATTAAGGGGGTGACTACATATTTATTTAGGTTCAGTTTTATGTTATTTTACTCACTTAAAACAAATCCTCAAATCAAAACTCAAAATCTCTCATCTGTCTCTACTTCCTCTCTCCCTAAATCCTCAATTGTAGAAGCAATAAATCTTCAAGAAGAAAACCAATTTCAAAAGGATTTCCCTCAAATTTCTGGGAGTAAGCTTCATTAAGGTATGGTTTCTTCACTCTTGGGATTTCTTTCCCCAAGAGGTCCTTTCAAAGTTGATTTCTAAATTACCCAATTTCAAGGGTTTTCCTATTTTAATGGGTTTTCTTCTAAACCTGCAATTGATGATTGATTATGCCTAATTGTGATTAAGCATGGCTAATTAGGTGTAGATTTTTTAGTAAGTGATGCTCATTGTGGAAAATTCATGTTGATCATGTCCCTTTCCCCAATTCCCCCCAATTTTGAATCTTCCTTATAAATTTATGGTAATTAATAAATGTATTGATTATTAGACTTATTGTATCTAGAATAATTCATTCCTGGAATGCCTAGGGTAATATATTGTTGGAATTGGATATATTTCTTGAAAAATTCATCATGAATCCTTTTCCCCCTGAGCCTTGGTTATGAATTGAAGTTAATTGTGATAGTGATGATGCAATTGATCTAGTTATTGTATTAATTACTATTGAATAATTTTAGTGCACCTATTAATGGATGAAATTGGTCAGTTGATGGTAAGACTATGATGATGACTTTTGAAGGAGTTTAAGTAAGTCGTTCTTATCCTAAACATTTACTTCAATTATGATGTCTTGTACTTGGTGATGAAGATTAGTAGAAGTATATCTTCTAATTGGATTAAGTAGGTATGGTATGACGATGCATTTAAAGTGTCTTGATTATGTGATTGTTACATTGTTCTCATGAAGTAAAGATATAAGGCGTGTTATGAAGTGTCTATGTGCCTTACATTGATATGAAGATGGTAATATGCTAATCTTAAAGTTAGGGTTGTAATGATTGGTGTTCTCAAGCAATTTCTATTGAGATAATGAATATGAATGTAGAAGGTGCTATTCTTCTATGACCTAAACTAAGTTATGATTGTTGAAGAACTACATTTTAAAGGGACTTAAGCTTACACTGAGGGAACTAGTAGTGAAGGATATCCCTTCCCAACTAGCGAAGGTAGGTTCAATTTGAACTCCTGAGACTGGAGACTACGATACCAAATGCATAAAGACGGTTCCAACTAATATCTCCTAGTTCTTGAACTATGTTTCACCCATAGGAGTACGAGCTAGTGGATCCATCTATATTCTATGTTAATTTTTTGGTACAACCTTGGCAAGTATTCTTCCTTCTTTCGGTGTAGGGTTTCATGACACAAAATTCCAAATTAGCTCATATTGTCTATGTCGGTAAAGGAAAGATGTTTTCAAAAATAAAATGAAATAATAATTTGAAGTCTAACTTACGTGACATAAGGGGTTTGACTTAGTCTAGGTAGGGGTATGGGACTCTACCTATACATTGTACTAGTTATCCTTGACGGAAGTCTTAATATGATGTTCTTATGTTATTCTGCTCTTATAAAGTGAATGCTATGCATATGTTGACCCTATATATTGATGAGACTATAGTACGTAGTTTTCATGTATGAACATGCTATTGGTCTATATTGCTAAACATGATGATGACTACTCTTGAGGTTATATTATTTGATGTTAGGTATTGCTTGTGATCCTTTATTTGGTTTTCTTGGTTGAGTAAGGTTATGTGATTTACTTTGACATTAACTTGTAGACTTTATGTAGGGTTATGAGTAAGGGTCTTGTATATGTGCATTGTTATGAACTCTTATATATGCTTTGTTATTATAACATGAAGTTGGAGTTTCTGTGGATAAGGTTCTTATATTCTATACACATGTTGCTTGATTAGACTTGATGATTTTGGTCTTGTGTTGAATATGCTATTGTATTAATGTATATAAGATTATTAACTTACATGGACTCTTAAATGTGCATTAAATATTTTGAAATGACTTGGTATATCTTTTAAGTAAATGTCCCTTTCTCATGAATGCTTTCAAATGTTTTATGTGCATATGCCTATACTTAGTACAAGTGGTGTCCTAACCCATGCTTCTATGTTTACTACAAAATGTAGGTTCCATCACTTGAGCTTTTGAGGCCATTTAAGAACGCTTGGAATCATATTCTCCATGTTTGGTAGGTCCTCACTTTTCCAGGACGATGCCACTATCTTTCTTTTGGAAATTTTTTAGACTTAAAGACAATTTAGTTCATTCTTATTCTTTGACGACTTTCTTTATGCCTATATGAGGAACATTATTATATTGAAGTATTGATTGAGCCCTAATGTTGTATTTATTTTTTATAGTTTATTATAAGGCTTATACTAAACTCCCTATGTATATATATTATGTTTATGCTAGAGGTCTATCTAATACTCAAAGTAGAAGTAGATGAATGATTTAAAGTTTCCGCAATTTAACCTTTGAAATGTAATGACGAATTATAAGAGGTTAGTCTTAGTTCCTTCGAGGACGACGACTCTTGTTACTTCTAGGGAGTGCTCGTCGGATGCGATAAACATTGTATTAGAGCATGAAGTTGAATATCCTTAGGATCAATGTCTCATTAAACAAATTATATGATGATTCTTATTCATAATTGTGAAGCAAGCCACACTTATGAATGACAGACTATGTGTGATTACGAAACTCTAATCTTCTTGTACTCCTAAGTCATGGCTTTAGAGTTTTCCTTTATGTTCTTTCACATAAACCTTTTATTGTGGTTATAGGATGAATACTCAAAGGGAAGAGCAACAAAGGGACGAGGAAAGGATAGTTAATGTGGGAGCTCCTCACAACAAAGCTCCTCTGTAAGACAATAAATTCCCTCCGCTTGAACAATTTGCTATGGGTGATCAAGTTTCATTTTTTCTCCACCGATAACAATGGAGAGATATGGGTAGTTTTTCTCAAATTGGCCCAAGCCATGACCTCTCAAGATAATCTCATCACTTCTCAAGTCCAAGTTATGACGGCCAGCGTTAATAAAGAGGTTGGACCCCGTGTGCCTAATCATGCTACCACTATGAAATCTAATTTGAGAGACTTTACTAGGATGAAACCACCCATGTTCTTCAGGTGAAAAGCGGATGAAGACCCTCAAGACTTCCTTGATGATGTCTATAAGATCCTAGTTTCTATGGGTCTCCTAAACATTATACAAAGAATGGAGGGATAATAGGGTGCTAGGAGGTGGTCCAGTGACTTGGGAGATTTTCAAGAGATCTTTCCTTTGTCGTTTCTTTCCTAGAGTTTTGTGGGAAGCTAAGGTGGAATAATTCATCAACCTTATTAAAGGAGGTATAAGTGTACTTAACTACTCCATGAAGTTTACTACGTTTTCCAAGTATGCTCCATCCTTGGTTGCTAACTCAATGGATGAGATGAGTTGTTTGTTACGGGACTGTCCGAGACTTGGTGGAATAATGTTGTTTGGATATGATACATCAAAATATGTATATGTCTTATCTCATGGTTCATGCTCAACATGTGGAAGAGAATATGTTATGTTGGAAGAACAAAGAGGCCAAGAGGCTCAAGTCTTATGACGGTGGTTCTTCAAAAGGGAGATTGGAAATTCAAGACAAGCCTAGATTCAGGCATAGGTTATCCAATAAAGTTCCTCCAAATTTCCCAAGGATCGTTATGATAGGGTGTCTAACCCTTAGTCTCAAAAGGGAAGAGGTACTAGTTTACTAAGCAAGAAACAAACTTGTGGAAAGTATGGTAAGAAGCATTATGGTGAGTGCTTTATTGCGATGGACAATTTCTTTTGGTGTGGTAAAAGTGGTCAGAAGTTCAACGATTTCCCTAATATATAAGTCCAAGCCAAGAGTAGTGGGCAAGCATAAGAAAGTGTTTCTAATATTGATGCTCCGAGAAAGTATCATTTTTATGAAGTTCGTTCAAGGGGTGAACAAACGAGTTCTTCTGATGTCGTGACCAATATGTTACATGTTTTTTCTATTGATGTTTATGATTTCCTTTCATCCGGGTCTTACATAATCCTTTGTTACTCCTTTGATAGCTAGTTAGATTGATATTTTGCCCAATGTCCGAAGTGAACCATTTATGGTAACTACCCTGGTAGGTGAGCGTGTTGTTGCACAGAATTTATATAGAAATTGTCCTATAAAGTGGTCACATCCGGGTTTACCACCTAGACGTAACCGGCATCCTTTTCCTCGTTGAGGTCTAAGACTAGCCTCATAGTTTACATCATTACGTTTAAAGGACAAAATTTGTGGAAAATTTGAAACTTTTCATCTCTTCTATTTGGAGGTTTACATACACCTCTACATACATAAATACATACATAAATATATGTACATACATAAGTATATATGTATTTGATATACATAGATCCTTCGTATAGGAAGGTTACATAGACTTTTACTCTTACTGAACATATATATATATATATATATATATAATATATATATATATATATATAATATATATATATATATATATGATAGAACATTGTCTTTAAAGATTGTCTTATCTCATTACCATCTAATACGAATATCAATATTGTCATAGCCCAGATCTTAATGTAAAGAGAGCCCCAAATAGTCTTTATACAATCCATACTCAAATGAAAGGAGATAGACATTAAGAGTCTTAAAACTAAAACGATATCTTAAGCTTGATATTGGAATTGCCCTCCAAAATAAAGAACCTACCCTACTTTGATGAATAATAGACCTAATCCTTCTTAAAGCTTCATTCGAAAACACTGCAACGTTTTAAACCTAAAATGTTTTAGAAAAATGGGGTTAGTACTCCACTTTTACTAAATATGAGACCATATGCACATATAAGACCAAATCATGATAAAAGCGACATTTTATCAAAACATGCTACATTTTTCTTTGAAAAGCGTTATACATCAAGGAGGAAAAACATACAAATCAAGAAGGCATATTCTTTAAGTCAAAGCAAATAACATTATTGTGAACATACTTTAACCCATACTCTAATATAACCCTATCATCAAGAAATTACATCACAAGCATGGATAAGAGTTTATCATATTAGAATAAAGAAAGAAAACTACTCATGAATAAATTAAATCCAACAAGTTCAATAACCAAGCAAAGTACCACAACCTTACTCAATAAAGTGACCAACAAGAATTATGATTAATATTAAACTTCACATAAGATAAACTTTTAAGGATATACAACCTCATACATTTAACATCATAGACCAATAATATGTTCATAAGAGTATCAATCACTATATAGTATCATTTAAATGTAAAGTCATCATACTATAATCTATTGAATCAATAATCACATATAAACATAATCTCAACCTTCTAAAGATTCCATCAAGGCAATTAGAGCAAGGCATAGGTACATTCCCACAGCCCTACCTAGGTTATGTCAAACCTCTTATGTCACATAAGTTAGTTTATCCTTCTTTGGTTAATTTTAATTTCGGGAACACTTTTCTTATCCAACATAGACAAAAAGAGATAATTGTGGAATCTGGTTGTTATAAAACCTTACACCGATGGAAGGTTGTCTACAAACCAAAGTAACTGGAACGCCTCAAAATGAACTAAGGTGAACTAGAGACTCATGAGTGTTTCATGAATTTATTTTGTATGAAAATAAGTTACTCTAGTATTCTTAGGCAGCGTGTGAATTTTTGTTATGTTTTGAGTTCAATCGCCAAGAATGTTCGTGATGTTTGAAAGGTATGCTTTATAAAGTATTTGTATGTGTTGATGTGTTTGAGTGAGTTTTACGGGTTTGTGTTGCTTGAAACTGATGTGGGATGTTTCTAAGACCTAGACGACTTAGTTTAGGGGTTTAACGTCAAGGACCGACCCCACAAGTGGCCCTAGATTAAGGGCCCAAGACTTGAACCCCTAAACCCGTAGATTGAGGGGCTTAGTCCCAAACATAGTGGGAAGTCTATACCTTTATGATGCATTCTCTGAATCCATGGATACCCAACAGGATCGGTCGTTGACCCATCAACACCCACTAGCTTGGGTCGTCGATTGGAAGCTTCAAAAGCTGCTGAGGTTTGCCGCAAACATTGGTTGTTTTGTGTGTATTCACCCCAAGTCTTTTATAACCCTAGTTAAATATTTTTAGTGTATTTAATCTATATTAATATATTTATAAGACCTATACCTATACAAGACCCATCACTTCAAATATTCAAACTCCCTCTCTGAAGAAAACTATCTCAAAGTCACCATTTGAGCTAGGACTCAAGGAGGGAAAGAAGGACCGGTTAGGACTTGTTATTCATAAAAAAATAGTGGGTTTCCTTCCCAATGAGGCATGTTATCCATCCTTGAACCCTCTTCCATTCAAGGAGCCATTTCCAAAAGATTTCAAAAAGGGTTTCCAAAACTCTATTTCATTCTATCTTTACTTTTAAGCATGCTTCTTCTGTTATAAGTTTTATAATGATTGAAATGTTTTTATTATTTTATTAATTGATGAATTATAATATTAAAAAACTAATTAACTCATACTTAAGCATATTTCAAACTTTTAGCTTAAGAAATGAATTAAATGAGCATGATTGGGTAAGGTATGAACTTTGGTTTTCTTATGTTGTTATTTTTGTTTATATACTTCTCTAATGACCTTATTATGATGAAATATTAATATATTGGTGATAAATGATGATTTTTTTTGTTATATGAAGAGTTTCTTATATGGTGTAGTCCTTATGATAAATTGCTCTTGTATGGTGTGGTCATCTTCTTAGTGGCGGTGTTTATTTGTTGAAATTGATATTACTTATTAAGATTTGTGAGTGTAGCATTGAATGTCTAGTACATGAAATGAGGTGACATTGAAGATAAGACTTTTCTTGTGTTTTGTCAAGTTGAATTGTATGTTTGGCTTGGATTATGCCTAAGTGAAGTAGATGACTTTGTGAAGCATGTAAAGTGTGTAAATTTATTAAAGTAGGTGTAAAGCATGCATAGAAGCTAATGTAAATTAAAATGTGCTTAAATGTAATATGTGCTCACAAGTACACACACACTTAAATGAATAAATGAAGTTAAATTAAGTAAATAGAGTAGTTTTAAGGTAAACACTCTTCGTGAGTTGAAAATGTGTATAATAGCAACCTTACTCCATCCTAAGAGCTTTCTAAGATAGGTTGGAAGATGAATGTCATGCGTGAGTTGAGATTTTGTGTTCACTAGCTATCCTTTACCTGTAGTTTGAAGTGTTTAGAATTTGTGGGGGTTATGTCTAGCACCGAGAGGATATGAAGAAGAGGTGGTTAAACTTCCTGAGTCGAGATGTTGTATTCCGATGTACCTATTGAGATGAGTAATCCTCGTTAGTAGAGAATGAGTTACTTAGTTGCTATCTCATTATCCCTTAAGTGTGCTCCTGCATAGGTGTAGCTATTGGGAAAGCCACGTAAAAGCTAAAAATAATAACCTTACTCTTGGCAAGTGAGGATCCCTCATCAGATAGGGGTTAATGTCGGAATTTTATGTCTAGATCTCATGATCTATGTAAGTTAAGCTAACCCTCCACAAAAAAATTGATTGAACTAAGTCCTCTAAAAGAACATGCTACTTAGGGTAGGTGGTGGTATAAGACTCTATCTACACATTGCACTTGGTAGAACATTCCGAAAGGGAAAACTTGGTGCCACACCTTCAAGAAGAATGTATTACTTAGGGTAGGTTGTGGTATGGAATGTTATCTACTCATTGCAGAATGTAGGCAGTCCGAAAGGGAAGAATTTGGTGTTTTTTTAGGTTTCATGTTATTGTCTTGTTATTGAGTGAGGAGCTTGCTCTCCGAAGGTATGTAAGCCGAAAGGGGTTGTCTTAAGGATTGATTTTGTTTGTATTGAAGGAGGTATGTGCATTCTTTCTTGATTTCTTACCTTAGTTAGTCTTAGGATAATCTCGAGGTAGGGAAACTCCTACGGGAATGAGTTCACTTTCTCTTCGGTTTGCCTTGGAAGTTCACTCATTTAGAATAGGATAATTCATTGGGAATGCTGTAAATGATTTATTGTTATGGTGCAAAATAGTTCAGTATAATGTCAAATTTGAGCTCACAGTAAGAATTCGGTAAGTTTACTGTAAATGCTCCTTTTTGGTTAAAATTATGTGAGTCCTCCTTTAAGCATTAAATGGTGGTTTTCATGTCAAATTATTTCTAAATTCATAAATGTTTTACTTAATTTTCTTGAAATGTTATATACTTAAAATGTCCCTTTTCACAAGTTTCTGCATATGTCATACTTAGTAAATAAATTGTATTAACCCCGCATTTTTATATACTATATGTATAGTTTGGAAGATTTTTGATGTTTTGGAAGACGTAGCTTGGGAAAGATCCTCTCCAGAGAAAGTATGTCCTCATATATTCGAGGGCATAGTCTTTTTCATAATTTATTAGTTAAACACTTATTCTGCTTTTTATTTCAATGTAAAGGGTCGTGTACCTAAAATATTATGTTGTGTCTTAAGTTTGCTTGTGACGATGAGATTCTTTAATTATTTAAGAAAGATTGTATTTTATTATTTATTCATGAGAATTTATAATATTTCCCTACTTTTCATGTCTAATCTAATGAACGATAGTTAAAGGGATTGTGCAAGACCCCAAAGGGTCAAGTACGCCCGGTCATAAAACGAGGGTTCTTTTTAACTTCTAAGGGTTACTTTGGGTCGTAATAAATTTTGTATCAGAACAAGGTTATGGAAATAGTTTAGGTTGTAAAAGTCTCACAAGCCAGATCTAGTAGTATATGGTCATTGGTGTGACTCGTGACACATCCATTGATAAGAGGCTATAGGATGAAAGAAGTTTCACTTTCTTCTCTAGTCTAATGTCGTGCCTTAGAGTTGAGTCATATAAGGTGTAGATTCTCCCCACTTCTCTTTATGTTTATAGGATATAAATATGAGGACATCAACCACTACAAGGGAGGAGGGAGGTGTAACTAATGAGAGAATCCCTCCCATTATTGACCAAGTTCCTATTGTTTGTCTAGAGGAAGAGAATGAGGAGGTTCACCCTCAAGAAGAAAAAGTTCCTCTAGAATCCCAAGAGCATCAAGTCCCTTAAGGACCTCATATGCCTCAATCTCCTTTTGTTAAAGGAGATATGACTAATGCAGAGTTGAGGGATGCCCTTGTCACATCCCACAAATACACCATAGAAGTTAGAGTATCCTTGCGATGTCACACGCTAAATGAGACTTCAAGAAGTATCATCTAAGCCTCTCCTATCATTCATTGCACAATAAGAATAACTAAAGTGAGCTAAAATATTAAAACTTTATTCTAACATGAAGAACTCTTTCGTAAACAATAGACAAGTGGAAGACTTTTATTTAAAACATTAGAACAATAAAACATCTCATTGAACCATCTAGACTTTAGAATTTACAACACTTGGGAGTAATATTCTCATACAAGACATAAATTAAAGACTTAAGACATAAAGGAACATGTGGCTATTGTCATGGAATCGATGAGGACTCATTAATAGTTCATATCCAACACTTAGAAATATATCAATCCTTCATGTCATATCAAGATTTCCATTTCCCTACTCTTTAGTCATAAAGTAAATGAAGGGGTTAGAACATTTTGATGTACTAAGTATGGAAGCCATGAAAAGAATATGAAAAAGAGACATTTAGTAAATAGCATGCTTTTCATGAATTTCGATTAAAACATCATACTATAAGCGTACGAACAACATTTAACAACTTAAAAACACATAAGAAATCATTTAGGCAAAAATTCACATTTTTGAGCAAACATTACATTTAAGTCACTTCACTGTACAGTGAACTCAATTCATTGTTACAATGAAGTTCCTAAACTTCACTTAAAACCCCTTAAGCAAGTAATCTTCTCACTCAATGCTATCCTAAAATTCACATAAGTCACACAAAGAGAGACCGCCTATAAACACTTTCTTTATGTGCCTAAACAAGCCTCAAAATTACTTATAATGAGTCACATACACACATAAGATATATTAACATAAGAACATCAGATTTTCCTACCAAGTTGACTCTAAGGTTCACTTGAGCGAGTTGTAAAGCGACCTCCCATACAATCCCTTACACACACTTAAGAGATCTTATAGACTCTCAAAAATAGAATAATTCTCATTTAACACATTAGCATATAGGTGATTTGACATTCTCCTTCCAAAGGCTATCAAAAGACTTAGGTAAATTAAGATCGTAACGTCCATAGTGACCTCTTCAAGATTACCTAAATAATCCTTTAGATAACCTAAGGCTTAGATCATGTCCACATAATCAACCAACTTCCCTTACTAGAGTCATTCTTAAGACTTATCTAGGTAAGATAAGAAGTGACCATTCCTATACCCCCTTCACACATTAACTAGACAACCCTTAATTACTCTAGATAAATACTACTTCATTTTAATATACATCCTAAGATTAATTGATTATATTCATTTGTTTATTAAAACACATTCATAAAATAAAGGATATTCAATTAATGGTCTTATACAAGACCTAGGATCTCCAAATAACATTTTCAAAGCCACTTGTGCCATATCTAGATAGCATCCCATACCACCACCTAAACTTCATAAAACTTCTCAAATTCAAGTAGGCATCCCACATAATGAGAATAGGCATTAACTTACATAGACCATGTTAGAAACACATGGAATCCAGAGTTCTAACCTACTAAGATGAGGGTGTTCTACTTGCCAAGGATTGATCAGGGGCACATCCCATGTAGGCACATGGTTAAGGACTATGAAGAGCTTTTTTTGTAATCTAGTCTCATTCTCAAGTAGAGGTACATTGTACTCTACTCTCATCTCAAGTAGAGCTACTTTTGATAACTTAATCACTCGGTGCTAGCCTTCGTTCTAATAGATAAATTCACTTTAAGGTTCATATAAATGGGTCCCATATCTAATTCATGACCCAATTACATTAAACCAACCAAAGCAAGGTATACTAAGGCATATCTCACTATGAAGACAAGAAGCACATCCCGACTTTTATAAGATATGATATTATGCCTTTGCAGCCAATTAACCTTAAGTCCGTCACTCATTACATGAAGGATACCATTACGACTAACTAATTCACAATTTATAACCTTACCACTTGGTTCAAGGTTCCACATAAATGACCTATATATCAACACGCAAGGTCTCATATATGTTCATTTATTCAAGACTAAGATCCTTTTGGTTCCTAAGTGAATACATCACATATTTACATAATCATTAAGTAAGGGACACAAGTCAACAAAACCAAGACACCATATACTTCACCTCAACACATATTACTAGTCACTCTATAAGAACATAGGAATAAACATTATCGTCTTTAAATCATCCTACACACTACCATATCATCATTATCATAACTATTATAAACTCATATAGCCAAGTATGAACAACCATGCATCAACCCTAAGACTACCCATAGAAGCAAAGTCATAGTTTACATTATTTAATAACATATATAACAAGAACACATACTTTGATATTCTTTCACATATAAATATATATGCTCATACTTCACATAAAACAAATGTACAAAATATCATATTACATAAAGTAGTGCGGTCAAGACAATGATCATTATATTGCATAAAGTAACGCCGGCAAGGCCACATCAATTACAAGTAAATCATATAACTCTGCCACCATAAGTGGACAATACCAATCACAATATAATTGAAGTCTAATTAACATTAAAATAAAGGAATTAGGGAAGCATACCCCACTCCATCTTACCATTAAACAAGGCTAACTCATCAAATTCGATATTACAAGTCCCTTACCCAAGGCCATAACAGACAACTCAATATAATTATATCGATAATCAATGTAACTAGGTCAGTTCATTACATACTTATCAATCTAATACAACCAACATATGAAGTAATATAATAATTACGTCATTATAACCCATAGAAAATTACATTAGAAATCATAAGCCTTATGTAAAGATCAAATATATAAGCTTAGCATGCAATATATCTAAGAGTATCAATTACACAAGTAATAAAATTGGAAAATCTTATACACCATACATAGAAAATCTATACATGAATTAAAATCCAATAAGAAACTACACATTGATTCATGAATATCAAAGCATAATCAATTTACCTTATTATAGTTAGATTTAGAGATTTGAGAAGATCAAGGGTTCATAGAGAATTAAATTTTAAAAAATCAATTAAACATCAATAACATCATATCTTAACGTTTGAAAACCATTTACGCAAGAACCCAAGACTTGGAGTAGAAGTTGGATTTTTTCATCTTTTTTCATCTTTGTAAATCATCTTTGAAATTGTCTCTAAGTTGATATAAAAACTTATATCAAGAAATCCCATACCTTATTTGAAGAATCTAAAGCAATTGAAGAACAAAATCCATTGAAGACCCATCTTAAATCTCCATCTTCACTTTGGACTCACATGGAGGTTTTTGAAGAAACTTTAGGAGAGAAGGGGTTTTGATTTAGATGTGAGGTTTATAATGAGAATTTAGTGAATAATATACTCTTAAAATAACCATTAACATTACAGAAAGCTGGAAAAAATGCCTCACAGACGAATTGCCCATCGACGGGGCGTACCACTACAACGAGCGGTCACTGGCAACCGTCGATGGTTTCAATATCCTGAGTATTCATCCCTCTTAACCCATTGCCATGTATCCCACGATTATACCCTTTGACGAGCCATCAACAGGCCCATCAGCCGTCGATTGCTCCGTCGTCTAGGGTCTGCCTGGGACTGTTTTCGCAACAATTTGGGGTCCTTCCTCATTCATCCTTAGATGGTCCTTTGTGATTTTTTCTGGACGTTTAAAACCCAATTAGAATTTTCTATAAGTTTAACACCTCTCACATGAATTTCATTCAAAATGAACACATAAAATTCAATGAAACACACCTAGACGTACAAGGTCACTTCAAGGCATATCTTTCAAACGTCTTGAACGTTCTTGGAATTTTGACTTCCAAAATTCAAGAAACACTAAACACTGCCTATAAATTCTTTATTAACTCAAACAAGAACCATATAATTCATGCATCACCCATAAACACATAAAACCACATATGAGGCACTTAGGTGACTTAGTCGTCGAACATCTTGGTCGTCCCTTGACATTTGACTTCAATGCATTTAAACTCTTAGATACGGCCTCTTACGCACATCATAAATAAATTAGTAACTTATATCACCATCCCAACAACGTTAGGATCTATATTTACCTAAATCATTTTCGGGGTCTTACAACCCTAATGAACTTGACCCAACTCATGACGGCTCATGCTCATTTTGTCAACAATAACTTTGTTGCCCAAGCTAACAAAGTAGTTGTACCCGAACCTCATAATAGTACTCCCGCTTCTAGATTTTGAGATTTAATAAGGATGAACCATCCCACTTTTCATGCTACTAACATGTATGAAGATACACAAGGGTTCATAGATGAGGTTTTCAACGTAATAGATACTATGGGTTTGAACCCTAGGGAGAGAGCGGAGTTAATCGCTTTTACAGTCAATGATGTGGATCAAGTGTGATTTGAGAAATGGAGGATTGAGAGACCCTTAGATAGAGGTACGATTTATTGGGAGGCATTAAAAGAGGTATTGCTAGATAGGTTCTTTCCCCTAGATTTGAGGGAGAAGAATATGGTTTAATTCATGAACCTTCTTCAAGGGGGAATGTGTGTGCAAGAGTACTCTCTAAAATTCACCAAAATCCCTAAGTATTCCCCAATCATATTAGCCAACCGTAGTGCTAGGATGAAAAATTTGTGATGAAGGTGTCTATCTTGTTGAGATATAGTGTCGTACGACAATGATTCTTACTGACATGGATATCTACATGCTCATCATCTATGCACAACAAATTGAGTAGTCCAAAATAAGAGAGATAAGTCAAGAGGGTAAGAGGCATAGGTTAGATGATTCTAGTTACCAAAAGCCTAAGAAGAGGTTCTATAATCAAGATTATTCCATGTGAAACAAGTTTAAGGCTCCAAATGAAAATTACGAAGGTGGTGGCCATTCTTTTGAGAGAACTACGCGCCCTACTTGTTTAAAGCAAAGTCGGATGATTGTTTTGCATGTGGTGAAAAGGGAAACAAGTTGAGGGATTAACCTTACATCAAATCAAGAGGAAAAGAGTTCAATCAAGCTTACCTAACTCCAAATGATCCAATGAAGAACCCTTTCTATGGGATGGGAGATACGAAGGATAATTAGTCCGGATTTAATGGTTTTTGTAAGTCTTAACTCTTTATGATTGTTTTTTTGTGAATATTAAATTATTTTATATGGTTTTATTGTTCATATGATCATGTCATCTTGATGAATTTCTCAAATAATGGAATTTTTAAAATTTTGAGTATGTTGGGAATTGTTATAGTGAACATAACTGTAAAATTTAGCATTTTAAAGAAACTTTTTTTGGAACGAATTGAAATCTAAATGTGTGTAATAATGTTTTATATCATTATGCTTAATGTTGGAGAATTTATTTCCTCCATAGGATAAGGTTAAGGGTGATTTTCATATTTCTGAAGTTGCAAGAGTTGCTTATGGTGCTAAGTGTTTGAAATTCATAAATGATGGTCCTTTAAATTTGATGCTTTGGTTTTGAGTGTTTGATTCTTGATTTTAATTTTTATGTGACGCTAAGTGAGTCCTTTGTTATACTTGATGTTTAAGTGTCATTCGAGGATGAATGATATTCCAGGCGGGGGAGAATGTAACGCACAAAAACGAACTAAGGTGAACTAGATACTCATGAGTGTTTCTTGATTTAAATTTATTTTAAAATGAGTTTTTTTAGTGTTCTTTGTCAAAGTTTGAAGATTGGTTAAGTTTGGAGTTTAATCGACCAAGAACGTTCGTGACGTTCGAAAGGTATGCCTTAGAAAGTACTTGTGTGTCTTGATGTGTTTGGGTGAGATTTATGTTTTTGTTTTCCTCGATACTTATATGGGATTTTACTAATACCTAGAAAACTTATACTAGAGGTTTAAAGTCCAGGAAAAACCCACCTACAACCCACCAGGGGCTCTAGATGAAGGGCCCATGACTTGGACAAAACTGCCAAGAACATTGCTCCATCGATAAGGCAATCTACTAGATGTAGACCTATCGACGCCCCATCGACTGGGGATGAAGTCCCATAAAAAGTGGAATGTATAGACCCCATTTTCAGTATCTTAATCCATAGACACCTAGAAGGATGGGCCGTCGACCCATGGACGACCAATAAGTTTGGTCGCCGATTGGCAGCTTCAAAAGCTGCTGAATTTGCTGCTAACTGGGGGTATTTTTAGTGTTTTTTTACGCTTTTGTAATTAATTTTTAATACCTAGACCTACAAAATACCCCTCACTTTAAATAATCAAACTCCCTCTCTAAAGAAAACTCTCTCAAAGTCACCGTTGAAGCTAAGACTCGAGGAAGGCAAGAAGTGCAGGTTTGGACGTGTTACTCATAAAAAATTAGTGGGTTTACTTATCTTTGAGGTATAGTATCCATCCTTGAACTCTCTTCCATTCAATGAGTAATTTCCAAAAGATTTCAAAAAGGGTTTTTAAAACTCTATTTCCTTCTACCTTTGATTTTAAACATGGATCTTCTTGTATAAGTTTTATAATGATTTAATAGTGTTTATTCTTGTATTAAATGATGAATTTGAATGTATGAATCCTAATGAACTCATGATTTGAAATATTTCAAAATTTAAGCATAAGAAATGGATTAAATGAGCATGTTTGGGTAAGGTACGTACATTGGTTTTCTTATGTTGTTATTTTGGTGTAGCGACTTAGTATGATGCAATATTGAGAAAATGGTGATAATTGATGATGGTTTGGTATATATGGAAAGTTACTTATATTGTATAATCCTTATGATAAATTGCTCTTGACTGGTATGGTCCACCTTATTTGTGGCGGTGTTTATTTGTTGAACAATATATTACTTAGTATGTTAAGTCCTAGTACATGAAATGAGGTGATATTGAAGGTAAGTCTTGTCTTATGTTTTGTGAAGTTGAATTGTATGTTTATCTTGGATTATGCCTAAGTGAAGTAGATGACTTTTTGAAGTATTTAAAGTATGTAAATTGATGAATGTAGGTCTAAAGCCTGTATAGAAGCTAATGTAAATGAAATTGTGATTAAATGTATAATATTCTCACAAGTACACACACACACTTAAATTAATGTATGAAGTTAAATTGAGTAAATAGAGGAGTTTTGAGGTGAAAAGTTTTCGTGAGTTGAGATGAAGTGCTTAGTATCAACCTCACTACATCCTAAGAGCTTTCAAAGATAGGTTGGAGGATGAATGTCCTTCGTGAGTTGAGATTTGGTGTTCACTATCTATCCTTAACCTATAGTTTGAAGGGTTTTGAATCCGTGGGGGTTATTTCTAGCACCGAGAATATATGAAGAAGTGGTGGTTACACATCGTTAGTTGAGATGTTGTATTTTGATGTATCTCTTTAGATGAGTACTCCTCATTAGTAGAGAATGAGTTAATTAGTAGCAATCTCCTTATCCCTTCATTATGCGCTCTCCTTGTGTACCTATTGGAAAATCCACGTAAAAGCTAAAAATAATGACCTTACTCTAGGCATGTAAGGATCCCTCATATGATAGGGCTTAATGACGGGATTCCATGTCTAGCTCTCATGGTTTATGTCGGTTAAGCTAACCCTCCAAAAAATAATTCATTGAACTAAGTCTTATAAATGAATATGCTACTTAAGAGAGATTGTGTTATGGGATGCTATATACTCACTGCACTAGGTTGGACTTTTCGAAAAAGAAGACTTGGTAAAAAACCTTCTAAAAGAATGTGCTACTTAGGGTAGGTGGTGGTATGGGATGCCATCTACTCATTGCACTAAGTTGACATTCCGAAAGAAAAGAATTTGGTGTTTCTTTGGGTATCCTTTTAATGTCTTGTCATTGAGTGAGGGGCTTGTTCTCCTGAGGTTAGTAAGCCGAAAGGGGTTGTCTCGAAGATTGGTTTTGGTTTGTATAGAAGGAGACATAAGCATACTCTCTTCATCTATTACCTTAGAGAGTCTTAGGATAATCCTAAGGTAGGGAAACTTATACAGAAATAAGTTCACTTTATCTTCGCTTGGCCTAGGAAGTTTACTCATTTAGAATAGGATTATTCTTTATGAATTCTTTAAATGATTTATTGTTAAGGTTCAAAATAGTTCGCTGTAATGTCAATTTGAGCTCACTGTAAGAATTTGGTAAGTTCAATGTTCTTGCTCCTTTTAGTTAAAATTATGTGAGTCCTTCTTAAGTATTAAATGATAGTTCTCATGACGATTAATTTCTAAATTCATGAATGTTTTACTTAATTTGCACGAAATGTTATTTAACTAAAATGTCCCTTTTTCATGTTTTTCATATCTTATACTTAGTACATTATTTGTATTAACCCCAACTTTTTACAATATAAGTATAGGTTGGATCTTTTGGGAGGTTTTGAGGACGTAGCTTGGGAAAGTTCCTCCCGAGACAAAGTATATCCTCATATGATTGAGGGCATACTCCTCTCTTTAATTTCTTAGTTAATGACTTATTATGTATTTTATTTCAATGTAAAGGGTCGTGTCCCTAAGATATCATGTTGTGTCATAAGTTGGCTTGTGACGATGGGATTCTCTAAGTATTTATGAAAGATTGTCTTTTATTATTTATTCATTAAAAGTTTCAATTTCCGTACTACTTTTCATGTGTTATGTAATTGTCAGGACCCAAAACCGAGCCGCGACTGGCACCCACACTGACCCTCCTATGTGTGTGAACCAACCAATCTAACCCTTATCATTTTAACATATATCAACAGAAAGTAATGCGGAAGACTTAACTCATTAATAAAATCAAATAAATAACTATTATTATCCCCAAAATCTGGAAGTCATCATCACAAGAACATCTACTTCAAATTACTAAATCTAAGAGTTTCTAAGAAGCTAAAAATACATAAAAAGTTAGTCCATGCCGGAACTTCAAGGCATCAAGACATGAAGAGGTAGATCCAGTCCAAGCTAGAAGCATTAGCTCATCCTGATATCCGGAGTAATGAAGACTGGCTAGAGTTACTGTTGAGTCGAAGATGACGGCACGTTTGCTGCACTCCACAAATAAACAAGAAGAAAACATAAAAGTAGGGGTCAGTACAAAACACGGGTACTGAGTAGATATCATCGGCCAACTCAAAATAGAAGACAATATATATCAAGTAATATCATAAAGTCAACTATGATACTCAACATGTAACAACATCAAGTACTATATCATTAACAATTACCGTCAAGTTTACACATGAGGACTCAAGCCTCCATACCATAATCATTTGGGAATTAGATTCATTAGATTGAGTATATTAACATCTTTCAAGATTCATTATCTTTTTTTCTCTTGTGTCGGTACGTGACACTCCGCTCCCTCATACATCTTTAACCCTCTTGTGTCGGTACGTGACACTCCGATCCCTTACTACTATGTGTCGGAACGTGACACTCCGATCCCCTAAATCTACGTGTCAGTTCGTGACACCCGATCCCCTAAATCTACGTGTCGGTTCGTGACACCCGATCCCCTAAATCTATGTCGGTCGTTTCGTGACACCCGGTCCCCCTAATAATACTGTCGGTTCGTGACACCCGATCCCTTAATTCTATGTTTCGGAACGTGACACTCCGATCCCCTAATCTCCTTCTATCAATTCATCAAGCCTTCTTTCTTACCAAGGCATCATCTATCTCATTAATTTAGTTCATCACGCCTTCTTTTATACCAAGGCCTCATCATAAACAAGAGATTAGGTTTTTATCAAGATTTGGGATTCAATAGCTTCATCATGCTTAATGTAATCATAATTATATAATCGCTTTCATGCAAGCATACAAATCAAGCACATAGCAGGGTTTTACAATATTATCAATACATATCATTCGCTATTAAGAGTTTTACTACGAATATCGTAAGAGAAACCATAACCTACCTCCACCGAAGACTAGTGATTCAGCAAGAATTTTCCCCAAAGCTTTCTTCTTCTTCTCGTTCGATCGATCCTCTCTCCCTCTCTCTTGTTCTTTCTAGTTTTCTTATTCAAACCATCTTTCTTTTACCCTAATTGGCATATAATTAAGAATGAAAGATGGCAATAATAACCCCCTAATTAACTTAAGGTCACCTCTTTTAACCCCCAAGTAATTAGACTTATAATCCTTAACCCTCTAACTTTATAATTAAAGTAGGAATAGTCCAAAACATCCCTTAAAACGTGTAAAGAAATCCGACCCAGACTGGGATTACGCAGTCTGTGACGGGTTGTCGTGCCTGCGACGGTCCGTCCTGCTGCTCCGTCACAGAGTTCAGAGACTCACTTTTATTGAAGGGTTTGTGACGGTCCGTCGTGCCCACGACGGTCCGTCCTGCCATGTCGTCACGAAATTCAGAGAGTCGATTTTCAGTACCCAATTTCAGAATTTCTAAGTGTTTTGAAACGAGACCCTGCGACGGTCCGTCGTGCCTGTGACGGTCCGTCGTGGGGTCCGTCGTTTCAGCCAGTTTTCCAGAAATAAAATATGCTGCTCAAAACGACTAAACAGGTCGTTGCAATAGATACCAATTTACCCATCATTCGTCCTCGAACGATCACAAGAAGAAAAACAAGGGCGAGAAGGAGTACCTGAATCTTTGAACAAATGTGGGTATCTTTCTTGCATATCTGCCTCCTTCTCCCAAGTGGCTTCTTCAACGGGTCGATTTTTCCATTGCACCTTGATGGATGCAATCTCCCTTGACCTCAACTTGCGAACTTCTCTATCTAAAATAGCAACAGGCTCCTCCTCATAAGACAAATTCCCATCAAGCAAAACTGAATCCCAACGGATAATGTAGTTTCCATCCCCATGGTATCTTTTCAACATAGACACATGGAATACCGGATGTACTCCGGACAGCCCTGGGGGCAAGACTAGCTCATAAGCCACCTCCCCTACTCGCTTAACTACTTCAAATGGCCCAATGTACCTCGGACTTAGCTTACCTCTTTTACCAAACCGCATCACCCCTTTCATTGGCGAAACTTTCAACAAGACTTGTTCACCCTCCATGAACTCTAAGTCTCTAACCTTTCGATCTGCATATTCTTTTTGCCTACTTTGCGCCGCTAGAAGCTTTTGTTGGATAGATTTCACTTTCTCTATCGAATCCCTCAAGAGGTCAGTACCCCAAGGTCTAACCTCAAATGCATCAAACCACCCAATGGGAGACCTACATCTCCTACCATACAATGCTTCAAATGGGGCCATATCAATGCTTGAGTGATAACTATTATTGTATGAAAACTCCGCTAAGGGTAGGAAGTTATCCTAATGACCACCATATTCTATCACACAAGCACGAAGCATATCCTCTAACACTTGAATCATTCGCTCAGACTGACCATCGGTCTGAGGATGGAACGCGGTACTAAGGTCCAACCTAGTACCCAATTCCTCATGCAATGTTTTCCAAAACTTAGAAGTAAACTGCGTACCTCTATTTGATATGTTGGAGAGTGGAACCCCATGCAATCGAACAATCTCTAAGATGTAAAGTTTGGCTGACTTCTCTGCGTTGTAAGTCACCTTTACGGAATGAAATGAGCAGACTTAGTTAACCTATCGACAATCACGCAAATAGAGTCATACTTACCCATTGTCTTTAGAAGACCAACCACGAAGTCCATTGCGATTCTCTCCCATTTCCATTCAGGAATGGGCATTCTCTGAAGGTTCCTTCCTCCGGCCTCTGGTGTTCGTACTTTACTTGTTGATAGTTTGGACATTTGGCAATAAATCAACAATATCACGCTTCATTCTACTCCCCACCAAAAGTGTTGCTTTAGGTCACGGTACATCTTGGTTGCACCGGATGTATAAATACCTTGAACTATGAGCTTCTGTCAGAATAGTGTTGATCAAATTATCGACGCAGGTACACATACCCTTCCTTAATCCTCAACACACCTTCCTCGTCAATCGTTGCTTCTTTAGCCTCTCCTTGCAACACTTTATCTCGAATCCGGATCAATTTTTCATCATTAAACTGCTTTTCCTTAATCTTGTCAAGGAAGGAAGATCTTGCCTCCACACAAGCTAAAAATCCTCCCTTCTCATTTACTTCTAATCTCATAAGGTCGTTAGCCTGAATCTGAACTGCTGTAGCCAATGGGCGTCTGGAAGCTTGCAAGTGAGCTAGACTTCCCATGCTTCCCGCCTTTCTACTTAAAGCATCTGCCACAACATTCGCCTTTCCCGAATGATACAAGATAGTGATATCGTAGTCCTTCAGTAATTCCATCCATCTCCTTTGTCTAAAGTTCAAATCTTTCTGAGTAAAGATACTGTAGGCTACGATGATCCGTATAGACTTCACACTTAACCCCATATAAATAGTGCCTCTCCATTGCTTCAATGCAAATACTACCGCGGCCAATTCAAATCATGGGTCGGATAGTTACGTTCATGCACTTTTAATTGCCTCGAAGCATAAGCAATCACATTCTTCTCTTGCATTAGCACTGCACCCAATCCAGAATAGGATGCATCGCAATAACAATGAAGTTCTTACCTCTACTGGCAAGGTAAGGATAGGTGTGGTAGTCAACAAAGTCTTGAGTTTCTGAAAGCTTTCCTCACACTCATCCGACCATACAAATGGAACATTTGCTTAGTCAATTCGTCTGTTGGGAAGCAATAGAAGAGAATCCCTTGACAAATCGGTGGTAGTAGCTAGCTAACCCAACAAAGCTCCTTATTTCTGACACATTAGTAGGTCTTACCCAATTCTTCACTGTCTCAATCTTAGAAGGATCTACCATCACCCCCTCCTTAGAAACCACGTGCCCCAAGAAGGACACTGCATCTAGCCGAACTCACACTTAGAGAACTTGGCATAAAGCTTTTCTCCCACAAATTTCCAATACCATTCTCAAATGCTCCTCATGTTCCTCCTTACTTTTAGAGTATATCGTATATCATCAATAAATACGATCACAAAGAGATCCAAATATGGCTTTAAAATCCCGTTCATCAAACTCATGAACGCAGCAGGGGCATTCGTAAGACCAAAAGACATCACTACAAATTCGTAATGCCCATACCTGATTCGAAAAGTAGTCTTTGGCACATCCGTTGCCCGTATTTTCAATTGATGATACCGGATCTCAAGTCAATCTTAGAGAAGACACAAGCACCTTGTAACTGATCGAACAAGTCATCAATGCGAGGAAGGGGATACTTATTCTTAATAGTTACATTGTTCAGTTGTCTATAGTCTATGCACATCCGAAAACACCATCCTTCTTCTTCACAAACAAAACCGGAGCACCCCAAGGAGATGCACTTGGTCTAATGAGCCTTTGCTCAACAACTCTTGAAATTGTGCCTTTGACTCTCTTAACTCCGTGGGAGCCATTCTATAAGGGGGTATAGAAATGGCGAGTGCCTGGTTCAAGGTCGATGCAGAAGTCAATATCCCTATCTGGTGGCATACCAGGAAGATCTACAGGGAACACATCCAAAAACTCACGACTACCAAAACCGACTCAATCGAGGTACTTGAGTAGTGTCATCCTTGAGATGTTCCAAGAAAGCTAAAACCCCTTTACTAACCATTTTCTTAGCACGAAGAAAGGAGATGATACGGAACGGATTGGAAGTGTAGTCGCCCTCCCACACTAACGGATCTATCACAGGCTTGGCTAACGACACGGTTTTAGCATTACAATCCAAGATCGCAAATTGCGGAGAAAGCCAAGTCATACCCAGAATCACATCAAAATCAACCATTTCTAAGATAACCAAATCTACATAAGTGTTGCTCCCCACAAAGTTCACCAAACAAGACCTATATACCTTTTAAACTACCACAGACTCACCCACCAGAGTAGAAACACGAATAGGCATATCAAGTAATTCACAATGTAAATTTAGACCATTAGAAAATGAGGAAGATACATAAGAAAATGTGGATCCGGGATCAAACAATACAGAAGCCATGCAATCACAAACCAAAAGATTACCTGTGATGACAGCATCAGATGTCTCCGCCTCCGATCTCCCAGGGAAAGCATAACAATGGTCCCTTTCATTTGTTTGTCCGTTGCCCCTACCATGTTGTGATGTAGTGGCTCCATTTTGTCCATCACCTCTGCCATTTTGGTGACCACCATTACCTCGACCACCACGTCCTCCAGAATAACGGCCTCTACCATGACAACCTCTACCTCTAGCTATTGGGGGTCTATAACTCTGTCTGGGACAATTTCTCCTAATATGTCCCGTCTCCCCACATCCATAACACTCTCTAGAGTCAATTAGAGGTCTCTCAGAGAAGTGTTGACCGGTCTGAGGTGGACCCCCAACTACAGTCTGTAGTGAAGACTGAATTGGTCGAACTGAGTAACCTCCAGAACCCTGTCCTCTAGTGTAGGAACCATTAACTCACCTCCTTTCGAAAACTTTTTGATGTCGACGTCGAGGTGAAGTCATCGGGCTTCACTCCTTCCACCTCTATCACGAAGTCTACCACTTCTTGGAAGGATTTTGCCGTAGCCGCTACCTGTAAGCCGAAATCCGCAACTCTGACCTCAACCCCTTCACAAACCGGCGAATTCGCTCGCTCTGTGGACTGAAGCAAAGTTGAGTGGCATACCTGGATAGTGCACGAAACTTGGCCTCATATGCGGTAACCGACATCCTACCTTGCTCTAGACTTAAGAATCATCATCTTTTCCTATCCCTCAAATTCCGTGGGATGTATTTCTCCATAAACAAGCTAGAGAATGGGGCCCAAGTCATAGGTGGTGCCTCTGTCGGTTGACACTCAACATGTGACCGCCACCACATTTTGGCGTTCCCTTGAAACTGATAACTCACGAACTCAACACCAAACCGTTCTACTATACCCATCTTGTGTAGTAGCTCATGACAGTCAACAAGAAAATCGTAAGCATCCTCAGATTCTGCACCCTTGAAGACTGGAGGTTTCAATTTCAAGAACTTACTGAAAAGTTCATGCTGATCATTTGTCATTATAGGCCCAGTAGTCAGACGTGGAAATGTGCCTATGTACAATGAGGCATCTATACGAGGAGCCATAGTGGCTGCATGTTGTACCTCTGAAATCGGAGGTGTTGGTGCAGAAAATACTGGCGGTGCCTGACCCTTATCAGACAACCCGCTAAGATAAGCTAGAACCTGATTAATCATCTCTGGGGTAGGTTGGGGTGGCATTTCCTCATTCTGCACTCGTTCATTCTCCCCATCCTCCCCCTCTCTTACTACCTCCTCAGTTGGTGGAGGAGTCACCGCCGTAGCATCAGACGGACTAGCTGCTCGTCCTCTTCCTCTAGAGGACGTCCTCCCACGATCTCTACCACGGCCTCTTGCCGCTGTTCTCCCTCGAGCCACAGCCCCAGTGGTTGGCTCAGTTGCATCTTGACTTGTTGGTGTTGGTGTTGGTGCGGTCGTTGCTCTAGTTCTAACCATCTGCGAAAAGAGTGAAGATGGTCAGATACCAATTTGTATCACCTAGATAAAAATTGGATTCAAGTAATAGCACGAAAGAAGAAAGAAAGAATAGAGTTTTCCTAAAGTCTTATAGCTTCTCAAAGAAAAGTAAAGGCGTCCCCCTACCGTTCCTTAAGACTCTACTAGACTCGTTCTTGTGTGATGAGACCAACGAACCTAAGGCTCTGATACCAAGTTTGTCAGGACCCAAAACCGAGCCGCGACTGGCACCCACACTTACCCTCCTATGTGAGCGAACCAACCAATCTAACCCTTATCATTTTAACATATATCAACAAAAAGTAATGCGGAAGACTTAACTCATTAATAAAATCAAATCAATAACTATTATTATCCCCAAAATCTGGAAGTCATCATCACAAGAACATCTACTTCAAATTACTAAATCTAAGAGTTTCTAAGAAGCTAAAAATACATTAAAGCTAGTCCATGCCGGAACTTCAAGGCACCAAGACATGAAGAGGTAGATCCAGTCCAAGCTAGAAGCATTAGCTCACCCTTATATCCGGAGTGATGAAGACTGGCTAGAGTTACTGTTGAGTCGAAGATGACGGCACGTTTGCTGCACTCCACAAATAAACAAGAAGAAAACATAAAAGTAGGGGTCAGTACAAAACACGGGTACTGAGTAGATATCATCGGCCAACTCAAAATAGAAGACAATATATATCAAGTAATATCATAAAGTCAACTATGATACTTAACATGTAACAACATCAAGTACTATATCATTAACAATTACCGTCAAGTTTACACATGAGGACTCAAGCCTCCATACCATACTCATTTGGGAATTAGATTCATTAGATTGAGTAAATTAACATCTTTCAAGATTAATTATCTTTATTTCTTTTGTGTCGGTACGTGACACTCCGCTCCCTCATACATCTTTAACCCTCTTGTGTCGGTACGTGACACTCCGATCCCCTACTACTATGTGTCGGAATGTGACACTCTGATCCCCTAAATCTACGTGTCGATTCGTGACACCCGATCCCCTAAATCTACGTGTCGGTTCGTGACACCTGATCCCCTAAATCTACGTGTCGGTTCGTGACACCCGGTCCCCCTAATACTACGTGTCGGTTTGTGACACCCGATCCCTTAATTCTATGTGTAGGAACGTGACACTCCGATCCCCTAATCTCCTTCTATCAATTCATCAAGCCTTCTTTCTTACCAAGGCATCATCCATCTCATTACTTTAGTTCATCACGCCTTCTTTTATACCAAGGCCTCATAATTTACAAGAGATTAGGTTTTTATCAAGATTAAGGATTCAATAGCTTCATCATGCTTAATATAATCACAATTATATATTCACTTTCATGCAAGCATACAAATCAAGCACATAGCAGGGTTTTACAATATTATCAATACATATCATTCGCTATTAAGAGTTTTACTACGAATACCGTAAGAGAAAACTTAACCTACCTCCACCGAAGACTAGTTATTAAGCAAGAATTTTCCCCAAAGCTTTCTTCTTCTTCTCGTTCGATCGATCCTCTCTCCCTCTCTCTTGTTCTTTCTAGTTTTCTTATTCAAACCCTCTTTCTTTTACCCTAATTGGCATATAATTAAGAATGAAAGATGGCAATAATAACACCCTAATTAACTTAAGGTCACCTCTTTTAACCCCCAAGTAATTAGACTTATAATCCTTAACCCTCTAACTTTATAATTAAAGTAGGAATAGTCCAAAACGTCCCTTAAAACGTGTAAAGAAATCCGACCCTGACTGGGATTACGCAGTCTGTGACGGGCCGTCGTGCCTGCGACGGTCCGTCCTGCCTGCGACGGTCCGTCCTGCTGCTCCATCACAGAGTTCAGAGACTCACTTTTATTGAAGGGTTTGTGACGGTCCGTCGTGCCCACGACGGTCCGTCCCGCCATGTCGTCACGAAGTTCAGAGAGTCGATTTTCAGTACCCAATTTCAGAATTTCTAAGTGTTTTGAAACGAGACCCTGCGACGGTCCGTCGTGCCTGTGACGGTCCGTCGTGGGGTCCGTCGTTTCAGCCAGTTTTCCAGAAATAAAATCTGTTGCTCAAAACGACTAAACAGGTCGTTACAGTAATGAACGATAGTTAAATGGCTTGTGCAAGACCACAAATGGTCAAGTACGGCCGGTCATGAAAGGAGGGTTCTCTCTAACTTCTAGTGGGTACTTTCGGGTTGTGACAGTTAAACCATACACAAATGTACCAAAATAAGTTGATCCTAAAAGATAGATATTCTCCCTTTACATACCACTTGGCATTTGGGGCCTCTTCTCATGGGAATCCATTGGATGAGTATCCCTTATTGGGGAGTCCACACCACATGTATAACTATACGGTGATTCTTCCTCTATGGGATATCATCACCTCCCATCGTCATGTTCACTCGGTTCTAAGCCATACCTCAATGTTTGATGAAGAATTGATGGTGAATCTCCCTTTACAGCCTCCAAATACCTCCCTAGATTGTCTTTATTGGTGTTTTCCAAAAGAGAGAGAAAGAAAAAATAAGTAAGAGATTTTTGTTTTATGAGTTGTAATTAGTGTAATGGGGTTCTGGTCTTTATATGGGAGGTTAATTAAGTTAAGACTTTCCTTAATCCTTAATTAACCACCAAACCCCTTAATTAATTACTTAGTAATATGTTAAAATGTACAGGAAAATTAGACCCTCGTAGAAGAGACCTCGTCGACGCTCTATCTGTTAGTCGACGGCTGGTCCCTCCTCCTTGCTACTCACTCGTCGATCTGGTCAGCGACTGTTCTGGTGGGGGCCTCTTAATATTGTCATTTTTTGTTTAACAGTTGGCATCGAAGCCCTATCGATCAACACAGGACCCGCCGATGCCCTTTCGTGGGTGCACACTATCCAAACAGTGTTTTACTCCACTTGCAAGGGTCCTCCCCAAGGGCCTTTTGTTGGTCCTTGGGGATTCGTACCCAGATGTTTCAACTATGAATCAAATTAAAAGTTTGTTAGACAACCTTCCACAAATTTTCATCTATTTCTAACTCCAAAATGCTAGTCAAATATGTTAACTCACGCTAGTAACTCCTAGAACTAGTTTCTTTACGTCATGGACGTTTTGGTTCCTAGACTTCCTAAGTGACCTATATTCAATAAAATAATCCTTAAAACAATGTCTAGATCTTATGACACTTATGTTAGGTTCTAGAATACACCTTGGGTATTCAAAGTGTTACATTATTCCCCCCTTGGAAACATTCATTCTGAATGACACTTATAATCTTTAGAAAGAAGGAATAGACTCAAAACTGGCAGCCCAACCAACAAAAATACATGACAATATCAACAATACATAACAACATCAACAATATTAATTACACAAGGGACTTCAAAATTTTAATTACCACACATAAGGCTCACCAATACATTGTGAGGAATATCCTTCTCATAACAACGACTCAACATAACAAAAATGAGTCAATTATGTCAAAGTTCAACTTATCAACATACCATATATTATTCTGTAAAGACTTGCCATAGCAGAATGCACGACATAACTCAAAACAAGCAAAAGAGCAAAATGTCAAGTCCAAATGCATAATTTCATAATGATTCACTGTAACAATATCAAAAATGCATCTTTTACAAGACTTTGCTAAAATCTAAGAAACTTCAATTTTTTGTCATTATTGTCATTATAAGTAAGAACTAATAACCTTAGTTATTAAATTTATGAGGGTAATGGGACTTCATGTCGTCCTCGGCCTCCCATGTTGCACCCTCAACTAAGTGATTCTTCCATAACACCTTTACGGAAGTCACCTCTTTATTCCATTACTTCTTGAGTTGCCTATCATGAATTTCTACCAGACCGTCTTCATAAGAGGGGTTACCCTTCAGATCAAGACCCTTAATAGGAATAATAGACTCGGTATCACCACTATACTTTGTAAGCATGGAAACATGGAAAACTAGATGAACCGAAGCGAATTCACTAGGAATTTTCAATTCATAGGAAACTTACCAACCTTTTGCAAGATTTCATAGGGACCCAAATAATGAGGACTCAACTTATGTTTCTTGTAAAATATAACCACCCCATTCATAGCTGAAATTTTAAAATACACCTTATCACCTTCTTCAAATTCCAAATCTCTTCTCGTATGATCGGCATAAGACTTTTGTCCACTATAGGCCATTTGCAACCGGTTCCTTATGATATGAACATTTTCAAAAATCTTATGAATCAAATAAGGAAGGCTCAGCAACTTCAAACGATCCAATAGGAGACCTACCAGGCTTCATAGGGAGACATGGAGATTGATCAATGAAAACTATTATTACAAGTAAACTACACCAACGTCAAATTCCTATCCCAATTTCCTTCGAAAACCATAATGCAATCCCTAGCATGCGACACACAATCTCTTCTATGAAGATTCTAGCATAATCTTCAGCCGAATAAGTAGACTTGAAAGGCATAAAGTGAGCGGACTTGGTCAAACTATCCATAATGACCCATATAGAGTCATATTTTCTTAATGTCTTCGATAAACCCACCACAAAATCCATATTGATGTCTTCCCATTTTTATGTAAGAACTTTTATTTCTTGTAGTAAGACACCTGCGTTTTGATGTTAGGCTTTCACTTGCTGGCAATTTGGACACTTAGCAACAAAACTCTGCAATGTCCTTCTTCAAATCTTCCCAGCAACATACTTCACTAAGGTCATGGTACATTTGTGTAAAACTCGGATGAATGCAGTAGCGGAACCCATGGGCTTCCTCAAGGATCCAGTTCCTCAATTTATCTACCTTGGGAACACACAATCTTTCTTGATACCTCAAATCACCATCCCCCCTAAGAAGAATGCCTCATTGAGCTAGTCAAGGACCGGTTCCTTCAACTCCATCAATGATATATCAAGGTGTTTTTTGGACTTTACTACAACTGCCAATGATGACTCGGAGTTATGGTGGACCATGAAACCACCATTTGGAGAATCTTCCAACCTCACACCAACCTAGAAAATTTATGAACATCTTTCACTAGGTATATTTTTGCTTGTAATATGTGAGGGACACTACCTATAGTCATACGACATAGAGCATCGGCAACTACATTAGCCTTGCCGGGGTGATAGAGGACACCCATGTCATAATCTTTCAACAGTTCTAACCACATTCTTTGTCTGAGATTCAACACCTTATGGTTAAAGGCATATTGCAGACTCTTATGGTTGGTATACACATCAACATGGACACCATACATGTAACGCCTCCATATTTTAAAGGAAAAAACCATGGTCACTAAGTCAAGGTCATGAGTTGGATAGTTTCTCTAATTCACCTTATATTGCCTAGAAGCAAAGGCTATTACATTACCATGTTGCATAAGCGCACACCCTAAGCCCACTCGGAATGAATCACAATTCACAACAAAACCCTTTGTACCCTCCGGTAATGTCAACACCAGAGCCGAAGTAAGCCTATCTTTCAAAATTTTGAAGCTTCTCTCACATGCCTCTGACCACTCAAATATCTTGCACTTTTGGATCAAAGTAGTCAAGGGAGATGCAATGGACGCAAAACCATCCAGAAACCTCCCATACTAACCTTTTAAACTTAAAAAAGTCCTAACGTCGATCGGAGTCAATGGTCTTGTCCAATTTCTCATCGCCTCTGTTTACCCTAGATCAATCTCAACTCTTTCACTACAGATGATATGACCATGAAATATCACCGCCCTCAACCAAAACAACATTTGATATACTTGTCAAACAATTGATGTTCTTTAAGTACTTGCAACACCACCATCAAATGGTTCATGTGGTCACACTCATTTTTCGAACATACAAAGATGTCATCAATGAAGACAATGACTAATGAATCTAGCTAACTTGGAAACACCCTATTCATTACGTCCAGAAACACTACTGGAGCATTATTGAGACCAAAGGACATAAATAAGAACTCATAATTAAAATATCTAGTCCGAAATGCTGCCTTTTGTATATCCTCACATATCATCCTATGTTGGTGATACCTCGATCTCAAGTTAATATTTGAATAGTAGCTTTCCACTTAGATTTAATCAAAAAACTCATCAATCCAAGAGAGAGTATACTTGTTCTTGATTGTGACTTTATTGAGTTGGAGTTCATCAATACATATTCTTAAGGACCCATCCTTCTTCTTCACAAATTAAACTGGAGCACACCATGGAGAAATACTAGGCTAATGAAGCCTTTGTCTAGCATATCATTGAGTTGAGCCTTCAACTCTTTCAATTCTATCGGATCCATCTGATAAGAAAGAATTGAATAGGATTTGTATCCGGTAGCAAATCGATACCAATCCCGTTCGGTAGGAATACCGAGAAGATCATTGGGAAAGACCTCCAAAAATTCACTCACTATGGGGACCGACTCAATGGGAGGAATTTATTGTATCTAGATCTTGGACTCTTACAATATGGTACATACATTTTTTAGAAATCATTTTGCATGATTTTATACTAGAGATGATACGACCTCTAGGAAAAGAATTCCCCCTTCCACTCTACAATGGGTTCATTTTGAAAGTTAAACTTCACCACCTTTGTTTTACAATTGATAGAGGAAAAGCAAGCATGCAACAATCCATACACAAAATAATATCAAAATCAAGCATATCGAGATCTACTAGTTCATATAAGAAACTCTATTGGGCAACATTATAGTACAATTTCTATACACCCCTTTTTTAAACAACTGACTTACCCACGGAGTACGTACTATAAAAAATTAATGCAAAATATCGGGCAAAATGTAAAACTTTTTAGCTACTATCGGGGTAACAAATGATAAAGTAGAAACGGGGTCAATTAAGGCACATACATCAATAGAGAACACTTTAATCATATAAGTCACCACGGCGGGAGAAGTCTACTGCTCACCCCTAGAGCAAAGGGCGTACAAGTGGTTCTTCTTTGGAACCTCACTAGAAAAACTTGCTTGATATTGACCACTCTTTTCTTGCAACTTTATATTAGGGAAATCCCTAACCTTGTGGCCACTTTTCAAAACTTAAACAACTACCCGTTCCAACTAAGCCTTGATCAAAATGACCCTTTCCGCACTTGGCACAGGTAGAATTCTCATTTGGTGAGTTTCCACTCCTTCCCTTTTGGGATCTAGGTTTAGTCACATTATTATCAGAGGCCTTAGGTAACTTGTACAGAACTTTATTAGAAACCCTTTTCTTAAATCTAGGCTTGTCATGTATCATAAGCATATTCTTTGAAGAACCTCCATCAAAAGATCTTGCTTTCTTAGTATCTCTACTTTTCGTCTTATCCCTTGTCTCTTCTACATGTTTCTCATGCAACATAAGAAGATAAATGTTAATGATTTCATGTAGAATAGCCTGATGACACTCCTCTTGCAAATAATCCGAAAACTCGTCACAAAGCGGTTGATTTTGTCTCTAGAATAGGAAACCAAAGAAGGAGCATATTCTGACAATTAAGTGAATTTGAAGGAGTATTCATGAACATGCATACATCCTTGGTGAAGGTTGATGAAATCCACCACTTTGTCTTCCCTCATCAACCTAGGAAAAAACTATCAAGAAAAGCCTTCTTTAAGACCTCCCAAGTCACCAAACCACTCCTTAATGTCCTATTATCCCTCCATTGGACATACCATTCTTGAGACACATCCTTGAGTTAGTGAGTGGCTAACTCGTCCTTCTAACTAATAGACAATCGCATAGTAAAAAGTATCTTATAGACTCCGTCGATGAACTCTTGAGGGTATCGTTTAACCTTGGAGCCGTAATAAGTAAAAGGATTCATCCTAGTGAAATCCCTTAGGCGGGAAGCCATGGTAGTAACTTTTTGATTTGGACGGGGTACAACCTCCTGGTTTGCTTGAGACGTCATAGTTTGTTCTTGTGTAGTGATGGCTTGGCCTAATTGGAAGATGGAAACCCTTATGTCACCATCCGTCAAAGGTGGAGGATTGACCAGAGCTTGTTCAATATTGTGATCTTCTACAAGAGAAAGGACTTGATCACCACGGGGAGGATATCCCACATTGGTAATATCCTGTTCAAGCCTTCGTGTTGCTTTCCTTCGAGTGTTCATTTCCTTAAATCACAACAAGAGGATTATATGAAAAATCACAAGATAAATATACTCTAATTGCACTATATTGAATTTCCATGGAAGTTAGGGTTTCCTAGGTATCAAGTAGGTTCCTATCCATAAGTGTGGCGCGCTTCACATTTATGAATACGAACTTACATAGACGTTGTTGAAAAAGACATTGACTGAAATATAATTCAACCTCATCCTCTGATACAAGTTTATCACATTCAGGTTTACCCCGTAGACATAAACGGTATCACCGTCCTCGTTAAGGGCTAATACTAGCCTTTTAGTTTACATTGTTACATTCATCGGTCATATTTTGCAGAACATTTAAAACTTTTCATTTCTTCTACTTGGAGGTTTACATAGACCTCCACACACACACACACACACACACACACACACACATATATATATATATATATATCAGATGTACATAGTCTTCAAAGATTGTCTCATCTCATAACAATCTAATACGATTTTTCAGTTTGGGTAAAGCCCATATATCAAATTAAAGAGTGCCACATATGGGCTTTTTTAGAATCCATACTAAAACAAAAAGAGACAGAACATAAGAGTCATAAAAATAAAACGTTATCATAAGCTCGATATTGGCATCACCATTGGAAACTTGAACCTACCCTACTTGGAAGAATAACATATGAAAACCTTCTTAATGTCGCCTTCCAAAACAATTTAACAATCGGAACCTAATATTTTTGTGGAAAAGGGAGAAAAATGGGGCTAGTATGCCACTTTTACAAAGTATGAGACCATATGCACATATAAGATCAATCCTGCTAAAATGCACATTTTATCAAAACTTGCTACTCTATTCTTTGAAAATTATTATGCATCATCAAGGAAAACATACAAATCAAGAAGCCATATTCATATAGTCAAAGCAAATAACATACTTATCAACATACTTTAACCCATAATATAATATAACCCTATCATAAAGAAATTACATCACAAACATATATTATAGTTCATCTTATCACAATAAAGCAAGACTACTACTCATGAATCCTAATAAAGCCAACAAGTGCAATAACCAAGCAAAGCTCCATACTTTTACTCAATCAACTGACCCAAAAATAATCATGTGTAATATTCAACTTTACATAACATAACAGTTTAAAAACACACAACCTCATACATTTAACAACATATAGGAATTTCCTATTCATATGAGTATTAATCACTATATAGAATCATTTATATGTAAAGTCATCATAGTATCATAGTTTGAATTCATGATCACATACTGTCACGACCCAAAACGAGCCGCGAGTGGCACCCACACTTATCCTACTATGTGAGCGAACCAACCAATGTAAACCCCAAAATTTTAACCATAATGAACAAAATACAATGCGGAAGACTTAAAACTCATTAACAAAATCAATTAAATAACTTCTATAAAACTCAACATCTATTATTCCCCAAAATGTGGAAGTCATCACCACAAGAACATCTATGATCAAATTACTAAACTAAGAGTATTCTAAGAAGCTAAAATAAATAAAAAGCTAGTCCATGCCGGAACTTCAAGGCATCAAGACTTGAGGAATAAGATCCAGTCCAATCTAGAAGCATTAGCTCACTCTGAAATCCGGTGTAATGAAGACTGGCTACTGTTGCGGTTGAGTTGAAGACGACGGTACGTTTGCAGCACTCCACAAATAACAAAGAAAGAAACATACAAGTAGGGGTCAGTACAAAACACTAGTACTGAGTAGGTATCATCGGCCAACTCAAAATAGAAAACAGTATATATCAGATAATATCATAAATCAACTACAATACTCAACATGTAGCAACAACAAGTACTATAATCATCAATAAGTACCGCCAAGTTCACCCATGAGGACTCAAGCATCAATACCATACACATTTGGGAATTAGGTTCATTAGATTGAGTATATTAACATATTTCAAGATTCATTATATTTATTCCTCTCGTGTCGGTACGTGACACTCTGCTCCATATACTATCCTGGTGTCGGAACGTGAAACTTCGATCCTCATATACTATCCTGGTGTCAGAACGTGACACTCCGATCCTCATATACTATCCTGGTGTTGGAACGTGAAACTCCGATACTCATATACTATCCTGGTGTCGGTACGTGACACTCCTATCCTCATTCTATCGTGGTGTCGGAATGTGACACCCGATCCATATTCTATCCTGGTGACAGAACGTGGCACTACGATCCTCATTCTATCCTGGTACCAGAACGTGGCACCCGATCCATATACTATCCTGGTGTCGGAATGTAACACTTCGATCCTTAAATACTATCCTGGTATCGGAACGTGGCACCCGATCCCCTATTACTATCCTGGTGTCGGAATGTGACACCCATCCCCTAATCTCACTACTTTCGTTCATCAAGCCTTCTTTTATACCAAGGCATCATCATTAACAAAGTAGATTAGGGTTTTTTCAAGATTTAGGATTCAATAGCTTCATGATGCTTATTTTATCACAATTATATAATCACATTCATGCAAGCATACAATTAAGCATATAGAAGGGTTTACAATACTAGCCAATACATATCATTCGCTATAAAGAGTTTACTACGAATAGCATAAACCATAACCTACCTCCACCGAAGATTCGTGATCAAGCAAGCAAATTCTCCAAAGCTTTGTTTTCCTCTTCGTTCGTCTCTCTCTATCGATCGTTTCTCCCTCTCTTGTTCTTTCTATTTTTCTTATTCAAACCCTCTTTCTTTTACCCTAATTAGCATATAATTAAGTATAAAAGATGATGAATTAACCCATTAATTAATTCAAGGTTATCTCCTTTAACCCCCAAGTAATTAGATTATTAATATTAACCCACTAACTTTATAATTATAACAGGAATAGTCCAAAACGCCACTTAAAACATTTAAAAGAAATCCGACCCAGCCTGGGATTACGCAACCTGTGACGGTCCGTCATGGCTGTGACGGTCCGTCCTGCAGGTCCGTCACAAAGTTCAGAGACTTAATTTCAGTGGAAGATGTGTGACGGTCCGTCGTGCTCACGACGGTCCATCCTGCCATTCCGTCACGAAGTTCAGAGAGTTGATTTCAGTACCCAATTTTCAGAATTCTAAGTGTTTTGGAACGAGACCCCCTCGACGGTCCGTCGTGCCCATGACGGTCCGTCTTGGGATTCGTCGACCAAGACAGTTTTTCCAGAAATAAAATTTGCTGCTCAAAACGAATAAATAGGTCGTTACAATAGATACCAATTTACCCATCGTTTGTCCTCAAACGATCACAAGAAGAAAAACAAGGGCGAAAAGGACTACCTGAATCTGTAAACAGGTGTGGGTATTTTTCTTGCATATCAGCCTCCTTCTCCCAAGTGGCCTCTTCAACCGGCCGATTCTTCCATTGAACCTTGATGGATGCAATCTCCCTCGACCTCAACTTGCAAATTTCTCTATCTAGAATAGCAACAGGCTCCTCCTCATAAGTCAAATTCTCATCAAGCAGAACTGAATCCCAGCGAATGATGTAGTTTCCATCCCCATACTATCTTTTCAACATAGACACATGAAATACCAGATGCACTCCTGACAGCCCTGGAGGCAAGGCTAATTCATAAGCCACCTCCCCTACTGGCTTAAGTACTTCAAATGGTCCAATATACCTTGGGCTTAGCTTACATCTTTTACCAAACCGCATCACCTCTTTCATGGGCGAAACCTTCAGCAAAACTTGTTCACCATCCATAAACTCCAAGTCTCTAACCTTTCGATCTGCATATTCCTTTTGCCTACTTGGCGCCGCTAAAAGCTTTTCTTGAATAGATTTCACTTTCTCTAATAAATCCCTCAAAAGGTCAGTACCCTAATGTCTAACCTCAAATGCATCAAACAAACCAATGGGAGACCTACATATCCTCCAATACAATGCTTCGAATGGATCCATATCAATACTAGAGTGATAGCTATTATTATATGAAAACTCCGCTAAGGGTAAGAAGATATCCCAATGACCACCAAATTCTATCACACATGCACGAAACATATCCTCCAACACTTGAATCGTTCGCTCAGACTGACCATCGTTCTGAGGGTGAAATGCAGTACTAAGGTCAAACCTAGTACCTAATTCCGCATGCAATGTTCTCCAAAACTTAGAAGTAAACTGCGTACCTCAATCTGATATGATGGAAAGTGGAACTCCATCTAATTGAACAATTTCTGAGATATAAAGTTTGGCTAACTTCTCTGCATTGTAAGCACCTTGACCGGAATGAAATGAGCAGACTTAGTTAACCTATCAACAATCACCCAAATAGAGTCATACTTACCCATTGTCTTTGGAAGACCAACCACGAAGTCCATTGCGATTCTCTCCCACTTCCATTCCGGAATGGGCATTCTCTGAAGTGTTCCTCCGGGCCTCTGGTGTTCATATTTTACTTGCTGACAATTTGGACATTTGGCAACAAAATCGGCAATATCTCGCTTCATTCTACTCCACCAAAAGTGTTGCTTTAGGTTACGGTACATCTTGGTTGCACCAGGATATATAGAATATCCGAAACTATGAGCCTCTATAAGAATAGTGTGGATCAAGTCATCAACACGGGGCACACATACCCTTCCCTTAATTCTCAAAACACCTTCCTCATCAATTATTGCCTCTTTAGCCTCTCCTCGCAAAAACATATCCCGAATTCGGCTTAGTTTCTCATCATCAAACTGTCTTCCCTTGATCTTCTCAAGAAAAGAAGATCTCGCCTCCACACGGGCCAAAAATCCTCCCTTCTCATTTACTTCTATCCTCATAAAGTCATTAGCCAAGTTTTGGATTTCTCTAGCCAATGGGCGTCTAGAAACTTGCAAGTTAGCTAGACTTCCCATGCTTCCTGCCTTTCTACTTAAATCATTTGCCACAACATTAGCTTTTCCCGGATGATACAAAATAGTGATATCGTAGTCCTTAAGTAGTTCCATCCATCTCCTCTGTCTCAAATTCAAATCATTCTGAGTAAAGACATACTGTAGGCTACGATGATCCGTATAGACTTCACACTTAACCCCATACAGATAGTGCCTCTATTGCTTTAATGCAAATACTACCGCGGCCAAGTCCAAATCATGGGTCGGGTAATTGCGTTCGTGCACCTTTAATTGCCTTGAAGCATAAGCAATTACGTTCTTCTCTTGCATTAGCACTGCACCCAAACCCGAATAGGATGCATCACAATAGACAATGAAATTCTTACCTTCCACAGGCAGGGAAAGGGTTGGTGCAGTAGTCAACAAGGTCTTGAGCTTCTGAAAGCTTTCCTCATATTCATCCGACCATACAAATGGAACATTCTGCTTAGTTAAGCTTTTCAATTGGGAAGCAATAGAAGAGAAACCCTTGACAAATCGGCGGTAGTAGCTAGCTAAAGCAACAAAGCTCCTAACCTCTATAACATTAGTGGGTCTTGCCCCACTCTTCACTGCTTCGATCTTTGAAAGATCCACCATCACCCCATCCTTAGAAACCACGTGCCCCAAGAAGGACACTGCATCTAGCCAAAACTCACACTTGGAGAATTTGGCATAAAGCTTTTTCTCCCTCAACATTTCCAATACAATTCTCAAGTGCTCCTTATGTTACGTCTTACTCTTGGAGTATATCAGTATATCATCAATAATTACGATCACAAAGAGATCCAGATATGGCTTACAAATCCCATTCATCAAGCTCATGAAAGCAGCAGGGGCATTCGTAAGCCCAAAAGACATTACTAAGAACTCGTAATGCCCATACCTGGTCCGAAAAGCAGTCTTGGGCACATCCGTTGCCCGTATTTTCAATTGATGATAACCAGATCTCAAATCGATTTTTGAGAAGGTACAAGCACCTTGTAACTGATCGAACAAATCATCAATGCGGGGAAGAGGATACTTGTTCTTAACAGTTACCTTATTCATTTGTCTGTAATCAATGCACATCCGAAAACTCCCATCCTTCTTCTTCACAAACAAAACAGGATCACCCTAAGGAGATGCACTTGGTCTAATAAAGCCTTTGCTTAACAACTCTTGAAGTTGGCCTTTAACTCTCTTAACTCCGCGTGAGCCATTCTATAAGGGGGTATGGAAATGGGGCGAGTACCCGGTTCAAGATCAATGCAAAAGTCAATATCCCTATCCGGTGGCATACCAGGAACATCTGCAGGGAACACATCCAGAAACTCATGGACTACCGAAACCGACTCAATTGAAGGTACTTGGGTAGTATCATCCCTGAGGTGTGCCAAGAACGCTAAACACCCTTTACTAACCATTCACTTAGCATGAAGAAAGAAGATGATACGAACTGGAGTGGAAGTGTAGTAACCATCCCACACTAACGGATCTGTCCCAGGCTTGGCCAACGTTACAGTTTTTGCATTACAATCTAAGATCGCAAAATTCGGAGAAAGCCAAGTCATACCCAGAATTACATCGAAGTCAACCATTTCTAGGATAACTAAATCTACATAAGTGTTGCTCCCCACAAAAGTCACCAAACAAGACCTATGTACTTTTTCAACTATCACAGACTCACCCACCGGAGTAGAAACACGAATAGGCATGTCAAGCAATTCACAATGTAAATTAAGACCAATAGCAAATGAGGAAGATACATATGAAAATGTGGAGCCAGGATAAAATAATACAGAAGCCATGCAATCACAAACCAAAAGATTACCTGTGATAACAACATCAGATTCCTCCGCTTCAGACCGCCCGGGAATAGCGTAACAAAGGGCCCTATCACCTGTCTGCCCGTTGCCCCTACCATTTTGTGTTGTAGTGGCTCCAATTTTCCCGTCACCCCGACCGTTTTGGTGACCACCATTACCTCATCCACCACGTCCTCCAGAATGACGGCCTCTTCCATGATCACCTCTACCCCTGACTATTTGAGGTCTGTAACTCTGTTTTGGACAATACCTCTTAATGTGTCCAATCTCCCCACATCCATAACACTCTCTGTATTCAAGCATCGGTCTTGGTGAGAATGACGAAGTCTGGGAATAACCTCCAACCTCAGAGAAATGTTGACCGGTCTGAGGTGGAACCTTAACTACAGTCTGTAGTGAAGACTGAATGGGTCGGACTGGATAACCTCCTGAACCTTGCCCTCTGGAGTAAGAACCATTAAACTCACCTCCCTTATGAAATATTTTTGATGTCGTTGCCATGGTGAAGTCATCTGGCTTCACTCATTCAACCTCTATCACAAAGTCTACCACTTCTTGAAAGGATTTTGCCGTAGCCGCTACCTGTAAGGCAAAAATCCGCAATTCTGACCTCAACCCCTTCACAAAATGGAGAATCCGCTCTTGTGGACTGAAACAAAGTTGGGTGGCATACCTGGATAATGCACGAAACTTAGCCTCATACGCAGTAACCGACATCCTGCGTTGCTCTAGGCTTAGAAACTCATCTCTCCTCCTCTATCCCTCAACGTACGGGGTATATACTTCTCCATAAACAAGCTAGAGAATGATGCCCAAGTCAAAGGTTGTGCCTCTTTTGGTTGACACTCAACATGTGACCGCCACCACATTTTGGCATTCCCTTGAAACTGATAGGTCACAAACTCAAAACCAAATCGTTCTACTATACCCATCTTGTGAAGTAGCTCATGACAGTCAACCAGAAAATCGTAGGCATCCTCAGATTCAGCACCCTTGAAGACTGGACGTTTCAATTTTAAGAACTTACTGAAAAGTTCATGCTGATCACTTGTCATTATAGGCCCTGTAGTCAGACGAGGAAACGTGCCTATTTCCAATGAGGCATCCATGCGGGGAGCCACAAGAGCTGCATGTTGTACCTCCGGAACCTGAGGTGCTGGTGCAGAAAACACTGGAGGTGTCTGGCCCTGATCAGATAACCCGCTAAGATAAGCAAGAACCTGATTGATCATCTCTGGGGTAGGTTGGGGTGGCAATTCTTCATTCTGCACTTGTTCATTTTCCCCTTCCTAACCATCTCTTATCAATTCCTCAGTCGGTGGAGGAGTCACCGCCCTAGTACCAGATGGGCTAGGTGCTTGTCCTCTTCCTCTAGAGGACGTCCTCCCACGACCTCTTCCACGGCCTCTTGCCACTACTCCTCTTCGAGTTACAGCCCCAGTGGCTGGCTCAGACTCTTCTTGTCTTGCCGGTGTCGGTGTTGGCGTGGTTGTTGCTCTAGTTCTAACCATCTGCGAAATAGAGTGAAGATGGTCAGATACCAATTTGTATCACCTATATACCAATTGGACCCAAGTAATAGCACGAAAGAAAGAAAGAAAGAATGGAATTTTCCTAAAGTCTTATAGCCTCTCAAAGAAAAGTAAAGGCGTCCCCCTACCATTCCTTAAGACTCTACTAGACTCGTTGTTGTGTAATGAGACCAACGAACCTAATGCTCTGATACCATGTTTGTCACGACCCAAAACGAGCCGCGAGTGGCACCCACACTTATCCTACTATGAGAGCAAACCAACCAATCTAAACCCCAACATTTTAACCATAATGAACAAAATACAATGCGGAAGACTTAAAACTCATTTACAAAATCAATTAAATAACTTCTAAAAAAACTCAGCATCTATTATTCCCCAAAATCTGGAAGTCATCACCACAAGAACATCTATGATCAAATTACTAAACTAAGAGTATTCTAAGAAGCTAAAATAAATAAAAATCTAGTCCATGCCGGAACTTCAAGGCATCAAGACATGAGGAATAAGGTCCAGTCCAACCTAGAAGCATTAACTCACCCTGAAATCCGGTGTAATGAAGACTGGCTAGAGTTGCGGTTGAGTTGAAGACGACGGTACGTTTGCTGCACTCCAAAAATAACAAAGAAAGAAACATACAAGTAGGGGTCAGTACAAAACACAAGTACTGAGTAGGTATCATCGGCCAACTCAAAATAGAAAACACTATATATCAGATAATATCATAAATCAACTACAATACTCAACATGTAGCAACAACAAGAACTATAATCGTTAATAAGTACCGCCAAGTTCACCCATGAGGACTCAAGCCTCAATTCCATACTCATTTGGGAATTAGGTTCATTAGATTGAGTATATTAACATATTTCAAGATTCATTATCTTTATTCCTCTCGTGTTGGTATGTGACACTCCGCTCCATATACTATCCTGGTGTCGGAACGTGACACTCTGATCTTCATATGCTATCCTGGTGTCGGAACGTGACACTCCGATCCACATATACTATCCTGGTGTCGGAACGTGACACTCCGATCCTCATATACTATCCTGGTGTCAGTACGTGACACTCCGATCCTCATTCTATCCTGGTGTCGGAACGTGACACCCGATCCATATTCTATCCTGGTGCCGGAACGTGGCACTTCGATCCTCATTCTATCCTGGTACCGGAACGTGGCACCCGATCCATATACTATCCTGGTGTCGGAACGTGACACTCCGATCCTCATATACTATCTTGGTGTCAGTACGTGACACTCCGATCCTCATTCTATCTTGATGTCGGAACGTGACACCCGATCCATATTCTATCCTGGTGCTGGAACATGGCACTCCGATCCTCATTCTATCCTAGTACTGGAACGTGGCACCCGATCCATATACTATCCTGGTACCAGAAAGTGGCACCCGATCCCCTATTACTATCCTGGTGTTGGAACGTGACACCCGATCCCCTAATCTCACTACTTTCGTTCATCAAGCCTTCTTTTATACCAAGGCATCATCATTAACAAAGTAAATTAGGGTTTTTTGAAGATTTAGGATTCAATAGCTTCATCATGCTTATTTTATCACAATTATATAATCACATTCATGCAAGCATACAATTAAGCATATAGAAGGGTTTACAATACTACCCAATACATATCATTCCCTATTAAGAGTTTACTACAAATAGCATAAACCATAACCTACATCCAGCGAAGATTCGTGATCAAGCAAGCTAATTCCCCAAAGCTTTGTTTTCCTCTTCGTTCGTCTCTCTCTATAGATCGTTTCTCCCTCTCTTGTTCTTTCTATTTTTCTTATTCAAACCCTCTTTATTTTACCCTAATTAGCATATAATTAAGTATAAAAAGATGATGAATTAACCCATTAATTAATTCAAGGTTATCTCCTTTAAACCCCAAGTAATTGGATTATTAATATTAACCCACTAACCTTATAATTATAACAGGAATAGTTGAAAACGCCCCTCAAAACATTTAACAGAAATTCGACCCAGCCTGCGATTATGCAACTTGTGACGGTCCGTCATGGCTGTGACGGTCCGTCCTGCAGGTCTGTCACAAAGTTCAGAGACTTAATTTCTGTGGAAGATGTGTGACGGTCCGTCGTGCTCACGACGGTCCATCCTTCCATTCCGTCACGAAGTTCAAAGAGTTGATTTTATTACCCAATTTTAAGAATTCTAAATGTTTTGGAACGAGACCCCCTCGACGGTCCGTCGTGCCCATGACGGTTTGTCGTGGGATCCGTCAACCAATAAAGTTTTTCCAGAAATAAAATCTGCTTCTCAAAACGACTAAACAGGTCGTTACACATACATACATAATATAGACCTTCTAAAACTTCTAAAGCTTCCATAAATTATCGTTCATTAGTTTATTTTAATTTATGGAACACTTTCCTTAACCGACATAGACCACAAGATATAAGTGGGAAATCTGGCGTTTTAAAACCTTACACCAATGGAAGGTGGTCTACTTGCCAAAGTAAAACAAAACATGAATATAGATTTCTAGGTGGATCCACTTCCTAGTCTTCTTATGGGGGCAACATATTTCAATAAATAAGAGATAGGTACACTCCCTCTAAATACCACATGGCAATTAGTGCTTCCTCTCATGAGAATCCACTGGTTGAGTATCCCTCTTTTCGGAGTCATCACCGCATGTACAACTATAGGGTTAATCTCTCTTTATGGGAACCCATCACCTCCCATTATCAAGTTCACTTGTTGCTAAGCTAAGTCTCTTTGTTGAATTGTCTTTAATGTCTTTATTAAACTCATCATAGCTTATTGCAGGACATAGGGTCTAACCCTTGTATAATCCTCATCATCAAAGCTCAATAAGAATTGTATGGGTATATTCCTTTCATCATAATTCTTATAAGTGAAGTTAGCACATTTTCATTTTCATTCATAATAAGGCACAATGGTAGTCATCATCATCCTTATAACATCTACATATTAATCAACCTCATAACCATGGTTAAAACATTGAAATTAAAAATCATTAAAACATTATAAGCCTTATACAAGGCATACTGCAACACAACAACATGACTAAATAACAATTAGCCACATTTTGAAGTAAAGGATAGACATCATAAGACTTAGCAAGTCTCCGTCATATTTAATCATCAATGTCTTGCCATAAACCCTCAATTCAACCCAATTTGTGTATACATCATCATAAGTCAATTATTAAGATATAACAAGGATAGAAGAATCACTACGTCACAATTTAATACTAGATCCTAACTTAGACAAGATACTTGGGTCAATTAACAATGTACTTTATAACCTACATCATCTCCTCAAGAACTAGAATGAAAGACTACAAATCAAACCAATTTCTTCATTATTAAGTCATCAATATAATCTAGTATTAATTCAAGAAATAACCATATCAATTGAACAAAATACAACCTAATGTACGTCAAGATCTAACCTAATATTAACGGTTTAGGGTCATCTTCTACAAACAAGACAAAACCATAAAGATATATTATAATTAGGTTACAATACATGTTAATAAATTCATTTTATCCAATAGAAAACATAAATAAACCATGTCATAAAATAATTTTTGAGATTGAGAAAGACCCATATGAAAACTAAACTTCTGAAAATACTTTGAAGAAATCTTTGAGGAAAGAGGTCTCAAAGGTCAATTAGATATCATACATCAATTTTTTATAAAGAATATATGGTGATATTGTCCCTTCACATCCCCCTAATCCCTCCCCTAACTTTTCTTCAATGGTGTCTTCCAATAGAGAGTGAAAGAACAGCGAAGGAAGAGAGTTTTATTTTGTGAGTTATAATAAGTGTAATGGGGTTGGGGTCTTTATATTAGAGGTTTATTAAGGTAATTAGACTTTTATTATTCCCTAAATATAATACAAAACCCTAACTTAATTCGTTAATACTAATATAAGATGTGCAGGAAAATTAGACCCTCACAGACAAAACCTCGTCGACGGTTCGTTTGTGAGTAGACGGTTGGTCCCTCCTCCGTGCTGAAAACTCGTCTATTTTATTAGAGAATTTCCAGGGTATGTCCTCCAAAAAATTTTCTATGTGTAGTCCACGCTTGGTATCGACTCCCCGTTGATCAACACACAACTCGTAGATTCCCTTTCGTGGGTGCACACTGCCCAGGCAATGTTTTACTCCACTTGAATGGGTCCTCCTCAAGGGACCTTGGTTGGTCCTTGGGAGTCTTACCCAGACTTTTCTATGATGAATCCAATTGAACCCATTTTATACACCCTTCCACCAATTTTCATCTATTTTCGACTCCTAGAAGCTAGTACAATAGCTAAGGCACGCTAGTACCTCCTAGAACTAGTTTTGCACACCTCATAGATGTGCTTGGACGTTTTGGTTCCTAGAGTTCCTAAATGACCAATAGTAATTAAAATAAGTCTTAAAAGAGTGTATAGATCTTATGACACTTGTGTTAGGATCTACAATACGTCTTGGGTTTTCGAAGTGTTGCAAAAGGTGCCCAATAGAGTTACTCATGTTGAATTAATATAACATGATATGGTTGATTTTGATGTCATTTTTGGATGGATTGGTTGAATGGTTGTTTTTATTACATTGATTGAAAAACAAGGATTGTCAAGTTCAATTTTCCTAATGAACTTGTCTTAAAGTTGAAGGAGAAAAATTATATTCCTAGAGGTTTTGTCATTTCTTGTCTAAAGGCTTGTAACATGATCTCAAAAATGTGTTTATACCACATTGTAAGAATCAAAGATTTAGACTCCTCAAATCCACCCATTGAGTTAGTCCTCATAATAAGAGAATTTGCAGAGGTCTTCCCCAATTTTCTTCCCGGAATCCCTCCCGAACAGAAAATTGATTTGGTATTGACTTTCTATCGGATAAAAACCCTATTTAAATTCCTCCTTATCAGAAGGCTCCAGACGTATTGAAAGAGTCGAAGGCTCAACTCAAAGTCTTACTAGATAAACACTTCATTAGACCTAGTATTTTTCCATGGGATACTCTATATTTTTTGTGAAGAAGAACGATCGAAGAGAAAATGTACATATGACGACAATAATTTGGTGACATTTGAAACAAATGTCAGAAAATAAAGAATTGCACGACATTTAAAAATGAAATGTCATAAAACAATGACCTTTGAGGTCAAATTCATAAAAATAATGACATTTGGTCTAAAATGTCACTATGATAATGAGATTTATTGCAAAATATTATTGTTTTTAGCGCAAATTAGCAAAAATGTCAATTACATGATGAGATTTTGCTACAAATGTCAAATATAATATGATATTTATTACAAAATGTTATTGGTTTTAATGACCTTTAGAGCAAATATCGCTTAAATAATGACATTTAATAAATATTGAATATATTATGATATCTTTTTCAAATTTAAGTGATATATTTGCTAAATGTCACTAAAACAGTAAAATTAAGAAAAAAAGGTCACTACAGTAATGTTATTTAATGCAAAATGTTGTAATTTTAAGGAACATTTAGCGAAAATGTCATTTAAATGTTACATTTTGCTACAAATGTACAATATCATATGACATTCATTATAAAATGTCATTGGATTTAGTAAAATATAGAAAAGATATCATTTAAAAAGTGACATTGAATATAACTGTCTAATGTATGATTACTTTACTTCAAAATCTCATCGCTTTTAGTGAAATTTAGAAAAAATGTCACTATAATAATTACATTTATTTTAAAATGTCGTTGTTTTTAGCGACATTTAGCGAAAATGTCATTAAAATAATGATATTTTCTTCAAATATCGAATATAATATAAAATTTATTATAAAATGTCATCGATTTTAGTGACTCTTAGAAAAAATATTGCTTAAATAGTGACATTTACTATAAAAATCGAACATATTATTACATTTACTACAAAAAGTCATTTATTTTACTGACATTTAGAAAACATTGTCAATAAAATAGTGGCATTTGTTGTAAAATGTCATTTTGATTTTAGCAACTTTTAGAAAAATGTAGCTAAAATAGCGACATGTGATACAAATGTCAAATATATTATGATACTTACTGCAAAATGTCATTTATTTGATCAACGTTTAGTGAAAATATCGTCAAAACAATGATTTTTTTAAGGATATACATATATATATATATATATATATATATATATATATATATATATATATATATATATAAAATATTTTTTCAAATGTTGAAACATGTCATTAATGTTTATGACATATAATGATAAACATTGTTAAAACTAAGGGGGACCCACATGGTTTCGTGAACCCCCTCGGCGAAAAATCGCACGGTATACACACGTATTTTTTTTGTATTTTTATACATAGAAGTTTTAATCCCCTCAATAACAACGAGAAACTGATGGGGCAGTGGGAAGTCCCTTCGAAATTAGATTGAATGTCAATGGTTCGAGTGTTTGTTTAAGCATTACATTTTTCTCCTTTTTTTTGTCTCTAGTTTTATTTTTATTTTTATTTTTATTTTCTGTTCTTTTTTCAAGTTCATTTTATTTTTATTTTTTTAATTTTCAAAACGTGCTACAGTGTGGTCTTAAACCCAAAAGAGTTCAAGTTTTTCATTTCTAGAGGCTTATTTATACATTTATACTTTCATTTTTCGAACCCGCCAAATGAAAATCTTGGGTCTGTTACTGATTAAACATATTATTGGTCGCTAATTACAAATATTTAAACCTAATTTTAAAAAATTTATTATTTTTAAATTACTTATCAGTATATATGGATAAAGTTTGACAAAATTTCCTCCACAGAGTTAATGATTTGTACAAAATTTACTTTAAAATCACTGAAGTTTAATTTTTATTAGATAATATAACTGGAGTTTATTAGAATATCAGTTGTGGAAGAACAAATAAACTTTTTTTTGTTATTTTTGAGAAGTTAAAAGATCTAGAAATATCAATGTATTTGTAAATTGAACCTCACCTTTGTGTAATATAAATCTATATAAATGAATACTATTTAACCCTTTTTTCTCACTTTTATGATATTTTTTTTAATTATTTTTGTTGTATAAAATGAGTGTGAGAATTACCACCACATTTATTAATATTCTTCCATAGAAAAAAATTGATAGTTTTTTTTTGTTACTCCCATGATTTTTGATAATCATTACTTCCAAATCATATTAAGGTGCATATTTATGATATCATTTCAAATTCGATATTATGTCCTATAAATAGAGGCATTAAGAAAAATTCAAAACAAATGATTATTTTTTGGGGTCTTTTGGTTTGAATACTAGCTATGTTGTAATAAGTTACTTTGATAAGTTATGCTGGGACAAGTTATTCTGGAATAATTTATAAGTTCTTATGTGGTTTGTCATATTCTAACAAATATTCATTGTATAATTTTTTTGTATAATTTTTTTGTTTAAAAAACTAGCCTCACCTTATGTAGTTCATTTGCAAGCATTAATTATTCATTTTTGAAAATAAACTTTCCACCTTATTTATCTTAAATATTTTTGTGTGTGCATTTCCATTATTGTACCGTATGTTTTTAAAAATTAATTTCGTCGTGTTTAACTTTAACGTTAAACTTTTATTTTAAGATTGTTAAAGTAAACGAAATTTTATTATTAAATTCATTTACATTTTAGTAATAGATAAAATAAAATTTTTCAATTGAGTAATAAACTATATAATGAAAAATATGTATTTTAGTAGTGGAGTGAACATTATAAGAGAAATCAACACCATAACAACGAAAATAAATTAAACTTATAATATATTGGAAAAATACATAAGTACCCCTCCAATCTATGTCTGAAATACCAGAAAAACACTTCTACTATACTAAGGTTCTATTACCTCTTGGAACTTATCTTATACATAAATTTCTACCCCTTTTTGACCTAAGGGGCACTAACTTGAAAAAAATGTCAACACGCGCTGGGCCAGTAGATATTGCCACGAAGGCCAAAAAAGGGGTCGAGAATTATTTATAAAATCAATTCAGGGGGTAATGTTACATTCTGAGAGCACACGTTAGAAGATATGACACTCTCAGAGTGCAACCGGCTTACTTTACCTCTCGGAGGTCTTGTTCAAACCATTTCGTATCGTTCATCAAATAAAAGTAGTGTGGAATTAAAAATTTCATAACATTTTAATAGTCTTTAAAATATCTTTCATATAAAATCTGTAAGAAATACTAAGTCTCATTTCATCAAATCATTAAAATAAGTGTACCTTGGGACACGGCCCATTCAATAGAAATATAGTACTAATAAGTTTATTACAAAACTTCAATAATAGAAATAAAAGACATTTATGCCCTCGAGTCAAATAAGGACATACTTCAACTTGCTAGAAAGATCCTATAATCAAATATTAGCTCCCTAAGGCACCTTAACCTATGAATGACTTTACAAATAGATAAAAGCATGGAATTAGTAGAAACACATGTACTAAGTATGACATAATGCATAAAAATTATGAAAAAAAAGCATTAGATAGAAATATGCATATTTTGATTTAAATATCATAATATAAACAAAATAACAACATTAAACACCTTAGAAACATAGAGAAGTCACTTAAGCAATTTATCACATTTTTAGCAAACCTTAGAGTAATCTAATGTCACTTACAGTGACGTATTCCACTGTTACAGTGAAGTTTCTCAACTTTAGAAGGAACAACTTCTAGTATGGAAAACAGTCACTAAAAGTTATCCTAAGAATCACTTAACTATGAAAAACAGTGACCGCTCATACACCCTCTCAAGGCATACATTAATGGTCCTTAAGACCATGTATAAAAGAGATACACACACTTGCAATACACCAGTCACATGAACATGAGCTTCTCCTACCAAAGTTGATTCTAAGGTTTACTTGAGTGAGTTGTGAAGCGACCGCCCATACAATCCCTTCACATACACTTAAGAGATCCTTTAAATTACCTAGGATAAGATCATTCTAACTTAATACAATATAACTCATAGAATATGACATTCACCTCCCAAAGGTTATGAAAAGACCTACTCAATTAAATAAAGATTAGAATGTCTATGTTTGACCTCTTCAACATTACCTGAGAAATACTTAGGACTACCTATGTTTGGATCATGTATACATAATAAACCATCTTTCCTAACTTGAGTCATTCTTAAGAATTATCTAGGTAAGATATGAAGTGAACATTCCTATATCCGTTTCAGAACTTAACTAGAGCATCTTTAACTACACTAGATAAGTACTTATTCATTTAACATGTTTTCATAACTTAACTCGTTACTTTGATTAGTTCACTTAAGAGACATTCATCACATAAAAGACATTCATGTAATAGTCTTAGAGAAAACCTAGGGACTCTCACTAACATCTTCAAAACTAATGAGCAATCTCTAGATAGAGTACCATACCACCACCTAAACATCATAGAACTTCTCCAGTACTAGTAGGTATGCCATATGAAAATAATAGAAAATAATTGAAATATATCATCGTAGCAAACCATGAAATCCGGCGTTGTAACCTACTTTGATGGAGAGTGTTATACATGCCAATGGTAGAACTTGGACATATCCCATGTAGGCACATGGTTAAATAAAACAAAGGACTTCTTTGTACTGTAGTCTCATCCTTCACTAGATATACTTCCCAAACCATACTCACTTGGTACTAGCCTTTTTTCTCCTATAGTAATTTATATTAAGGATCACATGAAGAGGTTCCATATCTAGTGCATAACCCAATCACATTCACCCTACCAAATAGGTCCTTTAGGTTTGACTTTCAATGGAGAAGAGGATAGTTTAGTGATTTTCCTAAGGATGATATAATGTCGTTCCAGCCAAACAACCTTAAATCAATCATTCATTACAACAAGATACCATTACGGATTTCCACTACATGGTTCATAACCTTACCAGTAGGTTAAAGGTTTGACATAAATGACTTTCTTAGAATTATTCAAAGTCTTATGTCATTCATACATACAATACTAAGAAGCTTTAGCATCCTATGTCTAAGACATATCTCATTTACATTAATACATGTATAAAGTAAGGGACACAAGTCTACCACACAAGACACATCACTACTTCACTTTAACACATATTGCATATAATTCTAAAAGGACATTTGAATAACACTTATCATCTATAATTCATCCTATAAAATACAATAAAACTATCAATATAATCACCATAGACTCATATAGTCAAGTAGGAATAATCATGCATCAACTCTAAGACTACACACACAATGACATAGTCATAGTCTAACATGATCACCTAATAGACATAGAAGAAGACATACTTTCATCCTAATCACAAGTAGATGAATATGATCATAGTATATTAAGAAGTTTACTGACAAGTCCATGATCATCATAATACATGAAGTAATGTCGACGAGGCCACATCATTTACAAGTAAAGCGCACAGCACAACCACTATAAGTAGGCCATACCAACTTACAACATAGTTCAAAATCTACATTACATAAAATAAGGATAAATAGTACCACCAATCCCTTCTCACCACTTCAATCCATACATAAATCATCCAATTGAATACCATAAAGTCCTTACCCATTGCCATGATCAACAATTCAATACAAAATCATAATACTCAATGAATCTAGGTCAAATCAATATCGATTTATCAATCTAATACAACCTATATATCAACTGAATACGGTTCTTGCATAAATCAATAGCCATCAAAAACAACAGTAGAATATATAAGCATCAAGTCAATATCAACTCAACGATAAAGTAGTAAAAAACTAGGGTTCATCAATTAAATAGGTTCATAGGTAATTGATTTAAAATAACCTAATATACAATTCTTTAAAACTCTTAATGCAAGAACCCATGGATAGATCATAAAATCAGACAAGTTTATCAATAAAAACTTTAGAAATGTCTTTCAATTTTTACATCCTTAATGAATATAGTTTCAAGTATCATGTAACAACCCTAAAAATGGATGTGCTATGAAATGTTTAATGTGTCTAGAATGCCTACTAGTAGACCGGGTTAATAGGGATTGATGCACATAGAACCAGACCTCTAAACCCTTGCGACATCCAAGACAACTAACTCGGGAGTTAGTTGAGCTAGTAAAGGATTGGTCTAGGTATGTAGGGCTCCCGAATATCAAGATTTACCTAGATGAGATTTTACTGTAATTAAAAAAGGGAAATCTTATGTTTGGACGGTCTAGGAGTAAAATGGTCTTTTTCCAGGCGAACGGTGGTATATTAATTACCCTAAATATGTAATTAATTATTTAATTAATAACTTGGAGAGGCATTTTGTGTAGAGAGGGCTGAAATTTCCCTTTCAGCATAATTTTATTCCACCCGGGTTCGAACCTAGGTAGGAGCAATGATTAGATTTTTTTTACTTAAATTGGTATATTAATTTAATAATTTAATAATTATTGGCTTATTTAAAAAAGGGGAAAACCATATTTTATTAATTAATTATTAATTATTAATTAATTTTACTAAGTCTTGCAAGCACGTCCTAGTTCTAAAGGGACACTACCTCACACTTCTCTCTTTCACGCATATCTATCTATCTCTCACGTCTGACTCTCTCTCAACTTCACGTTTTCTCTTGAGTTTACAAAACGGAAAACAAAACAAATGTTCTTCACGCTTTGAGAACTTACAAAAATGCAAACGAACAAGCGAATCTAACAAACAAAAAGTAAACGAAATTTCTAGTCAGGTAAGGTGTGAGATTTATTGGAGGACATGAATTGGTGGTGGGTTTTGGGAAGAAAGTTGAACTGTTATACAACGTTAAAATCAGGTATGGGTTTCTCTCCTGAGCTCCTTTCTCCAAGAGAATTTTCATTCCCATGAAATCAACGAATCTTGAAACTTGGATTGTTCCCTTTCTTGTCGAACTCTTTGTCCCTAGTATCCCTTTGATCTCAATGTTGAATAAATTAGAAATCATGTTGTTGGTATATTTGATGGTATATTAAGTATGAAGTGTTTTTTTCATGGCAATGTGTTTATGGTTATGTGTTTGGAATAGTAAGCATGTTAAGTCATGTCAATCTAAAGTATGTCAAAAACGGTATGTTTTTATGGTTGAATTTTATGTGTGAATGATTATGTAAATCATGAGGTGTAAAAGTGGTGTAGTGTTGCTTGATATAATGATAATTATTGGCTGAATATTCACTTAAATTATCCACGATCCACGAAATGCCTTAAGAATTTACATATGAATGATGAAACAAAGTAGCTCAAAATAGTGAACAAATTTCCAGCATTTGGTAAGTTGGGTTTGGCAAATCAAAGTGGTATAAAATCCAATGAAAAATAAATGTAAAATAACTTAAATTACTAAGGATTAACCCAAGGCATCATTACATGAAAGATACAAAAAAATCAACAAAAGTTCAAGACAATAAGGGTTTGGAGGAGACAAAATTTCCAGCTTGCTGGAAATTGTAGTCTAGGCCAACTTTTAAAAAATGATCGTCGTTTAATTTTTTAAAAAAATGTGATGTCATTGGGGAATGAACCCATGAACTCACAAAATGAAAATTTCATAAAATTTTTGTGATAAAAATGCATGGAAAAATAGATGTGGTGAGTTGGGATTGAACCAACAACCTCTTGAATAGATGAGAGAGTTAGGAGAAAAATAAACTAAGAAAATAAGTGTGAACAGTGGGGATTGAACCCATAACCTCTTGGATAGGTGAGAAAGTGAAGAGATAAATTAAAAGAAAAATAATGACCCTGTGGGGGATATAACCCACAACCTCCTTGACCTAAACTAAACAGAAGAGTAGAAAAAGAAAGGAAATATTATGGGGTTGATGGGGATCGAACAAGGGTCTCCCAAATCCGAAAAATGCAATTATCAAGTTTATCATAAGCTTAAGTGTTGTTCAAGGGATTTGAAATAGGTTCCTTTGCCCAATTCGGTAATGACACATAAGTCATAAGTAAGTAAATATTTAATTAACGCTTCCTCTAAAGATCAAAATAAATATCTTGGCATATCTACGAGATGCATAAGTCTTGTACCACATAATCTTTGGTAAACATGAATCACAGACACTCACATAAAAGATGTAACCCTAGAATGGTAAAGTAAGAGTTAAAACTCACTAAATGCCCAAGTGCATTGGCATATAACGAAATGAACATTCACGTGAAGGAGTGAGTAAATATGAAAATCACATTTGTTAAAGTTAATGAATGAGGTAACAATATGATAAGAGGCTAATATAAAAGATCAGAGCAATCTCAAATTAGACTAAGTAAATGTTACGAAAACGTACTCACCTATGAGAGTGTAAAGATAATGAAGAGAACAGTCTCTATGAACACTCTAATGAAAGTATTGAAATTATTTCATGCTTAATACTAGTCATGAGATGAGAAATCATCTATTGAGCTATGATGTCCTCATGCTAGAAGTCAGCTTCCATAATTTATGAGTTGAATGTAATGAAACTTTATACTGAGCAATGATAGGCTAGCTATGAGCGGTGATGCCTTTCTTCGGGAAGCGCAACGGTTCACATAACTCTCATGATATGAGACTGTCCGGCATGCTGGGTATGGGTCTCCTTATATCTCCTAGTCTTTGAACATATATTGCAAATATAGGTATCTAGAAGGGTTCAAATCCCTATGTACGCTAGAATGTTTTGGTTAAATTGGCCGGTGGTTTCACCTCTTTTCGGTGTGCGAATTACTCATTGGATTTCATGATTTTCAGAGGATCTTTGTCAATTTAGGTTGAAGTTCACAAAAAAGAATGTGGCCAGCCTCAACTAATGCACATAATGAATTTAACGATACCAAAAGATGTTAGGATCGGATAATCATGATCTTAGCTAGACTTAAGTGATAACACTAGGTTATTCATGGACATTTCACATAATACTCGATGAGAGTATTAAACTACATTCTAGGTACGACAGGTGGCTGCACTAGTATATGAAAGAATGAAAATGAAGTATATGAATGAATGAACCAGAAATTGTGTTTGTTACTCCCTAGTTGAGGTCCCATATGTTGAGCTATCATTTTGGGAGTACTAATGTTGATTCCATGATTCCAAGGACACATGGCATATGAAATAATAATATGAACTACGTGATATGATATGTGTAATATTGTATGTGCTGCTTGTAAGATGTTAAGTATGATGATGCATTTTACTATCATTGCATGATTTTCCTAATCCAATTTAAGCAAATCAATTGAATTTCCTAATAAAAGTTTTGCAAGTCCACTGACTTTCCGAATCCAAATTTCGCAAGTCCACTAACTTTCCTAATCTGAAAGTAAGTCCACTAACTTGACTTTCCATAATTCGTATCGAACGGAAAGAGGTCTTCTTAATCATGCATTTCCTTGGTGTGTGCTTTCATATACCCATACTTAGTACAAGTGTGTACTAATCCCATACAACTCTACATCTTTATGTTAAGGAACAGGTGGACGTTAAAGCTTGCAGGTCGACGCCGAAGTTATCCGGACGTGGAGCATTCATAAGGATTAGGTAGGATTTCATGCTTTCGAGGATGTTTGCCCATTATATTATAGATTAGACATAGTTTTGTGTTAGTGGAGTATGTTCCAATAGCATTTCTTTGTCATCTTCTTTCAGACATTGTGTTTGTGCAATTTTTGCAAGTATACACTTAATGCAGTATGGAACCATTTATTTCATTTAATGATCTTAATATTAGATGGTTTATTGTGAACGTTGATGAGTTTAAGTAGAATGTATTATGTGAAAGTTAAGTAACAATAAGTTCAAATTTACAGCTAAAATTAACCTAGATGAAGTTACGGTAATGTATGTAGGCTTGTGTGCGACCTCTGAAAGGTCGACACGCCGGTCTCGTCTGGGTGTGCAGTCTGGTCTTCACAAAGTTTGTATCAGAGCATTATATTAAATTCCGAGAGTAATAAGTTCACATCAACCACATCAAGTAGTTTCTAAGTCATGATAGTGAAGATCACCACTGTCCTGATTGAGAGATTCCATGATGCATACGAAAAATTCCCTTCTTCTGATCTTATCGTGTCTTTTCCTAATGTCTAGATTTTTGGTGTTATGATCATGTCTAACATCAACCCTTATTGTTTTTATAAAATGAATACTAGGAGGAAAGATGCTCAGAGGATAGGAGGAGCAACTGCTGGGGGTAACAAAGTTCAACCCAAGGCTCTAGTTGAAGAAGTGGCCATGATAGTTAATCAAGTTGGGCTGACTGATACGGAGGTGCATACTGCTCTAGCTAAAATGGCTTTAGCCATCACAATGCAGGCTAAGTCTATGATGTCCCAGGCTAATGGACAAAATGTTTTGAGGGAGGAACCACCCGAATGTAGAATGAAAGATAGGCTACAAGATTTCACGAGGATGAATACTCTTATTTTCAAAGGGTCCAAGACTTTAGAGGATCCCCAAGTGTTTGTGGACGAGTTGCATAAATTTTGGCAGCCATGGGGGCCACAAATACGGAGAATGCTTAGTTGGGTTCCTATCAGCTCAAGGATGTTGACAACCGTCCTTGAGAGATTCTTCCCCAAGGAGATGAGGGAGGCCAAGGTTGTTGAATTTATCAACCTTAATTATGGATCTATGATAGTCACAGAGTATTCCATGGAGTGTGATAAATTATCTAGGTATGCCACTTCCCTTATGTCTAACAAAAGGGATAAGATGAGCAGGTTCCTCGAAAGAATCACCAAAGATATGGAGCAGGGGTGTCAGTCTGCGATGCTCCATGATAACATGGACCTCTCCACGATTATGGTTAATGTCCAGCAGGTAGAGGATAGCCGGAAAGAGAGGGGTGTCCATGATGCTAGGAAGCCTAAGCCTTCTGATAAGGCAGATCCTAGAAATGGTGGCAACAGGAAAAAACTTTGGCTTCCGTGAGCAACCCAGATTCCAAAAAGGGCCACCAGAGTTTAGGGAACTCTATCTTTCAGAGAAGTGCAACACGTAGACAAGGCAAAGGATAGCCCAAGAAGGGACATAAAGGTGATGTGCAGCGTCCCATAAAAGAGTGTGCCAATTGTTGTCGTGATCACAGTGGAGAGTGCAGATAGGGAACTAATGCCCATTTCGGTTGCAGAAAGAATGGAAGAATGGTCAAGGACTGCCCACATATTAGGGATCAAATTGGAGGTAATTCTCAGCATAGGACTAATCCATTGGGTGAAGCATCAGACAAGCCTTCTAAGAGGAACAAGTTCTACGCCATGAAGGGCAGGAAGGAGCAAGAGAAGTCTGTTGATGTGGTCACATGTATGGTGCAAGTATTCTCAACTCCTGTTTATATGTTACTTATTCCAGGGTCGACGCTTTCCTTTGTAACTTCTTTGCTTTCACTCACCCTTTAGATATTTCCTGAACTTTTACATTATCGTATAGTGGTTTGTACACCTTTAGGAGAAAATGTAAGAACTGATCGAGTATACAAGGATTTACCAATAATTGTATTTGGTAAGACTATGTGTGCAGACTTGGTTGAGTTACCAATGCATGATTTTGATGTTATGTTATGACTAGCATTGTGCTAGATATACATTAGTGTCATTCGGGGATGAATTCTCCTAAGGGGGAGATAACGTAACAACCAAAAAATGGATATGCTAAGTAATGTATAATGTGTCTAGAATGACTATGATTAGACCGGGTTCACACGGATTTATGGGCGTAAAACAAGACCTCTAAACCCTTGCGACATCCAATCCAACTATCTTGGGGAGTTAGTTGACGTAGGAAATGTTAGATCCAGCCATGTAGGGCTTCCGAATATGAAGATTTACTCGGATGAGTCTTTACCTGATTTTAAAAGGGGGAATCTTAAGTTTGGAGGGTCAAATGGTAAAATGGTATTTTTATAGTCCAAGGGTTGTATCGTAATCAGCCTAAATATGAAGTTAATTATTTAATTAATAAAGTAGAGGGTCATTTTGGGTAGAGAGAGTCAAAATTTCCCTTTTAACAAAATCTTGCTCCACCTGGGTTCGAACCTAGGTGGGAGCAATGATTTAATTTGTTTTATTTAAATTGGTAAATTAATTTGATAAATTAAAAATTAATGGCTGATTTAAAAAAAAAAAGGAAAATCAATTTTATTTTTAGTTATTAAATATTAATTAATTTTCTTAAGTCATGCCAAGAAGTACTAGTTTTAAAGGGACACTACCTCACACTTCTCTCTTTCAGGCCTATCTATTTATCTCTCACGTCTGCCTCTCTCTCAACATCATGTTTTCTCTCAACTTAATAAAACAGAAAACAAAACAAAAGTTCTTCACACTTGAAGAACTCACAGAAACACAAACGAACTAGCAAATCTAACAAACAAAAAGATAACGAAATTCCTAGTCGGGTAAGGTGTGAGATTTATTGGTGGACGTGAACTGGTGGTGGGTTTTGGGCAGCAAGTTCAAGTGATGAGAAACGTTAAAATGAATTATGGGTTTCTCTCCTGGACTCCTTTCTCCAAGAGAAATTACTTCCTCATGAATTCAAGGAATCTTGAAACTAGGATTATTCCCGTTCTTGGCGAACTCCTTATCCCTAGTATCCCTTTGATATCAATGTGAATTAGGTCAGAGATCATGTTGTTTCTATGGTTGCTGGTATTTTAAGTATGATGTTTTATATTAGTGATAATGTGCTTATGATTATGTGTTTGGAATTGTAAGCATGTCTAGTTATGTCAACCGAAGGTATGTGAAAATTATATGTTTTTATGGTTGAATTTTATGTACAAATGTTTATATAAATCACGAGGTGTTAAAGTGGTGTAATGTTACTGGATGTGATATTAAGTTTTGAATGAATATGAAATTAAATAAAATATTACACTTAAAGATGCATCAAATGATCCACGCAATGCCGTAAGAATTAATAATAGTGAACAAATTTATAGCATTTTCTAGGTTAGGTTAGGCCAATCAAAGTGGCATAAAATGCAATGAAAAATGAATGGAAAATAAGTAAAATCACAAAGTATTAAAACCAAGACATCATTACATGAAAGCTACAAAAAAATCAACAAAAGATTAAGACGAAAATGGATTGGAGGAGAACATTTAAAAAATGAACTTCGTTTAAAATTTTATAAAAATGTGAGGTCATTGGGGATTGAACTCATGACCTCACCAAACGAAAACTTCATAAAAATTTTGTGTGAAAATTGCAAGGAAAAATATATGTGGTAAGTCGGGATTGAACTCAAAACCTCTTGAATAGATGAGAGAGTTAGGAGAAAAATAAAGGAGAAAATATTTGTCGAAAGTGGGGATTGAACCCACAACCTCATGTATAGGTCAGAAAGTTAAGAGATAAATTAAAAGAAAAATAATGATTTTGTGTAGGATTAAACCCAGAAACTTTTTTACTAAAACGAAACAGGAGAGTAGAAAAAAAGGAAATATTATGGGGTTGATGGGGGTCAAACTAGGGTCTCAAAAATCTGAAAAATGCAATTATCAAGTTTAAAATAAGATATACTGTTGTTCAAAGTATTCGAAATTGGATTCCCTTGCACAATTCCATATTGACAAATAAGTCATACGTCAGTAAATATTCAACTAATGGTGCCTCTGAAGATCGAAATCAATATATTTGCATATCTACAAGATGCATAAGTCTTGAACCACATAATCTTAGATAAACATGAATCACGTAGAGTAACTATAAATAAAGCCTCATGGATTGTATGTGTGGACTCATAAGTCTTGAATGCGTTTAGAAGTAAGTGAGACTTAGATGTATGTGATAAAATGATGTAACCCTAGAACGGTTAAGTATGAGTGTGAAACACACTAAAGGGCCAAGTGCATTGGCATATGATGAAAATGAACATTCACGTGAAGGGGTGAGTTACTATGAATATCAAATGTGTTTAAAGTGAATGAATGAGGTGACAATATTATAAGAGGCTAATATGAAAGATGACATCAATCTCAAATGAGTCTAAGTAAATCTTACCAAAACGTACTCACCTATTAGAGTGTAAAGATAATGAAGACACCAGTCTCAAAACACTCTAATGAAAGTATTGAAGTTAATGCATACTTAACACTACTGATGAGATGAGAAATCATCTAATGATCCATGATGTCCTCATGCTAGAAGCCAATATCCATGATGTATGATTTGAATGCAATGGAACTTTATACTGAGAACCGATAGGCTACCAATGAGCGGTGATGCCTTCTTTCGTGAAAGGATGAGGTTCACGTAACTCTCATGAGATGAGATTGTTCATGTATACCGGGTATGGGTATCCTTTTATCTCCTAGTCTGTTAACCTATACTAAAAATATAGGGATCTAGCAGGGTTCGATTCCATATATCCGCTAGCATGTTTTTGTTTACTTTAGCCGGTGATTCCATCTCTTTTCAGTGTGGGGATTACATAGTGGATTTCATGATGCTCACATGATCTATGTCGGTTAAGGTTAAAGTTCCCAAAGAAAGAATGAGGCCATCCTCAACGAATGCACATAATGAAATAAATGATACCAAATGTGTTATGATAGGATAATCAAGAGATGAGCTAGACTTAAGTAATAACACTAGGTTATTCTTGGTCATTGCACAACGAAAGCGATGAGAGTCTTAAACTACATCCTAGGTATGACTGGTGGATGCACTAGTATATGAAAGAATTAAAACGAAGTACGTATTAATGAATGAAGCAAAAACTGTGTTTGTTAAAGAAAGGCTCCTTAGTTGAGGTCCTATATGTTGAGCCCTCATTTTAGGATGTCCTAATGTCAAGTCCATGTTCCATGGTCTCATGGCATATGAATGAATGATATGAACAATGTGATATGATATGTGCAACATTGTATGCACTTTTTGTAAAATGCTAAGTATGATGATGCATTTTACTCTCATGTCACGACCCAAAACCGAGCCGCGACTGGCACCCACACTTACCCTCCTATGTGAGCGAACCAACCAATCTAAACCCTAACATTTCAAAATAATATCAACAGAAAGTAATGCGGACGACTTAAACTCATTAATAGAAACCAATTCATTAACTTCTAAAATTCAACATCTATTATTCCCCAAAATCTGGAAGTCATCACCACAAGAACATCTATGATCAAATTACTAAACTAAGAGTATTCTAAGAGCTAACACAAATAAAAGCTAGTCCATGCCGAAAGTTCAAGGCATCAAGACTTGAAGGAGAAGATCCAGTCCAAGCTAGAAGCATTAGCTCAGCCTGAATTTCCGATATAGTGAAGACTGGCTAGAATTACTGTTGAGTCGAAGACGACGACCGTTTGCTGCACTCCACAAATACGAAGAAGAAAACATAAAAGTAGGGGTCGGTACAAAACACGGGTACTGAGTAAATATCATCGGCCAACTCAAAATAGAGAACAGTATATATCAAGTAATATCATAAATTACTTACAATACTTAACCTGTAGCACAACAAGTACTTTCATTATAAATAAATGCCAAGTTCACATATGAGGATTCAAGCCTCCATACCACACTCATTTGGGAATTAGGTTCATTAGATTGAGTATATTAACATCTTTCAAGATTCATTATCTTTATCCTTTTGTGTCGGTACGTGACACTCTGCTTCCTCATTATCTTTATTCCTCTTGTGTCGGTACGTGACACTCCGATCCCCTACTACTATGGGTCGGAACGTGACACTCCGATCCCCTAAATCTACGTGTCGGTTCGTGACACCCGATCCCCTAAATCTACGCGTCGGTTCGTGATACCCGGTCCCCCTAAATCTACGTGTCGGTTCGTGACACCCGATCCCCTAAATCTACGTGTCGGTTCGTGACACCCGATCCCCTAAATCTACGTGTCAGTTCGTGACACCCTATGCCCTAAATTTACGTGTCGGTTCGTGACTCCCGATCCCCTAAATCTACATGTCGGTTCGTGACACCTGATCCCTTAATTCTATGTGTCGGAACGTGACACTCCGATCCCCTAATCTCATTCTATCAATTCATCAAGCCTTCTCTTATACCAAGGCATCATCATTCTCATTACTTCAGTTCATCAAGCCTTTTCTTATACTAAGGCATCATTAATCTCATTACTTTAGTTCATCAAGCCTTCTTTATTACCAAGGCATCATCATTAACAAAGAGATTAGGGTTTTTCAAGATTTGGGATTCAATAACTTCATCATGCTTATTTTATAACAATAACATAATCATATTCATGCAAGCATACAATTAAGCATATAGGAAGGTTTACCATACTACCAATACATATCATTCGCTATTAAGAGTTTACTACGAATAGCATGAAATAACCATAACCTACCTCCACCGAAGATTAGTGATCAAGCAAGCAATTCTCAAAGCAGCGTTTCTTCTTCTCTCTCGTTCGATCGATCCTTTCTCCCTCTCTTTTTTCTTTCTGTTTTTCTTATTCAAACCCTCTTTATTTTACCCTAATTAGTATATAATTAAGAATAAAAGATTGAAATAATAACCCACTAATTAACTTAACGTTACCTCTTTTAAACCCCAAGAAATTGAGTTATTAATACTAACCCACGAAATCTATAATTATAGCAGGAATAGTCCAAAACGCCCCTTTAAAACTTAACCAGAAATCCGACCCTGACTGGGATTACGCAACCTGTGACTGCCCGTCGTGCCTGCGACGGTCCATCCTGCAGGTCGTCGCAAAGTTCAGAGACTCAATTTCCACCAAAGAGTCTGTGACGGTCCATCACGCCTGTGACGGTCCGTCCTGCCATTCTGTCACGAAGTTCAGAGAGTCGATTTCAGTAACCAATTTCAGATTTTCTATGTGTTTTGAAATGAGACCCTGCGACGGTCCGTCGTGCCCATGACGGTCCGTCGTGGGGTCCGTTGTCTCAGCCAATTTTTCCAAAAATAAAATCTGCTGCTGAAAATGACTAAACAGGTCGTTACAATAGATACCAATTTACCCATCCTTCGTCCTCGAACGATCACAAGAAGAAACAAGGGCGAGAAGGAGTACCTGAATCTTTAAATAGATGTTGGTATGTTTCTTGCATATCGGCCTCCTTCTCCCAAGTGGCTTCTTCAACCGGCCGATTCTTCCATTGCACCTTGATGGATGCAATCTCCCTTGACCTCAACTTGCGAACATCTCTATCTAAAATAGCAACAGGCTCCTCCTCATAAGACAAATTTTCATCAAGCAGAACCGAATCCCAACGAATGATGTAGTTTCCATCCCCATGATATCTTTTTAACATAGACATATGAAATACTGGATGCACTCCGGACAGACCTGGAGGCAAGGCTAACTCATAAGCCACCTCCCCTACTCGCTTAAGTACTTCCAAGGAACAATATACCTTGGGCTTAGTTTACCTCTTTAACCAAACCGCATCACCCCTTTCATGGGCGAAACCTTCAACAAGACTTGTTCACCCTCCATGAACTCTAAGTCTCTAACCTTTCGATCTGCATATTCCTTTTGCCTACTTTGCTCCGCCAAAAGCTTTTCTTGAATAGATTTCACTTTCTCTAAAGAATCCTTCAAAAGGTCCGTACCCCAAGGTCTAACCTCAAATGCATCAAACCAACCAATAGGAGACCTACATCTCCTACCATACAATGCTTCGAATGGAGCCATATCGATACTTGAGTAATAGCTATTGTTGTAGGAGAACTCTGCCAAAGGTAAGAAGCTACCCCAATGGCCACCAAATTCTATCACACAAGCACGAAGCATATCCTGCAACACTTAAATCGTTCGCTCAGACTGACCATCGGTCTGAGGGTGAAATGCGGTACTCAGATCCAACCTAGTACCCAATTCAGCATGCAATGTTTTCCAAAACTTAGAAGTAAACTGTGTACCTCTATCTGATATGATGGAGAGTGGAACCCCATGCAACCGAACAATTTCCGAGATATAGATTTTGGCTAACTTCTCTGCATTGTAAGTCACCTTGACCGGAATGAAGTGTGCAGACTTAGTTAATCTATCCACAATTACACAAATAGAATCAAACTTACCCAATGTCTTTGGAAGACCAACCACAAAATCCATTGCGATTCTCTCCCACTTCCATTCCGGAATGGGTATTCTCTGAAGCATTCCTCCGGGCCTCTGGTGTTCATACTTTACTTGTTGACAGTTTGGACATTTTGCAATAAAATCAACAATATCACGCTTAATTCTACTCCACCAAAAGTGTTGCTTTAGGTCACGGTACATCTTGGTTGCACCCGGATGTATAGAATACCTTGAACTATGAGCCTCTGTCAGAATAGTGTTGACCAATTCATCAACGCCGGGTACACATACCCTTCCCTTAATCCTCAACACACCTTCCTCATCGATTGTCGCTTCTTTAGCCTCCCCTTGCAACACTTTATCTCGAATCCGGATCAATTTCTCATCATGAAACTGCTTTCCCTTAATCTTGTCAAGGAAGGAAGATCTTACCTCTACACAAGCTAACAATCCTCCCTTCTCATTTGCTTCTAATATCATAAGGTCATTAGCCAGAATCTGAACTTCTCTAGCCAATGGGCGTCTAGAAGCTTGCAAGTGAGCTAGACTTCCCATGCTTCCCACCTTTCTACTTAAAGCATCTGCCACGACATAGCTTTTCCCGGATGATACAAGATTGTGATATCGTAGTCCTTCAGTAGTTCCATCCATCTCCTTATTCTCAAGTTCAAATCCTTCTGAGTAAAAACATACTGTAGGCTACGATGATCCGTATATACCTCACACTTAACCCCATATAAATAGTACCTCCATTGCTTTAATGCAAATACTACCGCGGCCAACACCAAATCATGGGTCGGATAGTTACGTTCATGCACCTATAATTGCCTTGAAGCATAAGCAATTACGTTCTTCTCTTGCATTAACACTGCACCCAAACAAGAATAGGATGCATCACAATAAACAATGAAATTCTTACCTTCTACTGGCAAGGTAAGAATTGGTGCAGTAGTCAACAAGGTCTTGAGCTTCTGAAAGCTTTCCTCACACTCGTCCGACCATACAAATAGAACATTTGGCTTAGTCAAGTTCGTCAATTGGGAAGCAATGGAAGAGAATCCCTTGAAAAATCGGCGGTAGTAGCTAGCTAACCCAACAAAGCTCCTTATTTCTGACACATTAGTAGGTCTTACCCAATTCTTCACTGTCTCAATCTTAGAAGGATCCACCATCACTCCATCCTTAGAAACTACATGCCCCAAAAAGGACACTGCATCTAGCCAAAACTCACACTTAGAGAACTTGGCATAAAGCTTTTTCTCCCTCAACATTTCCAATACAATTCTCAAATGCTCCTCATGTTCCTTCTTACTTTAAGAGTATATCAGTATATCGTCAATAAATATGTTCACAAAGAGATCCAGATATGGCTTAAAAATCCCGTTCATCAAACTCATGAACGCAGCATGGGCATTCGTAAGACCAAAAGACATCAATACAAATTCATAATGCCCATACCTGGTTCGAAAAGCAGTCTTTGGCACATCAGTTGCCCGTATTTTCAATTGATGATAACCGGATCTCAAGTCAATCTTAGAGAAGACACAAGCACCTTGTAACTGATCGAACAAGTCAACAATGCGAGGAAGAGGATACTTGTTCTTAATAGTTACTTTGTTCAATTTCCGGTAGTCTATGCACATCCGAAAACTCCCATCCTTCTTCTTCACAAATAAAACCGGAGCACCCCGAGGAGATGCACTTGGTCTAATGAAGCCTTTGCTCAACAACTCTTGAAGTTGGGCCTTTAACTCTCTTAACTCCGCGGGAGCCATTCTATAAGGGGGTATAGAAATGGGGCGAGTACCCGGTTCAAGATCAATACAGAAGTCAATATCCCTATCTGGTGGCATACTAGGAAGATCTACAGGGAACACATCCAAAAACTCACGGACTACCGAAATCGACTCAATCGAAGGTACTTGGGTAGTGTCATCCTTACAACGTGCCAAGAAAGATAAACAACCCTTACTAACCATTCTCTTATCACGAAGAAAGGACACGATACGAACCGGGTTGGAAGTGTAGTCACCCTCCCACACTAACGGATCTGTCCCAGGATTGGCTAGCGTCACAGTTTTAGCATTACAATCCAAGATCGCAAAATTTGGAGAAAGCCAAGTCATACCCAGAATAACATCAAAGTCAACCATTTCGAAGATAACCAAATCTACATAAGTGTTGCTCCCCACAAAATTCACCAAACAAGACCTATATACCTTTTCAACTACCACAGACTCACCCACCGGAGTAGAAACACTAATAGGCATATCAAGTAATTCACAATGTAAATTAACACCATTAGCAAATGAGGAAGATACATAAGAAAATGTGGATCCAAGATCAAACAATACAGAAGCCATGCAATCACAAACCAGAAGATTACCTGTGATAACAGCATCAGATGTCTCCGTCTCCGATCTCCCAGGGAAAGCATAACAATGGGCCCTTTCGTTTGTTTGCCCGTTGCCCCTACCATGTTGTGATGTAGTGGCTCCAGTTTGCCCATCACCTCGGCCGTTTTGGGTACCACCATTACCTCAACCACTGCATCCTCCAGAATGACGGCCTCTTCCATGACCACCTCTACCTCTAGCTATTGGGAGTCTATACTCTGTTTTGGACAATTCCTCCTAATATGTCCAGTCTCCCCACATCCATAACACTCTCTAGAGTCAGGCATAGGTCTTTCAGAGAAGTGTTGACCGGTCTGAGGTGGACCCCCAACTACAGTCTGTAGTGAAGACTGAATTGGTCGAACTGAGTAACCTCCGGAACCCTGTCCTCTGGAGTAAGAACCATTAAACTCACCTCCCTTTCGAAACCTTTTTGATGTCGATGCCATGGTGAATTCATCCGGCTTCACTCCTTCCACCTCTACCACGAAATCTACCACTTCTTGGAAGGATTTTGCCGTAGCCGCTACCTGTAAGGCTGAAATCCGCAACTCTGACCTCAACCCCTTCACAAAACGACGAATCCGCTCTTGTTGACTGAAACAAAGTTGGGTGGCGTATCTGGATAGTGCACGAAACTTGGCCTCGTATGCAGTAACCGTCATCCTACCTTGCTCTAGACTTAAGAATTCATCTTTTTTCCAATCCCTCAAAGTCCGTGGGATGTACTTCTCCATAAACAAGCTAGAGAATGATGCCCAAGTCATAGGTGTTGCCTCTGTCGGTTGACACTCAACATGTGATCGCCACCACATTTTGGCATTCCCTTGAAACTCATAAGTCACAAACTCAACACCAAACCGTTCTACTATACCCATCTTGTGTAGTAGCTCATGACAATCAATCAGAAAATCGTAGGCATCCTCAGATTCAGCACCCTTGAAGACTGGAGGTTTCAATTTTAAGAACTTACTGAAAAGTTCATGCTGATCATTTGTCATTATGTGCCCCGTAGTCAGACGAGGAAACGTTCCTATCTCCAGTGCGGCATCCATGCGGGGAGCCCCAGCAGCGGCATGTCGTACCTCTGAAACCGGAGGTGTTGGTGCAGAAAACACTGGAGGTGCCTGACCCTATTCAGATAACCCGCTAAGATAAGCAAGAACCTGATTGATCATCTCTGGGGTGGGTTGGGGTGGCAATTCCTCATTTTACACTTGTTCATTCTCCCCTTCCTCACCCTCTCTTACTACGTCCTCAGTCGGTGGAGGAGTCACCGCCCTAGCATCATATGGACTAGGTGCTCGTCCTCTTCCTCTAGAGGGCGTCCTCCCACGACCTCTACCATGGCCTCTTGCCACTGCTCTCCTCGAGCCACAGCCCCAGTGGCTGGCTCAGAAGTTTCTTGTCTTGCCGGTGTTGGTGTTGGTGTTGACGCAGTCGTTGCTCTAGTTCTAACCATCTGCAAAATAGAGTGAAGATGGTCAGATACCAATTTGTATCACCTAGATACCAATTGGATTCAAGTAGTAGCACGAAAGAAAGAAAGAATGGAATTTTCCTAAAGTCTTATAGCCTCTCAAAGAAAATTAAAGACGTCCCCCTACCGTTCCTTAAGACTCTACTAGACACGTTCTTGTGTGATGAGACCAACGAACCTAATGCTCTGATACCAAGTTTGTCACGACCCAAAATCGAGCCGCGACTGGCACCCACACTTACCCTCTTATGTGAGCGAACCAACCAATCTAAACCCTAACATTTCAATATAATATCAACAGAAAGTAATGCGGAAGAATTAAACTCATTAATAGAAACCAATTCATTAACTTCTAAAATTCAACATCTATTATTCCCCAAAATCTGGAAGTCATCACCACAAGAACATCTATGATCAAATTACTAAACTAAGAGTATTCTAAGAGCTAACACAAATAAAAGCTAGTCCATGCCGAAAGTTCAAGGCATCAAGACTTGAAGAAGAAGATCTAGTCCAAGCTAGAAGCATTATCTCACACTGAATTTCCGATGTAGTGAAGACTGGCTAGAATTACTGTTGAGTCGAAGACGACGGCACGTTTGCTGCACTTCACAAATACAAAGAAGAAAACATAAAAGTAGGGGTCAGTAGAAAACATGGGTACTGAGTAGATATCATCGGCCAACTAAAAATAGAGAACAATATATATCAAGTAATATCATAAATCAACTACAATACTTAACATGTAGCACAACAAGTACTTTCATTATAAATAAATGCCGCCATGTTCACACATGAGTACTCAAGCCTCCATACCATACTCATTTGGGAATTAGGTTCATTAGATTGAGTATATTAACATCTTTCAAGATTCATTATCTTTATCCTCTTGTGTCTGTACATGACACTCCGCTCCCTCATTATCTTTATTCCTCTTGTGTCGGTACGTGACACTCCGATCCCCTACTACTATGTGTCAGAACATGACACTCCGATCCCCTAAATCTACGTGTCGGTTTGTGACACCCGATCCCCTAACTCTACGTGTCGGTTCGTGACACCCGGTCCCCCTAAATCTATGTGTCAGTTCGTGACACCCGATCCCCTAAATCTACGTGTCGGTTCGTGACACCCGATCCCCTAATATGTACGTGCCGGTTCGTGACACCCGATCCCCTAAATCTACGTGTCGGTTCGTGACACCCGATCCCCTAAATCTACGTGTCGGTTCGTGACACCTGATCCCTTAATTCTATGTGTCGGACGTGACACTCCGATCCCCTAATCTCATTCTATCAATTCATCAAGCCTTCTCTTATACCAAGGCATCATCATTCTCATTACTTTAGTTCATCAAGCTTTTCTTATACTAAGGCATCATTAATCTCATTACTTTAGTTCATCAAGCCTTCTTTATTACCAAGGCATCATCATTAACAAAGAGATTAGGGTTTTTCAAGATTTGGGATTCAATAACTTCATCATGGTTATTTTATAACAATTACATAATCATATTCATGCAAGCATACAATTAAGCATATAGGAAGGTTTACAATACTACCAATACATATCATTCGCCATTAAGAGTTTACTACGAATAGCATGAAATAACCATAACCTACCTCCACCGAAGATTAGTGATCAAGCAAGCAATTCTCAAAGCAGTGTTTCTTCTTCTCTCTCGTTCGATCGATCCTTTCTCCCTCTCTTTGTTCTTTCTATTTTTCTTATTCAAACCCTCTTTCTTTTACCCTAATTAGTATATAATTAAGAATAAAAGATGGCAATAATAACCCACTAATTAACTTAAGGCACCTCTTTTAACCCCCAAGAAATTGAGTTATTAATACTAACCCACGAAATTTATAATTATAGCAGGAATAGTCCTAAACGCCCCTTTAAAACTTAACCAGAAATCCGACCCAAACTGGGATTACGCAACCTGTGACAGCCCGTCGTGCCTGCGACGGTCCGTCCTGCAGGTCGTCGCAAAGTTCAGAGACTCAATTTCCACCAAAGAGTCTGTGACGGTCCATCACGCCTGTGACGGTCCATCCTGCAATTCTGTCACGAAATTCAGAGAGTCGATTTCAGTACCCAATTTTAGATTTTCTAAGTGTTTTGAAACGAGACCCTGCAACGGTCCGTCATGCCCATGACGGTCCATCGTGGGGTCCGTCGTCTCAGCCAATTTTTGCAGAAATAAAATCTGCTGCTCAAAACGACTAAACAGGCCGTTACATCTCATGGCATGACTTTCCTAATCCAAATCTGGCAAGTCCATTGACTCTCCTAATCAAAATTTGGCAAGTCCACTGAATTTCCTAATCATAATTTGGGAAGTCCATTGACTTTCCTAATCCAAAATTGGCAAGTCCATTGAATTGACTTTCCATAATTCATATCGATTGAAAGAGCTCTTCTTAATCATGAATGTCCTTGGTGTGTGCTTTCATATACCCATATTTAGTAAAAGTGTGTACTAATCCCATACAACTCTACATTTTTAGATGCAGGCACAAGTGGACTGTAGAGCTTACAGGTCAACGCTAAAACTTTCCGTACGTGGAGCATTCATATGAATTTAGTATGCCTAATGCTTTTGTGGACGCTTGACATTATATTATATCTTAGATATAGTATTGAGTTAGTGGAGTATGTTCCACTAGCGCTTCTTTGTCATCTTATTTCAGACATTGTATTGGTGCCATTTTGGAAAGTATACACTTAATGCAGTATGAAACTATTTATTTCATTTGATCATCTTAATATTAGATTGTTGATTGTGAACGTTTATTAGTATATGTAGAATGTCTTACAAGATTGTTAAGTAAAAAAAAGTTCAAATTTCCGCTAAAATTTACCTAGATGAAGTAAGGATGATGTATATAGGATTGACTGCGACCTCCAAATGGTCAACGACACTGGTCTCATCTCGGGTCTATGTTCCGGCCGTGATAGATAAAAATCATACCTCAATAATGTTAATCCACGAAACTCATGATGAATCACCACTAAAATCTCCAATCTAACCTCTTCCTTGAGCTTTTTCTTCAATGGAGTTCTAGAGAATATATTACCCTAGTCAGTCCATGAATGAGTTATAATACATAAAACAAGTCTAACAATCAATACACTCATCAATTTCCATGAATTGATAAGCCAGATCCACGATTTGTGGAATTTAGGGACGGGACATGATCCAAACACAATTCCATCAATTAGCATCAATTACCCAACAATATAAACTTAATTATGCATGGGTAATCACAATTTAACATAGTCAATAATCAATTTCAAGTTTAGAAGAAAACCCATTTGTAGAAGAAAAATTGTGAGAATTTAGGTGAGTTAGAAATCAAGGACATCTTTGGGTAAGGAATCCCATGAGTGAAGAAATTATACCATTATGAAAATTAATCCACAAAATTCAAGTGAAATATTAGAAAAATTGGTCTTCTTTTTCAATCTTTCTTCTTCCTTAGATGAAGGTTAAATAGAGAGAGAACTAGAGAGAGGTGAGAGCTTTTGAATTTTAATTTGGGGATTTGATTTGAGTAAGTGAATGTGCGGTATAACTTATATAAAATAAATTTATATAACGCCCATGAAATACCCAAAATACCCCTCACTTATGTTGACCCTTTAATGAAGTCAAACTTGAAATCCAAATTTTAGTTTTTCATCAGGGAACAAGTTTGCGACGCGGAGCTGCTCCCGCAATATTTTCTAAATTAGTTTACGAGACATTAGAGTCTGCGACCTGCGCATGATGCAGACTATGATTTTTTACAAAACTTCAAAAAATTCTGCGACACAGACACATTTCATCCAAGTGTATTTTGGCTGCTTGCTTGGCAAAGTTTGGCATCCTTTCGTGGACCCCTAGGGCAACCCTTGGGTAGTTGGACGTGGAGGTTTCACTCTATAAACATATTTTTCCTAGTTTAAAGTAATTTTACAAGTTTTAGACCTTATAAAACACCTCTAAACCTATCGAAAACCTATGTACATTTCACTAGTTAAATTAGAGTAGCTTCCAATTTGTCTTTGGATGTTTCTTGATGTCTTGACTCTAAAATTTATTAATGGTTTATGAACATTATTACAGGCTTAGAAACAGAGTTTTAAATTTTAATTATTCATGTCAGGATCTATCGTTGGTCATGATATTTCGTAGTGTTACAATTACAGTGAACTGAAAAAACTTCATCTCAGAGTGAACTCGTTTCCCCATAAGATTCCCTCACAAAGGTTTTTTTAAGACTCACAATGGTAAGACACGACCGAACTACCCATACAATCCCTTTGATGCACACCCAAGTGTTCCTAAAGACTAGCCATTATAGGCTTTGTTTTTATGGGTAACAAGTCCACACTCCTCAACTAGACACTAGAGCAACATGCTTGAATTTAGAATTTCACATAGGGGCTCGTCTGCAAGTGGACTTAGAAGTAACACAAATTGCAATGTAAGAATAGCATCCCATACTACTAATCCCACAATGTGATCCTTGAGGATTCCATGAGATTAGGTACGCCACATTCATCATTGATAAACATCATTATACAGACATAATATTTACACGCTTTCTAAACAATAGACATTAAATCACATATATTCACTTTGATTAAATAATGAAACATTGATACATTATATATAAAGACACACCAAGACTACCCTTCCAAGTGTCTACTTGGGAAATGGATAAATATCGTCCCATATAACCACCTACCCTAAGTACAAAACTCTTTAGACGACGTACTGCATTTAATTGTTTTATGGGGAATGAACTTTAACTGACACAGACAATGAGAGCTCAACATATAATCTCGACATTAACCCCTATCGGCTGAGGGAACCTTTCACAACTCGAAAGTACCCCTTAAAAGTTAGGGAGAACCCTTGGATCATGAACGGGCGTACTTGACCCTTTGGGATCTTGTACAATCCATTTAACTATCATTCATTATATAAGACATAAAAAGTAGTGCGGAATTAAAACTGTTCGAGACATTTAATATGAGAGAGAATTATTTTATAAATACTTAGAAAATCTAATCGTCGCAAGCAAACTTAAAGACACAACATAAGTTACTTAGGGACACGGCCCTTTACATACAAAGAAATACATAACAAGTGTTAACATAAGGAAACCGAGAAGATAGGAATTGTGCCCTCGGATAAATTAGGACAAACTTTGTCTTAGAAGGAACTTTCCCAAGCTATGTCTTGTAGACTTCAACCTTTGTTGCAAACCCCATACTCATACAATATTGAAATGTATGGGGTTAGTACAAAACAATGTACTAAGTATGGACATGCAAAAACATGCGAAAAGGGACTTTTTAGTAAAACCACATTTTCATGCCAATTAAGTAAAATATTCATGAATATAGAAGTAAAAAAATATAAGAATCGTAATTTAACACGTAGAAATTTTTTTCCAAAATTTAACCAAAACACGCACTTTACAGTAAACTTCCAAAATATTACAATGAGTTCATTTTGAACATTTACAGTGAACTACCCTAATTCTAAATGAGTGAGGTTCCACATAAAGGACCTACAAAGAAATATTAAATCTCTCATGTCATTCCTACATAAAAGATTAATAGATTTAGCATCCTAAGTCAAGACATCTCATATGCGCATTCATACATGTATCAAGTAAGGGAACAAGTCTACCACACAAGACACACCAAGACTTCACTTTATCAAATTTAACATATCATTCTAGAAGCATATTCCTTAACCATCATAATAAATAAGTCACCCTATCAACAAATATAACATAATACATATAACCATCAAAAACTCATATAGTCAAATAGGAAGAATCAAGCATCAACTCTAACACTACACACCTAAGGATGTAGTCATAGTCTAACATGATCACCTAATGTCAATAGAAGAACGCATACTTTCACCTTAACCACAAGTACATGAATATGATCATAATTCACATAAATAAACTACACATACATCATAATATATCAAGTAGTTTCCAATCAGACCATTATCATCATAACACATAAAGTAATGACGACGAGGCCACATTATTCACAGGTAAAACACATTGAACCGCCACCATAACTGGACCATTCCAATCACAACATACTTCAAGATTTACACTAGATAAAATAAAGAGAATTAGCAAAGGTACCACCAATCCATTCTCACCTCTTTAATCCATAGCTAAATCATCCATTACAATACCAAAAGGACTTTACCCATGGACATGATCATCAATTCAATACGAAATACATAATATTTAATGAATCTAGGTCAATTAAATATATATTTATCAATCTAAGACAACCTACACATTAATTCAATACAATTTTTACATCATTCAATTGAGCAATGAACACTACACTAGAATACATAAGCATTATCACAATTTCAATTTACCCATAAAGTAGTCACAAACTAGGGTTCATGAATTACATGGGTTCATAGGTTAATTGTGTTAAAATAATCTTATAGAAAAACTGAATAAATATACAATGATTTAAACTCTTTAATGCAAGGACCCATGTATAGATCATTAAATTGGACAAGTTCATGTTGAGAAAAATTTATAAATGTCATTGAATATTGGGCTCCTTGATGAAAAGAGTTTCAAGAATCAACGACCATAACTTAAATAAGCTAAACCATTAAATTGATTAATAATAACCAATCAAATCTTCAATCCAAGCTCTGCCTTGAGTTTTGAATTCAATGGAGTTCTAGAGAATTTTTTAGAGAATTTTGGTTTTATTTTTAGGATAATTAATTCATCTAGGTAATTAGGATTTATAAACCCACATAAAATACCTATAATACCCTCAAGAAACCTCTAAAAATCTTACTTGTACGTAGGGTGAATTTACCAATTCACCGTTGCATTTTACCGAAAACTGCACAGAAAACAGTCACCATTGACGCCTTCCCATCGACGGTTTGCCAGTCAGACGATGGATTGTCCTAGCTTGTTGTTGCTAGGTTCAAAGGATGACCTGTGGGAGATTGTGTTCCCTAGGCTAAGTCTTGACTTAATCCTACCATCAACGGGGCGTCCACCAGGCTACTGGCCGTTGATTGCCTTAGTTGTGTGGGCTGTTCTAGACAACCTTAGGCTCTTGGGAAGGGTCCTTCCTCAAGGACCCTTCGTTGGTGGTTGGGGATATTTGTACGGACGTTCCCTATTCAAATATGCCAGTATAAATTTTATTACCTCTCACATCAATTTCATCCAAAATGAATTGTTAAATCTCGACAAAACATGGTAAGATACACAAGGTCATTTCAAGGCAAATATTTCAAATGTCATGGATGTTCTGGGACGTTTGACCTCTAAAAATCATGAAACATAACACACTACATATAAAAACTATAATAACTCATATTATTACCTCATAATATCAGTATACACACATTTAAACACATAAGAACACATGAGGCCTTTAAAGTGACTAGTCGTCGAACATCTTCGTCGTCCCTTGACGTTTGACTTCCAATTCACCTAATACTTTAGACAATGCCTCATTAAAAAATTATAAAACATTATAGGACTTTATACCCTTATAAAAACATGTTAGGATCTAGATTCACTTAATTCATTTAGGAGGTATTAAAATCTCCCCTATTTGGACAACATTCATCTTCAAATGACACTTGTCAATCTCCAAACACTTCAAAGAATAGATATTCAACTAGAACATCATAACCATAATAAATTACAGCTTATTCAATACAATCATTAAGATGAAACATCAATTTCACATAATCAAGAGACTCACAACACAAGAAGAAGCTAAAAGCAATTCTACAAGTCATTATGCCATAAGACTAACATCCTTTATTCAAAATAGCAAAACCTCCTTTTATATTAATTATCATGTTGATAAAACAAGTTATAACAACATTACAACAATTTTAAACCAAAGAATGATTTCGTCAATATCTTATAATGTTAAAGTGAACTGGCACCCTTAATGTGAGCGATGCCACAATTTACAAAAATGCAACTTTTAGGAAATTAATGATGGAAACATGCTAATATTCAATATAAAACGACATAAATACCTTTTACAACATACTATAACTTCATGAAATTCAAAATGAAAGGAATCAATGAAATTCGATTCAAACAAGACTACTAAACACAATGCCTATGCAACTTGCTTCTATGAACATCTAGACCATCTACTAACCATACTCCCCCACTTAAAAGTAACTCATGAAACTAAATAAATAATAAAAATATCTTATCATCATTATCATCACCCTCATCCGGCTTCGATCCTCTACAACAAAGTGTATTGAAATTATTCTTATTTGGAGCATCACCTTTCAGAGCATTAGGAGGAACTTCCTTACTCGCTCTATTAGGAAAATCCCTTGCTTTGTTTTCATGTTTATTGCATCAATAATAAATAGAGGTACCCAATAGGCATTCCCCATAGTGCCTCTTTCCATAAGTAGCACATGTAGGTTTACCAACTTAGGAGCCACTTCCTTTGTCAAATTTCACAGCACTCCTAGGTTCGTCTTGCTTAAAACCTTCTTCTTAAACCTAGGTTGCCTTTGATCACTTGAACCACTTCTCTTCAACATTCAAGCAATCCTACCAAGTTTAGACTCCTAAATTGATTGAGCATACCCATGAGTCTAGATAGGGTCGGGTCATCATGAAGAATAGCCGTACAACATTCTTCTCTCACTAGGTTGGTGACCCCTATTATAAACCTACTCATATAATCCCTAAGGATAGATACTAAGGATGGAGAATATCTAGACAAGATAGAGAATATACACACCATCTAAGAACTCTTGGGGATCCTCTCACACCTTCGAGACAAGAAAGATAAGAAGATTCTTCCTCACAAAATCTCTCAATCTAGATGTCATAGTGCTATCCACAACATTCACTCTAGGCACAATACCCCTATTCAAATGGGTAGTCAAAGCTTGGTTAAAGTACGTAAAGACTCTATAATCTCTCCATTATTTATTTACTGTGGAACCACCAGAACCTCATTACCACCACCCACAAGAGGAAATTAATCACCTTGAGCACCTTGATGAACTTGCTCAACTTTCTCAACTTGAGAAGGAATCTCCTCATTATCTCTTCCATCTTCCAAACTTCTAGCGGCCATCCTTCTAGTATCCATCTTCCGATAATCACAAGGAAAACCATTAAGAAAGACACTCATAACTTTTACTCTATAACACGACACAAGATTAGAAAAGAAGAATACTTTATCGTCCCATTGCCTCTCGCCCATAGATGTCTCGCGACAAACACCGATATTCAAGACTCTACTAGATGTGACCTGATGCGACTTTTGAATTTATAAGACCACTTTCATAACCTATTATCTGATACAACGTTTCTCACGACCCCAGACCACTCCCTAGAATCTACAGTAGATCTCGGATCGGGAAACGACATACTTGAACTCCCGGAGGTCTTGTACAAGCTCTTTAGTGTTGTTTATCGCATATACATATAAGAAAAGTAGTACGGAAATAATATTTTTCATAACATTCGAATAGTCTTTCAAAATCACTTTCATATAAAAACCATACGAAATACTAAATCTCATGTCCTTAAATCGTAGACTCAAAATACACTTGGGACACAGCCTAATATATCAACATTATAGTACTACTAAGTTTATTACAATACTTCGAAATAAGAAATCAAAAGACATTTATGCCCCCGAGTCGAATGAGGAAATACTTCAAACTTTCTTGAAAGATCCTATAATCTAAGCTTCGCTCCCAAAAAAAATTCACCTATAAATCAATTTAAATATACATAAAAACATGGAATTAGTACAAACACATGTACTATGTATAGCATAATGCATAAAAATCATGAAAACTTACATTTAATGGAAATATGCTCTTTTTGGTTAAAATCTCATTGTATAAGCATGAGAAAAACATTTAGTACCTTAGAAAGACATAAAATAACACATAAGCATTATATAAAAAATTTTAATGGCATTATAGTGAACTAGGTCACTGTTATGCTGAAGTTCCTCAACATCAGAATGAGCCCTTACTAGAATGCAATCTTCTCACTAGAGGTTATCCTAAGACTCACCTAAGTAAGAATAAAAGATATCGCCCATACACCCTCTCTGACAATGCCTAAATGATCATAAAGACGACCAGTAATGAGATACACATACAACACACCAAGCACATAAACATGAGATCCTCCTACCAACTGTGATTCTAATATTCACTTGAGTGAGTTGTGAAGCGACTGCCCTTACGATCCCTTCACACATACTTAAGATATCCTTTAGATTACCAAGGATAAAGTTACTCTCACATAATACAATAATATACACATAATATTACATTCTCCTCCAAAAGGTTATAAAAAGAAATATTTAAATAAATCAACAAGAAAATGTCCATACTTGACCTGTTCAAGATTAGTTATTCTTTAACTAGAGCTACTTCCTTTAGCAGACTCACTCGATTCTAGGCGATGTTCTCATAGATTAATTCACATAAAGAATCATATGAATAGGTTCCACATCTAGTTAATAACCCGATCAGATTAACCCTACCAAAGAGGTCCCCTAGGTCTGTCTTCCAATGGCAAAGAGGATAGCTTAATGACTTTAAAAAGGATGATTTCATGTAGTTCCAGCCAACACTAAGTACACCATTCTTACAAGAAGGATATTTTTACTACTTTAATCTTCAAGGATCATAACCTTACCACTACGTTGAAGGTTCCACATCAAGGACCTTTTTAGAAACATTCAAGGTCTCATGTAATTAATACATAAGATCTTTAGCATCCTACGTCAAGACATCTCATATTAATAATCATACATGTATCAAGTAAGAAAAACAATTCTACCACACAAGACACACACCCACATCACTTTATCATATTTAGTGTATCATTCTAGAAGCACATATAAATAACATTTGTGATCTATAAGTCACCCTATACAATTCTATAACATCATTAATATAACAATCACAGACTCATATAGTCAAATAGGATGAATCAAACAACATTTCTAAGACTACACACATAAGGACATAGTCATAGTCTAACATGATAACCTAATTTTAGTAAAAGAACACATACTTTCAACTTAATCACAAGTAGATAAATATGTTCATAATTCACATAAATCAACTATACAAATCATCTTAATATATCAATTAGTTTATGACAATGCCATGATCATCATAATATATAAAGTAACGCCGACAAGGCCACATCATTCACAAGTAAAACACATAGCACCGCCTCCATAAGTGTACCATACAAACTAAAAAATAATTCAAGAGATACATTACATAAAATAAAGAGAATTAGTGCAGAGTACGACCAATCCCTTTTCACCACTTCAATCCATCACTAAATCATCCATTACGATACCAAAAGGTCTTTGCCCATGGCCATGATCATACATTCAATAAAAAACTCATAATACTCAATGAATCAAGGTGAATTCAATATAGATTTATTAATCAAAGACAACCTAGAAATTAATTCAATACAATTCTCACATCTTTCAATAGCCAAGTAAAAATTACACTAGAATTCATAGGAATTAAGACAATATTAATTTACCCATAAAGTAGTTGATGACTATGGATAATGAATTACATGAGTTTATAGGTAAATTGAGTTAAAATCACATAATTAACAATGATTAAATCAATATACAATGATTAAACCATTTATTCAACGACCCATGAATAGATTATAAAATTGGACAATTCATATTTACAATAACATAGAAATCTCTTTGAATTTTTGGCTCCATGATGAAGAGTGTTTCAAGGATAAACCACAAAATCAATGAAGAGTCACCACTAAAATCTTCAATCCATTCTCTTCGTTAAGTTTTGGCTTCAATAGAGTTCAAGTGAATTCCTTAGAGAATTTAGGTTTTAATTTTAGCATAATGAATTCATCTAGGTAGTTATAACTTATAAACTCACTTAAAATACCCAGAATACCCTTAGGAAACCTCCCAAGATCTTATTTTTACATAGGCTGTAAATACAATTTCACCCTTGTATTTTACACAAAGGTGCACAGAAGAAAGTCAACATCGGCGCATGCCCATCGACGACTTGTTAGTCAGATGACGGACCGTCCTGGTTGGTCGTAGTTTGGGTTATAAGGCCAGCATATATGATCTTAAGGTCCCTATTCTAATTCTTGACCCACACCTTATTGACGAGGCATCAACCAGCCTACTGGTTGTCGATTGCCTCAGTCGTTTGGGATGGTCTAGATGACCTTAGGATCTTGGCGAAGATTCCTTCCTCAAGGAAACTTTGTTGGACGAACACATAAAACACGACGAAACATGTTTAAGACACACAAGGTCATTTCAAGGAAAACATTCAAAAGTCATGGACGTTCTTCGATGTTTGACCTCAAAACTTCATGAAACTTGACACACTTTCTATAAATGCTATAATGAATTATATAAGGAACTCATACACTAATGAAACACACATTTTAGCACATAAGAACACATGTGGCCTTTCAGGTGACTTGTTGTCGAATGTCTTGGTCGTCCGTTGACATTTGACTCCCAATTCACCTAATACTTTAGACATTAACTTATTAACACATTATAAACAATTTCAGGGACTTAGACCCAATGAAATATTTCTTAGTCTCTAGCATCACCTAAGTCATTTTGTAGGTATACAACCAAGGCCGACATGAAGTCCTGATTCCCTCATCTTTTTCCTTGTACACCTAGCCAAAGTTATTTTTAGTACTTTCTGTTGAAGGAGAGTTTTTTATAATGTTGATCTCATCATGGTTTTGGAGTATTTGCATATTATTTTAGTATTTTGTCATTAAATTGATGTTTCATGAATTATGTTTCTCATGATTTACTTGCACTTATATGTATTGTGTTATATAGTCTTCATTATAGTTGTAATGAGAATGCTTGATGTTTATGATACGAAGTTAGAATGTTTACTCTTTAATGATCCCATTGATCTCATGTTAAAGTGGAAAAGGTAGTTCCTCCTTGTATGATGTGAAATGAGGAGCTTTTGTCTGTGATGAGTTGTGGAATAAGTTTGTGTAACAACCCTAAAAAAAAATAGGTTAAACTAGAGTATAACATGTGTTTCATGAGATAATAAGGTGTAAAAATGGTGAACTATATAAATATAAGTCCATTTGAAGAGTTTAGAAGTAAACGTCAAAGACCGATCAAGACATTTGGAAACTAGTCAATGTGAGTTTTAGTGTGACTTTGAATGTTTTATGTGTTGTTTGGTGTCTAAATTTATAGTCGAGGACCCTAACATCTAAATGAATTAATTAAGGTTCAAAAAGTTCGGTTATGAATCCCCAAAAACCACCGTAAGTGTCGTTGAGAATGCCGCAAACCTTGGCGAGAAAGCTGTCAAAACAGTCCTAAAAGAGGCCCATCAATCGACGCTCTGTTGGATGGGGGTGTGGCTGCACTCTTGGTTGTGGGAGCTTAGACCCCAAGGATCAGTCTCTGAAAAAACAATGGATCAGTACGACGGTTTTTTTGTCAGCTGATAATCCATTTATTTGAACGTCGATTGAGGCCTGAAATATTTCTGGAAGTCCCGACAAATTTTGGGGTAGTTTGGGAAATTCACCTACTATAAGGACCCAAAATGCATTAAGACAAAATAGATCCTAGCATGTGTATAATGATCTTATGATTTCTTAAAATTACTAAATATAGTGGTACGAGTCAGTAAACAGAATTTTGAAGAGCTTGGAGGTTAAACGTCGAAGAACGTCCGATGACGTTTGACAGTTAACCTTGGGACGTGCTTGAGTGTCTTATTACATTTCATGATGTTTTAAGCAGTGTTTGGAGATAAAATAAATAGGGAAGGTTCATAACATCTAGATGGACGTACTTACCATTGAACGTATGGGACCAACTCCCCAAGGATCGTAATAGGTTTCCTTTAAGAGGACCCATCCTTGGGCCAACAAGCTTCCCAAGGCAGCAAAAAGTTGTTCTTGCATGAAAAATGTCCGCGTAGAGGAATAGGATCACCTTACACCAAAATTTTTCTCCGCATTACGGACACAAGTCAGACTCTACTGTCTCAGATTTATTTTCTAAAATCATGCGGGAGCAGCTCTGCATCGCAAACTTGTTTCCCGACAAAAGTTCTTAAATTATAAGTTGAGATTGACTTCTCTAAAAGGGTCAAATTGATCTGGGATATTTGTGAAATTACGGAGTTGGTTAGAAAGAGTTTTGAAGACTTATCTAACCCTTTCCCAATTAGAAAACCCCAACACCCACTAAGATATTTAATCAAAACTTCTCCCTCTCAAAAACTCTCTCAAGAACATCATTGACGGAGAGAAATTGGGGGCTGCTCTTAGGACGAATTCACAAAGAAATCAAGATGAGTTTAAGTATATAATCTAAGTAATGTGAATATTAATAATCCATGGATTCTTCCATTCATGGATTCCATTGTTATCCCTCAATTGAAAATCCAAAATACCCCAATCTAGAGAGGGTTGTGATATCATTGTATATAAGGCTTGATTGTGATACCAATCTAGTGGGTAACATTCTGTTATGTTCTGTCACGACCCAAATCGGTGACGCGACTGGCACCCACATTTACCCTCCTATGTGAGCGAACCAACCCATATAAACCTTAACATTTTAATACAATATCAACAAAAGAAATGCGGAAGACTTAAACTCATTAATAAAACAATTCAAAACTATTATTAATATCCCCAAAATCTGGAAGTCATCATCACAAGACATCTATCTCAAATTACTAAACTAAGAATGTCTAAGAACTAAAAAATACATAAAAGCTAGTCCATGCGGAAGTTCAAGGCATCAAGACTTGAAGAAGAAGACCCAGTCCAAGCTAGATGCATTAGCTCACCCTAATTTCCGATGAAGTGAAGACTGGCTAGATCTACTGTTGAGTTGAAGTTGACGGAACGTTTGCTGCATTACAAAATAACAAAGAAGAAAACATAAAAGTAGGGGGCAGTACAACCACAAGTAATGAGTAGATATCATCGGCCAACTCAAAATAGGGAACAGTATATATATCAATATAATGTAAATCAACTACAATACTCAACGTGTAGCAATAACAACAACCGAGTTACACATGAGGACTCAAGCCTCAATACCATACTCATTTGGGAATTAAGTTCATTAGATTGAGTATATTCATCATCTTTCAAGATTCATTATCTTTCTTTCTCTTGTGTCGGTACGTGACACTCTGCTCCTCTATTTCTATCCTGGTGCCGGAACGTGGCACTCCGATCCTCATATACTATCCTTGTACCGGAACGTGGCACCCGATCCATTTACTATCCTGGTGTCGGAACGTGACACTCCGATCCTCATATTCATTCTATCCTGGTACCGGAACGTGGCACCCGATCCATTTACTATCCTTGTGTCGGAATGTGACACTCCGATCCTCATATTCATTCTATCCTGGTACCGGAATGTGGCACCCGATCCCTTTATTCATCAAGCCTTCTTTCATACTAAGGCATTATCATTAACAAGTAAATTAGGGTTCTTTCAAGATTTGGGATTCAATAGCTTCATCATGCTTTGTTAATTCATCACAATTTCATATTCATATTCATGCAAGCTTACAATTAAGCACATAGTAGGGTTTACAATAATATCAACACATGATATTCACTATTAAGAGTTTACTACAAGTAGCATGAAAACCATAACCTACCTCCACCGAGGACTAGTGATCAAGCAAGAATTTCCCCAAGCTTTCTTCTTCTCGTTCAATCTCCTCAATTCGTTTCTCTTTTCTCTCTCTTGTTCTTTCTCTTTTGTTTTCTTTATCCAAACCTCCTTCTTTTTTACCCTAATTAAAAGTATAATTAAGTGTAAAGGAGGACAATAAAACCCCACTAATTAACCCAAAGTTACCTCTTTTATCCCTCAAGGATTTGAGTTATTAATATAAACCCTCAATCTTTATAATTAAGGAAAGAATAGTCCAAAACGACCCTTAAAACGTGTAGAGGAATCCTATTCTGCCTGGGACTGCACAACCTGTGACGGGCCGTCGTGCCTGCGACGGTCCGTCACGCAGGTCGTCGCAGCCTCCCAAATTCAGGTGGACTGTGACGGCCCGTCACACCAGTGACGGTCCGTCCTGCACCTCCGTCCTGACGGTCAGAAACTCATTTTTCGGTACCCAATTTCAGAATTCCTAAGTATATTGAAACGGTGCCTCACGACGGTTCGTCGTAGATGTGACGGCACGTCCTGCAGGTCCGTCACAGATTACAGAGAGTCGATTTTAATATCAAATTTCAAAATTCTAAGTGTCATGGAACGACACCTCCTCGACGGGCCGTCGTGACTACGACGGTCCGTCGTTACATCCGTCGTCCCAGCCAGTTTTTCCAGAAATAAAATCTGTTGCTCAAAACGACTAAACAGGTCGTTACAATAGATACCAATTTACCCATCGTTCGTCCCCGGATGATCAACAGAAGAAAAAACAATGGCGAAAAAGAGAGTACCTGAATCTGTGAACAGATGTGGGTATTTTCTTGCATATCTGCCTCCTTCTCCCAAGTAGCTTCTTCAACCGGTCGATTCTTCCATTGAAGTTGATGGATGCAATCTCTCTCGACCTCAACTTGCGAACTTCTCTATCTAATATAGCAACTGGTTCCTTTATAAGTCAAGTTCTCATCCAACAACACTGAGTCCCAACGGATAATGTAGTTTCCATCTCCATGGTATCTTTTCAACATGGACACATGAAATACCGGATGCACTCCGGACAGCCCTGGGGGCAAGGCTAATTCATAAGCCACCTCCCCTATTCGCTTAAGCACTTCAAATGGTCCAATGTACCTTGGACTTAGTTTACCCCTCTTTCCAAACCGCATCACTCCTTTCATGGGTGAAACCTTCAACAAGACTTGTTCGCCTTCCATGAACTCCAAGTCTCTAACCTTTCGGTCTGCATACTCCTTTTGTCTACTTTGCGCCGCTAGAAGTTTTTCTTGAATGCCCTTCACCTTATCTAACGAATCCCTCAAGAGGTCAGTACCCCAAGGTCTAACCTCAAATGCATCGAACCAACCAATGGGAGATCTACACCTCCTCCCATACAATGCTTCAAATGGAGCCATATCAATACTAGAGTGATAGCTATTATTGTATGAAAACTCTGCCAAAGGTAAGAAGCTATCGCAATGGCCAGCAAACTCTATCACACATGCACGAAACACATCCTCCAACACTTGAATCGTTCGCTCAGACTGACCATCGGTCTTAGGGTGAAATGCAGTGCTAAGGTCCAACCTAGTACCCAATTCAGCATGCAATGTTTCCAAAACTTAGAAGTAAACTGCGTACCTCTATCTGATATGATGGATAGTGGAACCCCATGCAATCGAACGATTTCTGAAGATGTAGATTTGCTAACTTCTCTGCATTGTAAGTCACCTTGACCGGAATGAAGTGAGCAGATTTAGTTAACCTATCAACAATCACCCAAATGGAGTCATACTTACCCATTGTCTTTGGAAGACCAACCACAAAGTCCATTGCGATTCTCTCCCACTTCCATTCAGGAATGGGCATTCTCTGAAGTGTTCCTCCGGGCCTTTGGTGTTCATATTTCACTTGTTGACAGTTTGGACACTTGGCAATAAAGTCAACAATATCACGCTTCATTCTACTCCACCAAAAGTGTTGCTTTAGGTCGCGATACATCTTGGTTGCACCCGGATGTATAGAATACTTTGAACTATGAGCCTCTGCCAGAATAGTGTTGATCAAATCATCAACTCGGGGTACACATACCCTTCCCTTGATTCTCAAAACACCTTCCTAATCGATTGTCGCTTCCTTAGCCTCTCCTCGCAATACTTTATTAGTTTCTCATCATCAAACTGTTTTCCCTTAATTTTGTCATGAAAAGAAGATCTTGACTCCACACTAGCCAACAATCCTCCCTTCTCATTTACTTCTAACCTCATAAGGTCATTAGCCAAAATCTGCACTTCTCTAGCCAATGGGCGTCTAGAAGCTTGCAAATGAGCTAGACATCCCATGCTTCCCGCCTTTCTACTCAAAGCATCTGCTACAACATTAGCCTTCCCCGGATGATACAAAATAGTGATGTCGTAGTCCTTCAGTAGTTCCATCCATCTCCTTTGTCTCAAGTTCAAATCTTTCTGAGTAAAGACATACTGTAGGCTACGATGATCCGCATAGACTTCACACTTAACTCCATATAAATAGTGCCTCCATTGCTTTAATGCAAACACTACCGCGGCCAATTCCAAGGCATGGGTTGGATAGTTACGTTCATGCACTTTTAATTGTCTTGAAGCATAAGCAATCACGTTCTTCTCTTGCATTAGCACTGCACCCAAACCCGAGTAGGATGCATCACAATAAACAATGAAGTTCTTACCCTCTATCGGCAAGGTGAGGATAGGTGCGGTAGTCAACAAAGTCTTGAGTTTCTGAAAGCTTTCTTCGCACTCATCCGACCATACGAATGGAACGTTCTGTTTAGTCAAGTTCGTCAGTTGGGACGCAATAGAGGAGAATCCCTTGACAAATCGTTGGTAGTAGCTAGCTAACCCAACAAAGCTTCTTATTTCTGACACATTAGTGGGTCTTACCCAATTCTTCACTGTCTCAATCTTAGAAGGATCTACCATTACCCCATCCTTCGAAACCACATGCCCCAAGAAGGACACTGCATCTAGCCAAAACTCACACTTAGAGAACTTGTCGTAAAGCTTTTTCTCCCTCAACATTTCCAATACAACTCTCAAATGATCTTCATGTTCCTTCTTGCTCTTTGAGTATACCAATATATCATCAATAAATACGATCACGAAGAGGTCCAAGTATGGCTTAAAAATCCCGTTCATCAAGCTCATGAACGCAGCAGGGGCGTTCGTAAGACCAAAAGACATCACCACAAATTCGTAATGTCCATATCTCGTTCGAAAAGCAGTCTTTGGCACATCCGTTGCCCGTATTTTCAATTGATGATAACCGGATCTCAAGTCAATCTTAGAAAAAAGACAAGAACCTTGTAGTTGATCGAATAAGTCATCAATGCGAGGAAGAGGATACTTGTTCTTAATAGTTACCTTGTTCAGTTGTCTGTAGTCTATGCACATCCTAAAACTCCCATCCTTCTTCTTCACAAATAAAACCGGAGCACCCCATGGAGATGCACTTGGTCTAATGAAGCCTTTGCTCAACAACTCTTGAAGTTGAGCCTTTAACTCTCTTAATTCGGCGGGAGCCATTCTATAAGGGGGTATAGAAATGGGGCGAGTGCCCGGTTCAAGATCGATACAGAAGTCAATGTCCCTATCTGGTGGCATACCAGGAAGATCTGCAGGGAACACATCCAAAAACTCACGGACTACCGAAACCGACTCAATCGACGGTACTTGGGTAGTGTCATCCTTGAGATGGGCCAAGAAAGCTAAACACCCTTTATTGACCATTTTCTTAGCACGGAGAAATGAGATGATACGCACCGGATTGGAAGTGTAGTCACCCTCCCACACTAACGGATCTGTCCCAGGCTTGGCGAACGTCACCGTTTTAGCATTACAATCCAAGATCGCAAAATTCGGAGAAAGCCAAGTCATACCCAGAATTACATCAAAGTCACCCATTTCTAAAATAACCAAGTCTACATAAGTGTTGCTCCCCACAAAATTCACCAAACAAGACCTATACACCTTTTCAACTATCAAAGACTCACCCACCGGAGTAGAAACACGAATAGGCATATCAAGTAATTCACAATGTAAATTTAAACCATTAGCAAATGATGACGATACATATGAAAACGTGGAGCCAGGGTCAAATAATACAGATGCCATGCAATCACAAACCAAGAGACTACCTATGATAACAGCATCAGACGCCTCCGCTTCAGATCTCCCAGGGAAAGCGTTACAATGGGCCCTATCGTTTGTCTGTCCATTTCCCCTACCATGTTGTGTCGTAGTGGCTCCAATTTGCCCATCACCTCTACCGTTGTGGTGACCACCATTACCTCGACCACCACGTCCTCCAGAAAAATGGCCTCTACCATGACCACCTCTACCTCTAGCTAGTGGGGTTCTGTAATTCTGGTTTGGACAATACCTCTTAATGTGTCCAACCTCCCCACATCCATAACACTCTCGGGGTTCATGCATAGGTCTCTCGGAGTAGTGTTGACCGTTCTGAGGTGGACTCCCAACTACAGTCTGTAGTGAAGACTGAATTGGTCGACTTGAGTAACCTCCGGAGCTCTGTCCTCTAGAGTGAGGACCATTAAACTCACCTCCCCTTCGAAACCTCTTTGATGTCGATGTCGTGGTGAAGTCATCTGGCTTCACTCCTTCCACCTCTATCACAAAGTCTACCACCTCTTGGAAGGACGTTGCCGTTGCCGCTATCTGTAAGGCTGAAATCCGCAACTCTGACCTCAACCCCTTCACGAAACGGCGGATCCGTTCTTGTGGACTAAAACAAAGTTGGGTGGCATACCTGGATAATGCACGAAATTTGGCCTCATATGCATTAACCGTCATCCTACCTTGCTCGAGACTCAAGAACTCATCCCTTTTTCTATCTCTCAAAGTCCTTGGGATATACTTCTCCATAAACAGGGTAGAGAATGATTCCCAAGTCATAGGTGGTGCCTCTGTTGGTTGACACTCAACATGTGACCGCCACCACATTTTGGAGTTCCCTTGAAACTGATAGCTTACGAACTCAACGCCAAACCGTTCGACTATACCCATCTTGTGTAGTAGCTCATGACAATCAACCAGAAAATCGTAGGCATCCTCTGATTCTGCGCCCTTAAAGACTGGAGGTTTCAATTTCAAGAACTTACTGAAAAGTTCATGCTGATCATTTGTCATAATAGGCCCAGTAGTCAGACGTGGAAATGTGCCTATTCCCAATGATGCCTCCATGCGAGGAGACATAGTAGCCGCATGTCGTATCTCTGAAACCGGAGGTGTTGGTGCAGAAACCACTGGAGGTGCCTGTCCCTGATCGGATAACCCGCTAAGATAAGCAAGTACCTGGTTGATCATCTCTGGGGTAGGTTGGGGTGGCATTTCCTCATTCTGCTCTTGTTCAGTTTCCCCTTCCTCACCCTCTCTTACTACCTCCTCAGTCGGTGGAGGAGTCACAGCCCTAGCCTCGGATGGACTAGGTGCTCGTCCTCTTCCCCTAGAGGACGTCTTCCCACGACCTCTTCCACGGCCTCTTGCCGTTGCTCTTCCTCGAGCTACAGCCCCAGTGGCTGGCCCAGTCGTTTCTTGCCTTTCCGTTGTTGCTGCTGGTGCGGTCGTTGCTCTAGTTCTAACCATCTGCGAAATAGAGTGAAGATGGTCAGATACCAATTCGTATCGCCTAGATACCAATTGGACTCAAGTAGTAGCACGAAAGAAAGAATGAAAGTGTGAAATTTCCTAAAGTCTATAGCCTCTCAAGGAAAAGTAAAGGCGTCCCCCTACCGTTCCTTAAGACTCTACTAGACCTGTTCTTGTGTGATGAGACCAACGAACCTAATGCTCTGATACCAAGTTTGTCACGACCCAAATCGGGGACGCGACTGGCACCCACATTTACCCTCTTATGTGAGCGAACCAACCCATATAAACCTTAACATTTTAATACAATATCAACAAAAGAAATGCGGAAGACTTAAACTCATTAATAAAACAATTCAAAACTATTATTAATATCCCCAAAATCTGGAAGTCATCATCACAAGAACATCTATCTCAAATTACTAAACTAAGAATGTCTAAGAACTAAAAATACATAAAAGCTAGTCCATGCCGGAAGTTCAAGGCATCAATACTTGAAGAAGAAGACCCAGTCCAAGCTAGACGCATTAGCTCACCCTGAATTTCTGATGAAGTGAAGACTGGCTAGATCTACTGTTGAGTTGAAGTTGACGGAACGTTTGCTGCATTACACAAATAACAAAGAAGAAAACATAAAAGTAGGGGGTCAGTACAACCACAAGTACTGATTAGATATCATCGGCCAACTCAAAATAGGGAACATTATATATCAATATAATGTAAATCAACTACAATACTCAACGTGTAGCAATAACAACAACCGAGTTCACACATGAGGACTCAAGCCTCAATACCATACTCATTTGGGAATTAAGTTCATTAGATTGAGTATATTCATTATCTTTCTTCCTCTTGTGTCGGTACGTGACACTCCACTCCTCTATTTCTATCCTGGTGCCGGAACGTGGCACTCCGATCCTCATATACTATCCTGGTACCGGAACGTGGCACCCGATCCATTTACTATCCTGGTGTCGGAACGTGACACTCCGATCCTCATATTCATTCTATCCTGGTACCGGAACGTGGCACCCGATCCATTTACTATCCTGGTGTCGGAACGTGACACTCCGATCCTCATATTCATTCTATCCTGGTACCGGAACGTGGCACCCGATCCCTTTATTCATCAAGCCTTCTTTCATACTAAGGCATTTTCATTAACAAGTGAATTAGGGTTCTTTCAAGATTTGGGATTCAATAGCTTCATCATGCTTTGTTAATTCATCACAATTTCATATTCATATTCATGCAAGCTTACAATTAAGCACATAGTAGGGTTACAATAATATCAACACATGATATTCACTATTAAGAGTTACTACAAGTAGATGAAAAACCAACCTACCTCCACCGAGGACTAGTGATCAAGCAAGAATTTTCCCCAAAGCCTTTCTTCTTCTCGTTCAATCTCCCTCAATTCGTTTCTCTTTTCTCTCTCTTGTTCTTTCTCTTTTGTTTTCTTTATCCAAACCCTCCTTCTTTTTTACCCTAATTAAAAGTATAATAAGTGTAAAGGAGTACAATATAAAACCCCACTAATTAACCCAAAGTTACCTCTTTTATCCCTCAAGGATTTGAGTTATTAATATAACCCTCAATCTTTATAATTAAGGAAAGAATAGTCCAAAACGACCCTTAAAACGTGTAGAGGAATCCTATTCTGCCTGGGACTGCGCAACCTGTGACGGGCCGTCGTGCCTGCGACGGTCCGTCACGCAGGTCATCGCAGCCTCCCAAATTCAGGTGGACTGTGACGGTCCGTCCTGCACCTCCGTCCTGACGGTCAGAAACTCGTTTTTCGGTACCCAATTTCAGAATTCCTAAGTATATTGAAACGGTGCCTCACGACGGTTCGTCGTAGATGTGACGGCACGTCCTGCAGGTCCGTCACAGATTACAGAGAGTCAATTTTAATATCAAATTTCAAAATTCTAAGTTTCATGGAACGACACCTCCTCGACGGTCCGTCGTGACTACGACGGTCCGTCGTTACATCCGTCGTCCCAGCCATTTTTTCAAGAAATAAAATCTGTTGCTCAAAACGACTAAACAGGTCGTTACATGTTCTTATGATTATTATATGATATTTTCATGAATTTTTCATGGTAAATTGTACTAATTGATGTTAAAGGTGATCATGCTTATTTTACGACGTTACAGGCCAGATGAAAGTTCTAAGTTGATCCTCATAATTTAATTGTATTGTACAATATTAGGTAATGATTGAACCACCTATATATGAATTGAACTAGTCTTAATTGATCAAATATTATCTTTACTTGTAAAGCTGTTATTGAACCTATGTGATCAAGTAATACTAAAATTGTTTTCTAATAATTAAATTGAATGAATTAAGTTTTCATTGAACATGGATCAAAATGAATTGAAAGTAGTTAATCGATAATGGGATGTTAGAATATTAATTATAGGTCCTTGGGGGTAAAATCATTATGAATGAATTGTAATGATGTTCTCTTCTATTCTACACTTAGACATGAACTAGATGGGAATCAAGTTCTCTTACATAGATGAACTTTAATTTGACCTAAGAACCTAAAATGAATCAAGACATGATAAACTAGAAGAGTTAGAAGTTGCATTGAATAGCCTATTCTTGGGTAATTGACTAGGTGACCTAATAACAATGTGTGTTATCTTGAGATGTGAATATCATGAGAGCTTGAGATGGTAGATCTCAAGGGTATCTTGAGATAGTAAAATCTCAAAGAGGTTTGAGTTGAAATACTTATGGTAGCTTATGATTTTTTATATCATGGTAGCTTGAGGTGATGAACTTCATGGTATCTTGGGATGGAGGATGTCACTCCTTCTTGTTTAAGTTTGTCTTGTATTTCTAGGATGCTTGATCATGGTAGCTTGACTTGGTTTGACCAAAACCATTTCATGGTAGCTTTAAGGGAAAGGCCTATACTTTCCTAATGTTAGCTTGATTTGTATAAAAGGTGTATTTTATTAAATAGCTTAGGATTAGTTTCTCATGATAGCTTAGGTTTGAGGATTCATCCTCCTCTCTGATTAGATTGAATCTACATGATTTGTTGGATTATTATTAGGATGTGTGTTTCCTTCCTTAATTAGCTTAGATTAGGTCGTCTAGAGAGTTATTTAGTATGGATGTTAGTATAGGATGCTATCCATACATGGAACAAATATGACTTGAAAGAACATATGATATGACCCCTATGTTATGTATGTATAGCTTGGTTAGTGGATATGGTTGATTTACATGACATGATTGACTTAGATGATAGTTCCTTGTCAATATGAATTGGATCTACTAGAGACTCCTAAACTAAAATCAAAGGGATTAGGGTGACTTCAAGACATGCTTAGTGTTTGAGGTAGATTGGGATCCCTCACATGCATTGCACAAGTGTGCTTGAGGTTGCCTACGGGCATAGTTTTCATATGTTATGATGAATTTAAGTCTTAATTAAGAAGATGGATTATGATAAAGAATGATCAAAGAGAGGTACTTATCTTTGGTAATAATAGGGGATGTTACCTTAGCCTTGCGCAAGTATACCAGGAGGTGGATTGTGAGGTAGTTCATCTGAATAGGAAGGAAAATAAGCCAACAATGAACTCTTATATGCTTTATGATGATGTAATATGCCAATAACATTTATTATATGCTTATGCTTTTATCTTTTATGATTATTTCTATTATTGACTAACCGTTTGGTATATTGTATGTTTTAATATATTAGTTTCCATAATTAGTACATATCATACTAATTATATATGTCCCTACATTTTAATACAATGTCGGGGCTTGAGAAAGTTGATTGACTTTGAAAGCAAGAGTTCCGAGGCATCGAAGGAGAGAAGATTGGCGAGTCCTCGTAGCATCCGAGGACACCACCACGATGATGTCTTTTATGTTTTTTTCTATGTTAGACTTTAATGGTCTGTGACAAAATACTATTGTACTCATGATGTTATATATTATTTTTGATACATATATTAGTAGTTTTATTAAATGATTTTGCATTATGTTTTGAAAGAAAAGTTTTAATTCCACACTATTTTTCGTATGTATGAAATGAATGATGTCTAAGGGCTTGTACAAGACCTCTGAGAGGTCAAGTATATCGTGTTTTGACTTACAAGATGTCCTATTTTTTAGGGTGTACTTTGTTGCTTGACGAACATGGTATCAGATCATAAGGTTATGAAATGGTCTTAAGGTATCTCTAAATTACGTCTAGTAGAGTATTAATCATCGGTTTGAGTCAATACACATCTATAAGTACGAGGCTATGGAATGCTTAGTAAAGTTCAACTTCTTCACTTTTCAAGTCGTGGCATAGAATTTTGCAAAAGCCATTTTTCTAATATTTTCCTATGATTTTGTCCAGTGTTATGGTAATGTTAGGGCTAATGCTAGGGGGAAAAGTGATGGAATGTAGAATCAAGAGGTCCCTCCCCAAGGGAATGAATTTCCTCCTCAAGTTCCTAATGCTCATCATGAGGGGAATGTGACGAGAAGAATTTAGGACTTCTATGAACTTGTTATCTCAAACCTTGACGACCCAATCCAATAGTGAGGTGGTAGATAACCCTATAGGCGGAATATGTGCTAAATATACATAGAGGGTTCTTGAGGATGAATACTCCGGAATATAGTGGTTCGAAGATGGAGGAAGATCCAAATGGGTTCATATATGAGGTTTATAAGACTCTTGCTATTATGGGATTGACTTATAGGGAAAAAGTAGAGCTATCCACTTATAAATTTAAAGGTGTAGCTCAAGCGTGGTATGATAAATGGAAACATTCTTAGCCGGTAAAGACGGGTCCCTTACAGTGGGAGACTTTTAAGTCTACTTTCCTTGATAGGTTCTTCCCTAGGGAATTGAGGGATGCTATGTTCGGGGAATTCATAAACCTCAAGCAAGGCAAATTGAGTTCTAAGGAGTAGGATTTTAAGTTCACTCAATTTTCTAAGTATGCTCCAATGTTGGTAGCAAACCCTAGAGACTTGATGAATAGGTTCATGACTGGGGTGTCTGAACTAGTAGAAGAAGAGTGCCATATGGAAATGCTTGCAGATGGATATCTCGAAACTAAGAGTGTTTTCTCAACAAATAGAAAAGTCAAGCTTAAGAAGGAGAGAAAGAGAGTTAGGCTTTAAAGTGAAGGGTCCGGTCAACATGGTCGTTCTATGAATCGGCAAAAGTTTTCCGGACAAGGCTACTTTAGTACTCCTAGGTATGATAAGCGCAGTGAATACTCCCAACCTACCTTCCCTAGGCGTGCTAAGAAACATGAGAGTTGGTGGTTTTGCGATAGACATAGTAGCTATGGGTGTGATCAGAGTTGTCACATGATGAAAGATTTCCATAAGGCAAAATCTAATGTGAGGGAATGCAAGCAAGTCGCGACTAATCAAGTGAAAATAGGTTCTATTCTCTTCAATGCAAGTGCAATAAAGAATGATAACCTTCTATCCTTATTCGATATCTGTTTCTTTATTGATTTATCATAACTTATGGAATCTCCAACTGTGGGATAAGGAGACTTTTTATGAGGTATTTATATTGTTATGTTGGAAAGCTCCTCAAACAAACTAGGTTGAACTAGATCTTCATATGTGTCTCATTAGTTAATTTTATTTTAAAATAGTTTATAATAATGTTTTGAAGCAGTTTTTAATGTTTGGTGATGTTTAGTAGTCGAACGCCCATGATGTTTAGAAGATGTGCCTTCAAAAGAACTTTTGTCTCCTTGTATATTTTTTAATGTTTTACTTGTTCCTTTTGGTAAAAAATGATATTAAGGGACCTATTACTTAAATGATCATTTATAGGAGTTCAAGGTCCGGGTACAACTCCACCTAGGACCCACAAGGTCTCGGAATAAACTGCCTACTTCATTGTCCCATCTATGTCCATCATCAACATACCGTAGTCTTATTGACGGGTCATCATTTGGGGGTGTAGCTCAACCCTAGAAGGACAGGCTGTTGACCAGGCAACACCCAGTAGCTAGGGGTCCTCGATGAGGTCATTATAATGTTGTCAAAAAATTCTGCCAAGGCTTGGGGTGTTTGTAAATTAACACCCAGTATTTTATGAACCGTGGATGATATTTTTAGGGTATTTAGGGTATATTAAGTTGGTTTTACGTCCTAGACCTAGACAAAACCCTTTTTTCAGATATTCAAAAGCCCTCCCTCATAAAAAATAGCCACTTTCAAATGATTTAAAAAGGGTTAAAAACTCCAACTTTCTCTATGGTTGATTCCAAGCATGGGTCATTACAAGAAAATGCAATAAGGATTAAAATATATTTTTTTTAGTGTTATTTGGTGATTTTAACGTTATAATATCAATAAAACCATGTTTATGCTTTTTATTAACTTTTAGTTTTTGTAATGGGTTTAATGAGCATGATTATAAAATTATATAGTTATGGTTTCTTTATGGTTAAATTTTTATTAAGCTACATCCCTAAGGGCTATTTTATGATGAATTCTTGGATAAATTATTGATAGGTGGTGAAAGCTTGGATGAATGGTAAGTTTGTTATATTTATTTAATTCTTATTGCGAAATTATGTTGAGTGTTATTGTCCACCTTTGGTGGCTTGTTTACTTTAAGTATATGAATATAAATATACATGGTTATTGTGAATAGGTCTATGAAGGCATAGTATGTGATGTTAAATGATAATGATGATGTTCTTGTTGATGTGCTTTATGAAGCTTGTTATGTGAAGTATGTTGGAGAGTAGGTCTAAGTTAAGTATATGTTTATGTGAATTTTTCTAGTGTGTGATAGATGATGAATGAAGTTATGAATACGTTTCAGAGACAATGTTATGAAAATGGTTATTGTATGGAGGGTGTACTCACACACATACACACTTGAATGAATGAACGAAGTTAATAAATGTGAATGTGGAAGTTTTGGGGTGAACACTCTTTGTGAGTTGAGATGAAGTGTTTAGTAGCAAAATCATTATTTTCCAAGATAATGCTAATGTAGGTTGGAGGACGGATACCCTTAGTTAGTTGAGATGTGGCGTCCGATAGTTATCCCCTTATCTTAGAAATGGATACTTAAGACTATGTCGGGGAGTTATACTTAGCACCGAGTTGATTTGATGAAGGGGTGCTTACACTTCGTGAGTTGAAATGTTTTTTCCAATGTACCTCTTAAGATGAGTACTCCTCGATTATAGAGAATGAGTTACTTAATAGCAATATCCTTATCCCTTAACTATGCGCCCGCATAGGTGTAGCTATTGCAAAATACATGTAATGTCTAAGAGAATGACCCTACCTTAGGAAAGTGGGGATCTGTAATACACTAAAATGATCTAAGGTTAACTACAACTTTGTGAATTTTTATCGATTTAATTTTAAGTTAAAATGAGTTACATTGATGTTCATAGGCAGTGTGTGAAGTTTTGTTAACTTTGTAGGTCAAACGTCCATGATGTTCGGAAGGTGTGCCAAAGTGCTTGTGTGCATTGATATATTTGAGTGAGTTTTACGTGTTTTTTTAGTCAAAATTGATGTGGCATGTTTCTAAGACCTATATGACTTTGTATAGGATTTTAAAGTCAGGGCACGATTCCACCTAGGACCCACGAGGGAACCTAGAAGAGGATCCCACCTCTTGGCAAGGAGCTGCCAAAAGAAGACTAGAAGAGTTCATGTTTAGTCTTGATGTGAATGAGTAAACGTTAGTTGGAGTTCCTACCTTGTTAGAGGTATAATGGTGATTTGAAGTATGATACCTTGAAGATGGATTTACCCTATGTGGGGGTGAATGAGTTTAGTAGAAAGGTAGTTGATATCCTCATCTTTCTTTTTTGTTCTTATTCATGCTTAAGACCAAATACTTAGTAGTTTGGTAATGATTAAGAGTCTTGCATAATATTATGAGTTATCATGTGATATATATGATTTTGTGAAGCATGTAAAGTGTGTGATGTGATGAATGAAGGTTTAAGCATGTATAGAAGTTAAATATAATTAAAATGATGCTTATGTGCAAGATGTGCTCACATGTACACACGCTCACACTTGATTGAATGAATAAAGCTAAGTTAAGTCAAAAGTGAAGGAGTTGAGATGAAGGGTTTAGTAGGAACCTCACTAAATCCTAAGAGCTTTCTAAGAGAGCTTGGTGGATGAATGCATTTCGTGAGTTGAGATGTGGTCTTCACTAGTAATACTTAACCTATAGTTTATAATGTTGAGAATCCGTGAAATGTTATTCCTAGCATCGAGATGTTATGAAGAAGAGGTGATAACACTTCGTGAGTTGAGATGTTGTATTCCAATGTACCTTTTGAGATGATTACTTCTCGTTAGTAGAGTATGACTTACTTAGTGGCAATCTCCGTATCCCTTAACTATGCACCTGCGTAGGAGTAGCTATTGTGAAAGCCATGTAAAAGCTAAAATGAATGACTTTACTCTAGGAAATTTAGGATCCCTCATCTCGTAGGGGTTAATATCGGGATTCCATGTCTAGATCTCATGGTCTATGTCAAATAAGCTAACTACCACAAAATAAATGAAAATGCTAAGTCTTTTAAAAGAGTGTACTACTTAGTGTAGGTAGTGGAATGGGACAGTATTTTGTTCATAGGACTAGGTAGGCATTCCGAAAGGGGAGTCTTAGTGAGTCTTATGTGAATTGAATGAACTAACTCTCCTAAAAGAATATACTACTTAGGGTAGGTAGTGGAATGGATCCATTGCACTAACTAGACCTTCCAAAAAAGGGAGTATTGGTGCCAATCCTTCTAAATAAGTGTCCTACTAAGGGTAGGTGGTGGTATGGGACCCCATCTACCCATTGCACTATGTGGGCATTCCAAAAGGGAAGTCTTGGCGGGTTGTTTGGGTGTTCTTATAATGTCTTGTCATTGAGTGGGTACTTGTTTTCCCGAGGTGAGTAAGCCAAAAAGGTGTAGTCTTGAGGATCGGTTTGGTATTTATTGAAGGAGGCATATGCGACTTCTTTCATGTCTTACCTTGGTGAATCTTAAGATAATCCTTAGTTAGGGAAACTCCTACAGAAATGAGTTCACTTGCTTTTTGCTTTGCCTTGGAAGTTCACTCGTTTAGAATTAGGCTAGTTCACTGCAAAGGTTCAAAATAAAGTCACTGTACTATTTGGAAGTGTACTTTAAAGTGCGTCTTTTGGTTAAATTATGGAAAATTCTTCTCTAAGTATAAAATGAATATTCTAATGTTTTTTACGTCTATATTCATGAATGTTTTACTTAATTGGCAAGAAAATGTGTTTTTACTTTAAAGTCATACTTAGTACACTTTTTTGTACTAACCCAATACTTTTCTATACTCTATAAGTATAGGTTCTGGAACAAATCTTGAAGCCTAGAACGCAAAGCTTGGAAAAGTTCCTCTCAAGACAATGTGTGTCCATATATATCCTAGGGCATAATTCTTATCTTTTTAGTTTCCTTATGTTAAGACTTGTTATGTTTTTGTTTAAATGAAAAGGGTCGTGTCTGTAAAACCACGAAAATCAGTGAGGTGAATGAAGAGCATAACATGGTTGTCGTGATGTTCTATGTTCCTAAAATTTTCTATAATGTGGTCTAGAGGTAGTGTCTAAAGGTTTACGTGCGTTGTAAGTCAAACGTCAAGTGACGATCAAGACTTTCAAAGATTTAGTGACCTATGTGCATCGTATGAATTATTTTGTGTTTATAAGTTATTCATGAGGTTATAAGGTCCTTAAATGAGCTATTATAGTGTACATAGGAAGTGTATCAATTTTCGTGATGTTTGGAGATCAAACGTCGAAGAATGTCTGCGACGTTCGAAAGGTTATCTTTGAAACGACCTTGTGTGTCTATGCATGTTTCATCGAGTTTTACGTGTTTGTTTTGAATGAAACTCATGTGGTAGATCCTAAACTCGTATACGATCATGTTTGTATTGGAAACTTTTGGGTACGACTCCACATAGGACCCATAAGGGGTCTTAAAGGTGGACCCAAACATGGAGCTCAAAATAGACAGACAATGGCAATCAACTGACCCATATGACGGCCAATCGACGGCTTGTTGATGGATCTCATAAATTTCCAAGGCCAAGTAAAGTGGAAGTGAGCTCATTTATGTAGGAGTTTCCAAACCTAAGAATTATCTGAAGACTCTCCAAGGTAAAAAATGAAGGAAGTACGCATATGCCTCCTTCAATACACACCAAAGAGATCCTCAAGACTACTCTTTTTCGACTTACTCACCTCGGGAAAACAAGCCCCCACTCAAGGACAAGACATTATAAGAACACACAAACAACCCGCCAAGACTTCCCTTTCGGAATGCCTACTTAGTGCAATGAGTAGATTGATAACACATACCACCACCTACCCTAAGTTGGACACTTTTTTAAAAGGATTAGCACCAATACTCCCATTCTTGGAAGGTTTACTTAGTGCAATGGAGAGATACTGTCCCATTCCACTACCTACCCTAAGTAGTACATTCTTTTAGGATACTTAGTTCATTCAATCCACATAAGACTCACTAAGACTCCCCTTTAGGAATGCCTACCTAGTGCAATGAATATATATTGTCTCATCCACTACCTACCCTATGTAGTACACTATTTTAGAAGACTGAGCATTTTCATTTCTTTTGTGGGAGTTAACTTAAACGACATAGGCTGTGAGAGCTAGAAATGGAATCCTGATATTAACCCCTATCGAATGAGGGATCCTCAGTTACCTAGAGTAAGGTCATTCTTTTTAGCTTTTACATGGCTTTCCCAATAGCTACACCTATGCGGGCGCATATTTAAGGGATAAGGAGATCGCTATTATGTAACTCATTCTCTACTAAAGAGGAGAACTCATCTAAAGCGGTACATTGTAATACAACACTAAACTCACAAAGTGTAACCACCGCTTCTTCATATCCTCTCGGTGCTAGACATAACTCCCTACGGATTCTCAACATTATAAATTATATGTTAAGGATAAATAGTGAAAAACACATCTCAACTCAAGAAGGTCATTCATTCTCCAACCTATTTTGGAAAGATCTTAGGATGTAGTGAGGTTGCTACTAAACACTTCATCTAGACATACAAAGAGCATTCACCCAAAAACTCCACTTTTGAATTAACTTATTTATTGATTAAAGTGTGAGTGTGTGTGTACATGTGAGCACACCTTGCACATAAGCATCAATTCATTTACATTGAACTTCTATAGATGCTTATACCTTCATACATCACATCACACACTTTATGTGCTTCACATAACCATATACTTTATTTAAGCGTATTGTCTAGCCTACTTCACATAATAATCATCATACTTCACATAGTAAGCCTTCATTACCTCATTCACAATAAAAAATGAACTTCACATTCATATAATTCAAGTAAACACCGCCATTAAGAAGGTGGACCATTCCACTCAAGAGCATTTCGAAAATAAAGCTAAACAAAATAACCAACTTACCCTTTAACCCAAAATTCCATCAACTATAAAATTTTACTCAAAGATTCATCATAAATTAGACATTATGGAAAAAGCTAAACAACAATATCAACCATAAGAAACTAAAGTACAAACACTACCACTTCATGCTCATTTGACTCATTTCTTAAGCCAAAATTTTACATAAAGATTTAACATGTTTTCATAGATATTTTAGCATTAAAATTATCAACTAACATTAGTAATATCATATTTGAATCATTTAAAATGTTTTCATGCAAGACCCGTATTTAGAGTGAAAGATAGAAGAAGTTAGGGTTGCAAAACCTTTTTTGAAAATTGAATAGAAGGGACTCCTTTAATGAAAGTGAGTTAAAGAATAAGTACCATGACTCACATTTATGAAACCCCAATGATATTTGATGAATAAACGACCACCAATAGCCCTCCTAGTTCCTTCTTGGCTTCTAGTTTCCAAGGTGACTTGAGAGAGAGTTCTAAGGGAGACTGGTTTTGGGTTTTAGGAAGAGTAGTGTAAAATTAGGTCATAGGGTTTGAAACACTTTAAGTTACCTAATAAACCCTACAATAAGACTACATGGTTCATAAAATACATAGGCTGAATAAACCAAACACACCAAGCCTTGGCCAAAAAATTGCAGTTATGGACAGTATCCATTGACGGACCGACCAAGGGACCGTGTGTTAACAAGCAGGCTGTTGGTGGGGTCTTGTTGGTTAAGACATAGACTCATTGAAGGGAAGACTTTTCTGAATATCAGGTCCAATTGATGCCCTATATTCGACGGACCGTTTGTTGACCAACGGACCGTTCCTTGGGTCATCGATTGGTCACTATTTTAGAAGCTCCTTGTCAAGAGGTGGGTTCCTCTTCTAGGGTCCCTTGTGGGTCGTAGGTGGAGTCGTGCCCGGATGTTTAAATTCTATACTCATACATGTCTTAGGAGAATCCCTGATCAATTTTAACTAAAACGAACATGTAAAACTCACCCAAACACATGAAGACACACAAAAACTTTCTAAGACACACCTCGCGAACATCATCGACGTTCTTGGACGTTTTACCTCCTAACATAACCTAACTTCACACACTACCTATGAAAATCAATGTAAATCATTTAAACTTAAAATCAACTTGAGAAAAGTTCATGAATCTGTAGTTAACCTTAGTTCATTTGACTCTGTTACATTCTCTCTCAATTTGAACGACATTCGTCCTCGAATGAAACTACAACATTAGGACAAACAAGGACTCACTTAGAATCATAATAACACATTACAATAAATGCTCTAACATTCAAAATCAATGAACCAACTAACAGGGAGCATAACTTTACACTTTCAAACACTTTGCAACATAAGACTTTTAGCAAAATTTTCGCATTTCAAAATTTTCTCTTACCCTTCACTTAAGGAGGAACTAACTTATCCAACATTATACATGATCATATACAACAATTTTTCACACATTAAAACAACAATTCAAGTCAATGAAATTTTCTAAAAAAAAACCAGAATTTTAACAGAGAGCATCACTCTACACAAGCAACTTTGCAAAACTTCACAAATTCAACTCTAACTTTCATTTCTTCACTTATGGAGGAACTATCTTCTCCAAGATTAAACATTCTTACAAACATCATTTATAAACACATTGAAACCATTGCTCATTAAAAATGCCATTTTCTCAAAATTTGGACTTCCTTACAGTGAACTCAAACATGCTTAAAAATTCCATAATGCACCTTTCAAACCTTTTTACAAGATGGCAGGACAATATGAGAGACAAGACCATACTAACTTACTCCAAAGAGAATTGTGAAGTTACACTAAGTGCAATGTGAGAGTAGCATCCCGTACTACCACTCCCACTTAGTGACCCTTGAGGATTCTCTTGGACTAAGTATATTACATGCAATTCTATTTAACATTCACTATGCGAATCATAGCTTTAACTTGATTCTTTCACAATAGACCTTAAGTCATGTAACTTCATATACGACACATGATAACTCACACTATTATCCAAGACTCTTAATCATTACCAAACTACAAAGGATTTTGTCTTAAGCTTGAATAAGAATTGAAAGGAAAGATGAGGATATTAACTACGTTTCTACTAAACTCATTCTCCTCCACTTAGGGAAAATCTATCATCAAGGTCTCATACTTCAAAGCACCATTATGCCTCTAACAAGCTAGGTAGTCACACTAACGTTGTCTCATGCACATCAAGACTAAACATCAATTCTACTAGTCTAGCATCACACTTTCCTCTTAGAATTAAAGGGAAAAAAAATTCTTAAACATCACCTCATTCAACTCTCAGGCACAACCAAACTCAATCTCATGGAATAAAGCACCTCGTTTCCCTTTCCATCAATTTAAGGTAGCTTTATATGGAAATCAAAATCTGACCATATAAATTGTACCGTTTTGCTAGCACTACTTCAAAACTTCCTCACTAGGTAACCATACCATATTTCCCCATAAGAGTAAACCTACACAAGAGTCTCACAAAATCATAAGAACAACTAGGAAATAATAACCACACAAGAGGGTTGCACTCAAATCCTACAAGATCTCCACATTCTCTAAACATTCATCAAATTTATCCCTTATAGCATTCGTACCAGCATTGAACATAATCACAAGATAACTCATTTTCTATCAAAGACATTTTATTTAATCATTATAATTCTTACCATTTTTAGAACTACATAACCATAATGGTTCTCATCACAACATTTCCAACCTCATAAATCACCCCTAGCCATAAATGACATCATATCACAATTTTCAAACCATACCTTCATATATACTCTTCTAGCCACAAAACCGTTATAACATCAAAACTCACCTTTTCTCTCCCTTAAACTTAGAAACATATCCCTTTCCAAGCAACACAGCTAGAAAACCAACAAATTAAGGAGAAGAAGAGAGAAATCTGATAAAGTTATGTTCTATGGAACGATTAAAAAGCTATGAAGAAAGTGAAACTCTATCGTCCTATAGCCTCCTGTCCATGGATGTGACGCAACTCACACTAATGACCAAGATACAATAAGATGTGTCTTGAGAGACTTTTAGACCCTAAACTATTTTCTCTCACCTTATGCTTTGATACCAAGTCTGTCACGACCCGAATGTACCCCCTAGAAGTTAGGGATAACCTTTCGATCAAGACCTGGCGTACTAGGCCCATTGGGCTCTTGTACAAGCCATTTACCTATAGATCATTTAATAATAATTTAAAAGTAGTGCGGAATTAAAACATTTCGAGACATTTAAAATAAAAAGTTATTCGTTTATAAATACATAGAAAATATCAATGTCACAAGAAAACTTAAAGACATGACATAAATAACTTAGGGACACTGTCACGACCCACGAGTACACCCTAGAAGTTAGAGCATCATTGTGTCATCACACGGGAAATGAGACTTCAATAAGTCTCATTTAAGCCTCTTGTATAATTCATTGCATAATAAACATACTAAACTAGGTAAAAAATAAAGCATTCTTCACACAAGAAGAACTCTTTCATAAACATTACACAAGCGGAGGATTTTCGTCTAAAAAATTAAATCTTTACAACATCTACTTGAACAGTTTGAACATTAGAGTATCGAGACTTGGGACTAATCTCATACAAGACAATAAAATAAAGACAATGATATAACAGATATGTGGATATTGTCCTCAACTCTATGAGGACTCACGAATACATCATCTTCAAGCCATAGAAACATATCCATCCTCCATAGTACGTCAAGACTTCCAATTCCCTACACTTTAGTCAAAAATGTAAAAGAAGGGATTAGCACATTAGATGTACTTAGTATGGAAGCCATCCAAAAACCATGAAAAAAGGGACATTTAGTAAATAATATATTTTTCTTGAATTTCGATTAAAACATCATACAATAAGCATAAGACCAATATTTAACAACTTAGAAACACATATGAAATCATTTAAGCAAAATTTCTCATTTTTGGAAACATTATAGTGAATTCACTTCACTGTACTGTGAACTCAATTCACTGTTAAAGTAAAGTTCCTTCACTTCACTTTAGATATCTTCTAACATGTAATTATCCCACTTAAATCCATCCTAAGAATGACTGAAGCAATAGAAAGAGAGACCCTTCATACAACCTCCCTAAGCGTGCCTAAATGATACTCAAGACTACTTATGATAAGTAACGTACACACTTACAAGACATCAAACATATTAATATATAGACAATATGACATTTACTTATCAAATGCTAGTAAAAGACTTACTAAACTAGATAAAAAAAGATAATATCCATGATTGACCTATTCAAGAGTACCTAAATAATCCTTAAGACTTCATAAGTTTTGATCATGTCAACTTAAAATTTCATCTTCCCTAACAATAGTAATTCTTAAGAGTTATCTAGGTAAGATAAGAAGCGACTATTCTGATGGCCCCCTCATGCCTCGACTAGACAACCCTTAACTACTCTAGATAAGAACTTATTCATCTTAACAAACTTTCATTACTTAAGTCGTTACATTAATTAGTTCATTTATGACTCATTCATCACATAAAGGACATTCAAATAATGGTCTTGAAAAAGACCTAGGGAATCCAACTAACACCTTCAAAGCATATTGTTCAATTTTTAGGTAGCGTCCCATGCCACCACCTAAACCTCATAGAACTTATCTAATGCAAGTAGGTATTCCATATAATAAGAATAGGGAATACCCGACATATATCATAGTATAAAGAATGAAATACGGAGTTCTAACCTACTCCGATGAGGGTCTGCTACTTGTCAATGGTAGAACATGGACACATCTCATGTAGGAATATGGTTAAGGAATATTAAGGGCATGCTTTGTAATCTAGTCTTATTCTTAACTAGAATTACTACCCTTACTATACTAACTCGGTGCTAGACTTCGTTCTCATAGATTAATTCCAATTAAAGGTTCATACAATTGGGTTCCATATCTCGTTCATAACCCAATAACATTTACCCTACTAAGGAGGTCCTCTTAAGGGCTACTTTCCACTAAAGAAAAGAAGCTTGTGATGATTTTTGTAATGATTAATATGATGCCATTCCAGAAAATTAACTTTAACTCCATCATTCCTTTACTTGAAGGATACCGTTACAACTTCTGACTTCAACATTCATAACCTTACCATTAGGCTCAAGGTTTCACATAAGAGACCTTCTTAACATCATTGAAGGTCTCATATCATTCATGCATTCAAGACTAAGAGGATTTAGCATTCTAAGTCAAGACATCACATAGTTACTTTCATACATACATCAAGCAAGGGACACAAGACAACCAAGAAAACACACACCATACTGCAATTTAACACATATTACATGTCATTCAAAAGTCACTTAGTAATAACTATTATAATATTTATGTCATACTAAATACTAACATATAATCATTAATATAACCATTTTATAACCATATATTCAAATATGAACAACCATGCATCAACCCTAAGACTACACATAAAAGCACATACTCATGGTATACATACTATCCTAATATACATAAAAAGAACACATACTTTCACATTCCTTCACATATAGATAGATACGCTCATTCTTCACATCAATCAAATAAACAAACAAACATAATACTTCAAGTAGTGCCTACAAGGCCATGATCATCATATTGCATAAAGAAACACTGACAAGGCACATCAATTCACATAGCATCGCCACAATACGTGGACCATACCAATCACAAAATTATTAATGTATTATTAATATAAAATGAGTTGAATTAGGGTAACATACCCCTAATCCATCTTACCAATTCGATTTCAAGGCTAAATTATCCACTTCGACATCACAAGGCCCTACCCATTGCCATGACCAACAATTTAACATAATTATAACAATATTCATGAAACAAGGTAAAATTACTACAAATTCATTAATCTAATTCAACCTAAATATGAATTTACTATAAACATTACATCAGTCAAAAGCCTATATGAAACTTTATTAGAATTCATAAACATTAGGTCAATATCAATTCAATAAGCTTAATATGCAATAGATCTAAGAATGTACAACATTCAATTAAACAAATTGAAACATCCTATAAACCAACTAACCATAATATATACATCAATCAAAAGGTCAAACGATCTATACATGAATTAATCAATCTCAAAGCATGATCACATAACCCATATTTTAGTCAAATTGAGAGATTTGTGAATGTCAAGGGTTCATGGAGAATATTATTAGAAAATATCAATTTAATATCCATAACATCATATATTAAGGTTTGAAAACCATTTATGCAGGAACCCAAGACTTAGAGTAGAATTTGGACTTTTGATATTTTTGAAACTTTGAAAATCATCTTTGAAATTCGTTCTAAGGTAATAGCAAGACTTAGACGAAAATCATCTTCGAAATTGGGAGAGAATGTGTTTTAATTTAGGTGTTAGGGTTATAATATGAGTTTAATAACCTATATACTCTTAAAATACCCATAAACACTCAAAACAACCATCCTCATACTTTATAAGAGTTGAGATGAATTTAAATGTTTACACCTCAACTTAACAGAAAAATGGTAGGAAAGACGTAGCACCATTAACCCCCACATCAACGGTCTGAGGTGTCACCCACGCTTCATCGATGGGTTCTCGTGGGTGGCACTCGCAACTCTTCAACCTCAGGCCTAGAGGCTCCATCGACTCAACCTACTTGTAAGGTTATGATCCTTGAAGTCGAAAGCAATAATGTATCATTCTTGTATTAATGGTTGACTTATGGTTGGTTGGTTAGAATTACATATTGTTATACTTAGGAAACTCATTAATCTATCCTCTTACCCATTGAAAGGCATCCCTAAGTGTCACCTTGGTAGGGCGAATGTGGTTGCGCTATGAACTATATATGGAACCTCTTCATGTGATCCTTTGAATTAATCTATGAGAACAAAGGATAGAATCGAGTGAGCATGATGAGGGATGTAGCACTAGTTAATGAATGCGATTACAGTGCGAAGACACCCTTCATATTTATTAACCATGTGCATACATGGGATGTGTCCAAGTTCTACCATTGGCAAGTAGAACACCCTCCATTGGAATAGGTTACAACTCCGAATTCCATGCTTAGCTACCATGCAAAATGTCGGTTTTCTATTCTCATTATATGGGATAGCTTCAAGTATTGAATAAGTTCTATGAAGTTTATGTTGTTGTATGGGACGCTATGTAGACATTGCACAATAGGCTTTAAAGATGTAAGTTAGTGAGTCCCTAAGTCTTACCTAACACCAATACTTTAATGTCCTTATGTTATGAATGTATCTTAAATAAACTATAAAGATAATGACTTAAGTTAGAAAGCATGTTAAATGAATAAGTACTTACCTAGAGTATTTTAAGGGTTGTCTAGTTTAAGTGTGAGGGGCATAGAAATGGACACTTCATATCTTACCTAGATAAGTCTTAAAAAAGTCTATAGATAGGAAAGTTGTTTGGTATATTAGACATGATCCATTTTTATGTAGTGTAAAGGATTATTAGGTAATATTGAAGAGGTCAAGTACGGACATTTTGTTCTTGATTTACATAAATATGTTTTTGACAACCTTTTGGGAGGAGAATGTTATATTATGTGTATTTTATTTTATTAAGTAAGAATGATCTTATTATTGGTAATCTAAAGGATCTATTAAGCGTGTGTGAAGGGATTGTATGGACGGTTTCTTCAGAACTCACTGAAGTGAACCTTAGAAACAGTTTCGGTAGGAGGATATAATGTTTATGTGTTTGATGTGTTGTTAGTATGTATATCTTATTATATGTGGTCTTAAGGATAATTTAGGTGTACCTAGAGAGGGGTGTGTGGGTAGTCTCTCTTTGTATCACTTTATTGAGTCTTAGCCTAGCTTTGAGTGAGAAGATTGCACCTAGATAGGGGTCATTGTGAAGTTGAGGAACATCCCTGTAACAGTGAATTAATTCAGTGTAACAATGACTTAATTCACTTTAAAGCCATTAAAAAGTGATGAAATTGTTATGTGTTATCTTATGTGTTTCTAAGTTAATACATGTTGTTCTTATGCTTATACTATGGAGTTTTAATAATAAAAAGCATATTTCAATTCAATGTCCGTTTTCATGATTTTTATGCATTATACCATACAAAGTACATGTGTTTTCAGTAATTACATGCTTATATCTATCTCTAATGTGATTCATAAATGAAGTTTCTTTGGGAGCGAAGCTTGGATTATAGTATTCTTTAAACCAACTTTGAAGTATGTCCTCATATTATTCGAGGGTATAAATGTCTTTTGATTTCTTATTTTGAAGTATTCTAATTGACTTAGTAGTACTATATCATCGATGTATTGGGCCGTGTCCCATGTGTATTTTGAGTGAAAGATTTGAGGACATAAGACTTAGTATTTCCTGTGGTTTTTTTATGAAAGAGATTTTGAAAAACTATTTGAGTGTTGTGAAAAGTTTTAATTTCGCACTACTTTTCATATATGTATATGGGATGAATGATACAAAAGGCTTTGTACAAGATTTTCGAGAGGTCGAGTACGCTGTGTCTCAATCCGAGATCGACCCTAGATTGTAGGGTGTGTTCTCGGGTTTTGACATCGGCCTCCCATGTTGCACCCTCAATTAGATGGTTTCTCCATAGGACTTTTACGGAGGCAACCTCTTTGTTCAAAAATTTCTTAACGTGACGATCTAATATCTCAACCAGAACCTCTTCAAAAGAATGGTTCTCATTCACCCCTAAACCTTATAGAGTAGTAATAGAAACCGGGTCACCTATACATTTCTTGAGCATAGGAACATGGAACACGGGGTGGGGACCAAGTCATTCGGAAATTTCAACTCATAAGCATTTTTCTCAACTCTCTTGAAGATTTAATTAGGGCCGACATACCGGGGACTAAGTTTCCTCTTAATAACAAACCTATTCACCCCTTTCAGAGATGAAATCTTCAAGTAGACTCAATAAGCTATTTCAAACTCAAGATCCCTCTTTCTATTGTTGGCATATGACTTTTGCCTACTATAAGTTGCTTTTAATCGATCTGTTATTATTTTAACTCTATCCATGCACTCATAGACTACCTGGGGACCAATAGGAGAAAATTCACCCACTTCAAGCCACCCAACAAGACACCAACACCTCCTACTATAAAGAGCTTCGGATGGTGCAATAGAAATACTCAAATGGTAGCTGTTGTTGTAGGAAAGTTATATCAAATGTAGGTGGTCATCCTATTTAACTTTGAATACAATGACACATTCTCTCAACATGTGTTATAGGGTTTGGTGGTGCGCGCAACTAGATTATCCATTTGAGAGTGAAATGCGGTACTAAATTTCACTTGAGTACTTATACAGTCAAATTTACTTCACAAAAAGAAGTATAAGAGGTCTTATTAAGTAAAGAACCCAACTATGAGGTTGGGGTAGATCCCAGGAGGAAAATGATTTAGACTCAACTTTAACCTAAAATTACTTCTATTTAATCAAGTCCTTTCCGTAAAAAGGTAAAATAGGGGTTTTAAATTACAAAAGAAATTAATAATTTCTAAGTAAACAAGTAGCAAGTATGAATACTTTATATTTATCAAATAATGAGAGTAAGTAGGGCTTAAGTGTTCCCATAGGTTCATTACGCGGTAATTCTACCTATAACAATCCTTTCCTAGTATCTTCCATGCAAGGTGGTAAGTGATGTATCCCTAATTCCTTGGTTCAGCAACTAGGGAATTTCAGTACTCACCTTGGTCTTGCTACGTGTTTACGCTTCACTAAGCCTTACCTTTACCTTATATTAAGCATCATAATCGATGTATGATGTAGTTGTTACTACCTAATGGACACTAGCCTTTTAGATAGTGTATACTAAATCTACGTTGATAATTCTTTTCTTATTCTCTACCTCCTTGGTCCTGGAAGTAGCAACAAGACAAGTTATAATGCGTGCACTCGTTAAAAAGACATTCAAACGAAAGAATTATCAATACATGCAAGATACTATTCTAGAATTGTTATTTTAGGAAATTTTTACCTTATTATTTACCCATGGTTCCCAAAACCTAGTTATGAATTTAGTAAACCATTTTCATAATTACTCAATTGATATTATTAGAAAGGAATTCATGTAATTTTTTTTATGAGATTGAAGAAAATCCAAAAATCATTTGAATTAGAGAAAATAATGCAAAAATGATTCTGATAAAGTAAAGTGTTTTCCAAAACCCAATATTCAACAACTAATATTACAAATAAGAAAAAATAACCAAGATTCTAAACCCAAAAATGAGGTTTTCACAAGTACTTATAATAAAGAAGTCCTAAAATAAAAAGGAACTCTATTTAGGAAAATCTGCCCAAAAACGCTTCTGAGTTACGACCGGACCGAAGGACCACTGAGGAATTCTGCTGTACCACAGTTAGAATCTTTTTCAGCTTCTTTGTTCTCCAACTCTCTGTTACAATTAACGAACCAGGATGACGGTTCGTTGATTGCACGACGGTTCGTTGACATCTTCTGTTTCTCTACAATTAGAATCTTTTCAGGATGGGTACTAGGACTACATTCTGTTAATAATGACGGATGTGCAGGATGGTCCATCGATAGCTTGCGTATACCAACACTTGGTCAAAATTCCTCAATCTTCCTTCAACAACATTTTCTTCAAGTGATGGTTTCAACCTAGAGACCATCAAGGGTCGACAGACCATCGATGGCTCCTTAGGTCATCACTTCTACAATTTCAGATAGTTTTTTCGCGTTTTCATTATGGACAGTTTTCCTACAAATGAAGATAAAGATACATTGAACATACTAAAAAGGCCTTAGAGACACAAAAAACCTAAGGAAAAAGCATTGAAAGTACCATGAAAACACAGTACATCAAAACCCTCAACTTAAATTTGTTGTTTGTTCTTAAGCGACACACTATGACTCACAACAAAACATTTGTACAAGAGTATCCTTATTTTAGCTTTCGCAATCATCTGGCTTTCATTCCTGATAATTTTATTATGTGTATGCATGCTATCTCTATTAGGACTGCTCATGTTTAGAAGACCATGACATAGACTCACCACACACCGACACCTATCCTCTTTGAACTCTCACCAAGGAACCAGTATTCCGGTATTGCAACTAGTTCCCTCACTTCAAAACAACATCTTCATTTTTCACACGATAATTTATGTTTTAGTTTAAGGATTATTTTTTTCAACACTCACTCTCAGAACAACTTCACAAGTTATTTATACTTGTTTCCATAAGTTTGCCTTTATTTTAACTTCTTTAAGTTCACCATAATAGACTCTTAGAATCATGATAGGACTTTCTAAGGTTTTAACTTAGGATTAGGTTAAGGTAGAGTAATTTATTGACTTGTTGCCCTCCTTTATATAAAGGCGAAGTGTCCTACCTTTTAATGATTTCATTCCACCCTATGTCTTAATTTTTTTTTATTCTTTCGCTTTACTCTTCTCCTTTCTTTCTCTTTTTGTCTAAGTGTTTTTATTTAATTTTTCCATTTGCCGTAAACTTTTCTTGAATTACTTTTTTTTGTTCTTTCTCTTTCTTTATTCATCCAACCCCGCTTTACAAAGCATTCCTTTACTAGCCACTCTAAACTCATGGTTTTGCCATGAGTCAAGGTACACAATACTAAAGGTTGGGTCTGGGCCACGACAAGATTGTTTTCTACATTAGCCACCCTCAACTTATGCTTTTGTCATATGTTGAAGTGCACATCTCAAAGGAGGGACCAGGGCCAACACATTGTTTCCAGAAAAGATCAGTTGGGGTTAAAAATAAAGGTCTATTTTAAGCTCAAATCATTTCGATCTAGAAGGGATTAATTTCATTTATTTTTCTGTTATCTAGGCTAAAGATTGGATATCTTGAACAAGGGCCTATGATACTTTCCTAATTGTCTATCATAAATTACTTTTGGAAGGATTAACACGAAAAGTTCTAGATCAGTACCAATGGTGGACTATTCAAATTTTCCTCACACTGACTTGACACTCATTACTCTACCAGATTATAAGACACCAACTTTAAGTTTTAGAATTATGGTGATGACCGTGTGTATATCTATGTCATGCTTAGATCCACATATTCATCAGCTACTATGCCTAGTCATGCAACATTTTCTTTAAAACAGGATATCATTTTGTTTAGCCATCATGCTTCATATTACATTTATATACTATGCATAAAGATAGAAACATGAAGGTTCAACACTAAAATAACCAGTCTCTTAGGGAAAAATAAAATAGGCAAGAAAACCCTAAGAGAGGATCGTGAGTTAGGCTACTCAGACTTCACCATAACACTCTTTTTGGATTTACGCCACCCCATAAAAAAATACATGGAATAGTACCCAATGCATAAAAGTATATAAATCGGGTGATAGGTAAAGAAAACCTGAGGCATAAAGCGCCGACGACAAACATGTTGACGGTTCCGGTTTCCAAGAACCCGCTCCCTCTATTGAAGGGACACCACAAGTTGTATCCTTAGAAATAAAAACACTATCAGTAGTGCTCCTCTCAGCCTCAACCATTCAGGATCTAGACGACCCATAAGCCACTTCTAGAACCCTCAACTCGTGAACCTCTTTATCAAATAGTAAGGTTTTCCTTGCCGCCTCCAAGTCATTGTACTCTTTCTTTCGTTCTCGATACTCATCCTCATCTATAATTCGATGCCTCTTGGAACAATCTCGTGGGGGGGGCACAACAGTGGTGAGAACAGGGCATCCAAAACAGTGACCTCGGCAACCTCTGCAGAAGGGGACTCAAACTCAGGCACCTGAGCCTCTAGAATGGTATCCAAGTTTGCTCTCAGACTCTCCACAGCAACATGCAGAGTCGTCAAATCCAATGTAAGGGATGTCTGGGCAAGAAACTGCAACTCAAATGCATCCAAGCTCTAGTGGACCTCCAATATTTGCCGCTTAGTATGCTGGGCTATCTTTCTATCTATCATTCCACCGCCTCAGCGCTGTACCTCTACATCCAGGGCTGGATGTGACACAAAAGTGCAGCCATTTGGGTCTCTAATTTCTGGACCATAGCAAGCGAAATGAGTGTGGTAGATGGAGTCGAGCTGGAGGACCTCAAAGCCGTGCTAGCATCCGTAATTGACTCAACCAGGGTAGTGTCGGTAGGCTTGGATGTAGTCATATTAGCCACTTGGGCTTGCTCTACCGTGCTAGCCAGGTTATCATCAAGCGGCTGTACCTCTGGACGGGGCCGACTTTGGGGAGTGTCACAACCCGTAACCGTACCGTAGAAATTAGGGAAAACAATCTTGGATTGTTATCGCGTCGTCGAACTCTAGGAGTTCTTAGACAAGCCTCTTAGATATCATTCATTGCATATATATAGTGAACAGCAGTACGAATTTAAAACATTTCACAAAACATACTATACTCTTCAAAATCTCTTTCATATAAGTGCAAAAAGGAAATACAATGTCTCAATCTCATCATCTTAAAGCATACTTGTGACACGTCCCATACATCAAAATACGAATAATTAAATACTTAGTTTGATACAATACTTTGAATTAAAATATAAAAGACATATATATACCCTCTAGTCAAGTGAGGACATACTTCAACTTCTCTTGAACGATCTTCTATGTCCAAGTCTTCAATTCTCAAAGGTCCTCACCTTCCAAGAACTATATAGCTAGATAAAAGAGTGGAGTTAGTACAACCGCATGTTCTATGTATAGCTATATGCATAAAAATCATGAAAAATGGACTTTAGTGGAAAATATGCATCTTTGCATTTTTCGTAACATATTTTAATCATAATAACATTACATATTAATTTAGAAACAGATAAGATACTTCTAGCATGTAATTTCATCACTAAGTCATTGTATGATTCACGTAAGTCACACAAAGATAGACCGCCCATAAACCCCCTCTAAATGTTCCTAAATGACCCTTAAGATAACCTATAATGAGTCACATACATATATACAAAGCAATAATAAACATCAATTCAAGATTCTTCTAACAAAGGTGAACTCTAAGTCCCACTTTAGTGAGTTGTGAAGCGTCCGCCCATCAATACCTTACACACATACTAAAGAGATCCTATAGACTCCCTAAGATAAAATCATGCTCACTAAGTCACCAACACATAGATGATATGACATTTTTTTCCTAAAGGCTATCAAAAGACCTACTTAAGTAAATCAAGAAGATAACATCCATAGTAACCTCTTCAAGATTACCAAAATAATCTTTAAGACTACCTAATGCCTAGATAATGTTAACAAAATCAACTAACTTCTTTTACTAGAGTCATCCCCAAGACTTCCAAAGATAAGAAATGAAAATCTCATCCATTTTGCCCTCTCCACACATTAGCTAAGGAATCCTTAAGTCACTTTATATTAGGTACTCATTTATTTACATATTCCTTAACATAATTCATTAGTTCATTAGTTCATTAAGAATCATACATCACATAAAGGACATTAGGATAATGGCCATGGATAAGACCTAGTAACTCAACCTAATATCTTCAATGTCTATTGTAGAATGTCTAGAAAGAGTCACATACTACCACGTAAATTCCATTAACTCCTAAAATGCTAATAGGTATCCATATGATGAGAATAGACAATAACCGACATAGACCATAATAGCAAGACATGGAATCCGGAATTCTATCCTTCTCTAATGAGGTTGTTCTACTTGCCAATGGTCGAACTTAGACACATTGCATGTAGGCACATGGTTAAGGAATCTGAAGGGCATAATTTGTATTCTAGTCTCATACTTAAGTAGAACTACTTTCCCTTACAAAACTCACTCGCTGCTAGCCTTCTTTCTCATAGTGTAATTCATACATTAGATTCACATAAAAGGGTTCCATTAAAAGTTCATAACTCAATCACATTTACTCTACCAAGTAAGGTCCACTAGGGCTACCTCAAAATGGCAACAAAAAGGTCATGATGACTTTTCTAAGGATTAATATGATGTCGTTCCATCAAGATAAACATAAGTCCATCATTCCGTTACTTTGAAGCATACATTACGGCTTACACGTCAATCAATCTTAACCTTACTCTTAACTCAAGGTTTTCACATAAGAGACACACATAACATCATTTATAGTCACATGTCATTTATGCATTCAATACTAAGAGTTATAACACCCTAAATCAAGACATCACATATTAATAACCATATATACATCAAGCAAGAGATACAAGTCAATCAAGACAAAACACCTCATACTTCACTTTTAACACATAATACAAGTCATTCTAGAAAAACCTTTAAAACAAAATAAAATCTTCAAGTGATTCTATATATCATCATAATATCATTAATAACTCCACATAGACTCATAAAGTCAATTAGGAATAACCAAGACTTAACCTTACACTATAATCATAATGTAATAATCATATGCTAAAATGAGCACTAAAGGAAACATAAGTAGAAGAATACATATATGACTATATAAAATTTCATGTAGATAGATTATTTCATGCTTCACATAATCTTACTACACAAGTAGCCACATATATTCAAGTATATTCCAATAAGGTCATGATCATTATATTGCATAAAGTAACGCCAACAAGGCCACTTCAATTGCAAGTAAAACACAAAACACCCCAACAATAAGTGGACCATACCCATCACAATAGAATCAAAGTATAATTAATATCAAATTGTATAAATCCAGGAATCATATGTTCATTCCCTTATTCACACTTAAGTTCATACTAAATCGTCCAATTCGATATTACAAGGCCCTTACCCTAGTCCATAACCAATAATTCAAGCAATAATAATAAAGTACAATGAAATATATATAAATTAGATCAAGGTTTTAAAATTTAGTATCAATTATATATCAATTGAATACAATTCTTATATCATTAGAAATCCCATAAGAAACTACATAACGATTCAGCAATATTGGCTTAATATCAAGTAAGCCACATTATAGTTAAAGAGTAAGGTTCATACAAAATCATGGGTTCATAGATAATTTGGATTGTAATCAGCAATAAAATATCAATTAGATCATAATTTAATGTTTAGAAATCATTTATGCAAAGATACATGGTAGAATCATGAAATTAGGCAATTCACTTAAGCAAAATTTGAAAAAATGTTGAGAATTGGGATCCTTGATGAAACGAGATTCAATGATAAATATCCATACCTCAAGGATGATAATTATTCACTTCTATGAAGAATGTTGACACAAAAAACCCTCACCGAGCTGCCTCTTGAAGTTGTACTTCAATGAAGATTTTGGGATTTTTTCTTTGAGTTTTGGGTTTATGATTTTTAAGAATGAAGTCTTCCATGTTACTACCCTTTATTTACTTAATTAAAATACCCAAATAACCCGTAAATAACCTTCCATGATTTAATATTTAAGTTGGGTGAATTTACCAATAAACTCCTAACTTTGCAGCAACACCTGTGCTGGAACATGTGGTGCGATGCCTACCCTTTACGGGCCGTCACAGCCATGACGGGGCATCACAACCCTTCATCGTTTGATAAAGTGGATGGACAATAATCCTTTCCCTCCCATGGTTAAGTAGCCATCGATGATACCCTTTGATGGGGCGTCAACAGGCCGACGAGTCGTCAACTACTCTTTTGTTTGGGGTCTGCCCGGGACTGCCATGCCAACAGTTTTGGGTCCTTCCTCAAGGACCCTTAGATGGTTCTTGGGGATAATTTCCTGGATATTTTCAACCCAAATACGATTCTATATATGTTTAACATCTATCACATTATCCTAAACCAACATGTACAAGATCGACTCGAGGCATATCATTCAAATGCATTTGACGTTCTTGGTCACTTAACCTCCAAACTTCACAAAACTTTAACCACTGCATTTACATGCTATATTAAATATATTCATAACCTTAAAACACCGTGAAAAAGATATGAACACATAGAACCATATTTCAGACATTCAGGTTACATAGTTGTCAAATGTCTTAGTCGTCCCTTGACGTTTTACTTCCAACACCACAAATACGTTAGCTAATGCGTCTATATAACTTATTAGACATATAAAGGACCTTATAACTTCAATATCAGAATTTTAGGCTCTAGTTAACCTAGGTTATTTTCGGGATCTTATAGAGAGCCAACTCATTGGTCTCATCCCGAATGAGGCCAATATCAACTGTGCCGGGTGGGCTCTTAATCACATCAATGTGCCACACGAGAACTCATGTATACTTGAACAACTCAATGACCATGCACTGGAAGGGTAACTGTAGTTTCATTAAAGGCCCTGTCTTGCATCACTGCCTAAAACAGCCAGACAAAGTACAACTCGTACTCCATAACCAGGGAAGGCTAAGCACTGCATGATCCTAAGTAACAATGTTATAAGTAGCAATGGGGGAAGTCAGTGTTGGAACAGTAGCCATAAGAGTTTGGATGTGAAGGAGATGTTGGCCTTCTTGATTCTCCCCTTGGGATGCAACACCCAATCAGCAGCCTCACCATCCACGGAGAGATGTTGTGCTATACACCGTTTGGTTGTCTCTCTCACATATGGCTCATGTTGGAAGCGTCCATCCTTGATCAACTTCCAACATTAGTCAAACTCGGCGGTGAGGGGGGTCTAGGTGGCATAAACTTTCACGCCATAGAGAATGTTTTGAAAGACGAGTAAAGATATATCAACCCGCTTGCCGCGGACTAGGACATACTCTAGAGGTGCATATTTTGCTGGGGTTGACCGCTTGTCCAACATAGACCGCCAAGCGGCCACATAGGAGGCGTAGAATTATCGCACAATTTTGTCGCTATAGCGGCACACATTCTGACCCATCCACTCAAGTCGAAGTCTGGTGAATATAGAATGGATTGATAATATAGTGGGAAGAGTCCTTGTGAGAACCCACCGCTCGAGTGTAAGGGTTCGGGTCAAGACCCCCTTATCGTTGGGCACCTTTGCATCAACATATACTTGATATTGACCCTCGACACAGTACCAGTTGGGCTGATCAGCTATAGAAGTGTGGACATCAGTCTGCAGTGCTAGAGTAGAATAAGCACTACCATCCTCATCAGACTAGACAGACTGGACCGAAGTAGCTGTAGCATTGGTATTAGGAGAAGTCAAAGCATCCTAAGATCCAGAAGCCTCCACAGATACGGACGCTTCCTCAGAATTGGAAGCCTCCTTTGAGTCAGACGCTCCTTATGAATGTGCATCCAACCCATAAGGTGTGCAGGTCAGTATTCAATCCTCCTCAGACTAAGAGGTAGTCACTCCATCACGCGCCGCCTTCAAGGGCGTGGCTCTACTGATGAAGGCAACATTGATAGGTGTGAGGGTTCCTGCTGTCACATACTCCATGGAACGTTCATAATATGAGCCTATGACCATCCGATTTAACTGGGCGAATGATTTAGAATGCCCTCTCGAGTAGACATGGTCTTGCTTGGGTGCCATATGTACCTGAAAAGAAATATTATTAGTACCACTAGAAGACTGTAACACATTCAAAAAAAATCAGGCACAAGAGTAAAACACATAGTAGAATGGCAGTGCAGAAGTTCAGCACTTCCAGACGGACCCATTGACGGTCCATTAAAGGATCAACTGTCCGTCATGGGGGTCCGTCGAGGGACACTTTGATGAATTTTTTGAAAACATCATAAACAAAGGTTCAGATAGTTTCGACGGTTGGGCAGGATGTATTGTCAAATGGATGACGGTTCTTCAGTAGGGTCTGTTGTCGGACACTTAGAATATTTTTATTGAAAATCAGAAATAAAGGTTTACACAGCGTCAATGGTTGTGCATGACGGACCATCGAAGGGACGATGGTCCGTTAGTGGAGTTTGTTGATGGAAACTTAGAGTATTCCTTTTTTTAAAAAGAAAAAATAAAGTTTCTCACATCGTGGACGGTTGTACAGGACGGACTGTTGAAGGGACGACAATCTGTCAGTGGGTTCCATTAACGGCCACTTAGAATATTTTTTTTAGAAAATCAGAAGCAAAGGTTCTGAAAGCATCAACTTTGTGCAGGACAGACCATCAAAGGGACGACAGATAGTCGCTGTGGTCCGTCAATGGATAATTAGGCTTAGCATGGGATGTTGGGGTTGATGGACCCCAGTGATGGTCCGTTGACGGGGTCTTGTTCTATATTTCAGGGATAGAAGCAATCCAGCATTTTGTTTCCCCGAACATACTAATTTAGAGTATCCTTAGAAACCTTAATTTTCCCTAACATTTAATCAAGATTTCATCATTCATAGGGCATGAATTATCATATTTTCAACATCCTATTCTACAGCCTATAAAAGCCCTAGGTCAGAAACACAACATGCAAACACAACTTATTTTAAAAAGACACCTCCATCCTTTTCAATTTCAGTGTCCTAAGGGACTTAGGACTATAGGTGTAAGTTTTTATCATCCAAAGGGGTCCCAAATTCAAGACGCACAAGGTAAGTCTTAAAGTTAACATTGAAATTAACGATAGTTAATCTAGAAAATCAAAAGAACATACCTCAAAACTATAGTGGAGAAAGAGGGAGTATGCAAACTTGTAATTGAATAGCAACAAAAACGACCACGAACACCGATTGGTAAGGAGACTTAAGAAGATGGAAGATTGGGAAGAGAATGGGGTTTGTGGAAGTGGGGGAAGTGTGGGAAGTATGGGAATATTATGATGGAATTGGAGTTAATGGGTGAGGAAGTTGGGGAAAATAAGAGGAAATAGGTAGGGAAAAAGTTATAGGGGTTATGTGAAGTGGTGGGTAACTGAAAAGTTTAAAAACTTTTAACATGTAGCCTAACGGTTTGGGTTAGGTAGGTGAGTGAGGGATCGGCGATTTCCCATTGACGGACCATAAGTTGGTCGACCCCTCTCTTAATAGTGCCCTAACATAGAAATAATTAAACAATATACCAGGCTACGAGGGATCCAACTGACGGTCTGTCGAACGGACAATGATTCGTCCATGGGTCCGTCGATGGGTACACCATGAATTTTTTGCCTTTTTCAGATGATTTGGTCCCTGCACATTAAACACCCATTAAGCTAATCTTTATGGGTTTTCTGGAGACTTTCTCAAATACTGACCCTACTCTATGCTCTAGCAAACACTTCTAAAGAAAAATAAAGGAATATTAAGACGTGACATAAGTACTAAAATAAAAAATAATGCAACTATGCCTAGAAAATCAGGAAAAACCTATACTTGGCTAGAGGATACATATTGGATTTCCTCCCAAGCAGCACTTAATTTAACGTGGCATTATTATGGAGGACTCTTGATTACTCAGACTTCATCAAGATTGTATGCCTCGATCACTTCATTTTCCATTTTAGCATGACCTTGATAGATTTTGATTCGTTGTTCACCTTGAAACTCACACCCTCATTGTTCTACAACTCAACCTCACCATGAAATAATAGTTGGGTGATCAAATGGGGACCAGTCCATTTGGACTTGATTTTTCCCGGAAATAAGAGCAACCTTGAATTGAAAAAAACACACCAAAGCCCCAACAAAATAGTTGTTCTTTTCAATCTTTTGGTCATGGTACTTCTTCATGTTTTCGTTGTAGAGAGCAGAACTTTTATATGCCTTCAAGTGAATTAAACCTGTTTATTTTCTGATCCGTAGCCTCATTCCAATCCATTTTCCACTTCTTCATTGCCCACATGGCCTTATGCTCTAATTCAACCTGTAATTGACAAGCCTTCCCATATACATGTTTGTATAGGGACATACCTATCAGAATGTTGTGTGCTCTCAGGTAGGCCCAAAGAGCATCATCAAGCCTCATTGAACAATCCTTCCTACTAGTATTCACCGTTTTTACCAAATTATGCTTAATCTCCCTGTTTGACACCTCAACTTGCCCACTAGTTTTTGGATGGTAAAGAGTGTCAACATAATGGACAATCCCATATTTTTCCAATAATACCTTAAACATGTTGATGCAAAAGTAGGATCCCCCATCAATGATAATAGCCCATGGGGTCCCAAATCCAGAAGATATGTTCTTTTTCAAGCGGTAACACTCTTCCCTTCATTATTCGCAAGTGCGATAGCTTCTACCCATTTTGACACATAATAGACATCCATTAGAATGTACCTCATCCCATGATAACTCACAAAAGAGTCCATAAAGTCAATGCCCAACACATCAAAAAATTCAATTACAAGAATGGAATTTAAAGAGATCTCTTGCTTTCTCGAAATGCCACCATCTCTTTGGAATCAATCAAATGCCTTGGCGAACTCATGAGCATCTTTGTGGATGGTTGGTCAATAGTAGCCACATTGCAAGATCTTATGAGCAGTCCAGATAGCACTATGATACCCACCTACAGGCAAAAAATGACATGCCTCCAAAACACTCAACATATCAACTTATGGCACACAACGCTGAATAAAGCCATTGACACAACTCCCATATAAGTGTGGCTCATCCTAAAAGAAAATTTTCACATCATTCATGAATTTTTCTGTTGATGAAAGGAGAAGTACCATGTGTCGATATCACTAGCAAGATAATTTGCAAAATCTGCAAACCATGGAATCAAGTCTTGGGAGGGAGCCGGTACATGCTCATCAAAGAGAGAATCATCAATTTCTTCCTTTTTACCTAACTCCGTTATTGCTTCATCTTCAAATTGGGACAAGTGAACATCAGCTTGCTTTTTGGTCTCTTTTCTATATTTCACCTAAAAGTCAAAATTCTTGCAATAATAATACCCAGCAAATCAACCTCGGTGTCACATCCCTTTGTACCATCAAATATCTCAAAGTTGAATGATCAGTATGCACTATAACCCTCGTGCAAAGCAAATAGGAGCAAAATTTCTCAAAATCAAAGTCTATGCTGCAAGGAGCTCTTGTTGAGTCACGGGGTAGTTATTTTGGACTTCATCAAGGGCTTTACTAGATAGTAAATGGGATGAAGGATTTTTGTCTCTTATTTTTCCCAATACCACATCGAGAGCAACCCACTCGCATCACACATCACCTCATATGTCATGCTCCAATCCTGAGAAATGAAGATAGGTGCAGACACCAACTTTTCCTTGAATTCACCAAATGCCTTAAGACATGATTCATAAAAATAAAACTTACGCTCTTACTCAAGAAACATGCACAAAGGATGTGAAATCATTAAAAGATCCTTCATGAACCTCCTGTAAAAGCCTGCATGCCCAAAAAAACGTCTCACACATATTAAAGAGATGGATGGGGGAATTCTCTCTATTACATCAACATTAGCCAGATCAACCTCTATGCCCTTCTCTAAAATACGATGCCCAATACAATACCTTCCTACAACATGAAGTGAAATTTTTCCCAACTTAGTACAACGTTGCAATCTTCACACCTCTTAAAAACCTTGGACAAATGACTCAAACACCGCTCAAAGGAGTCACCAACCACTAAAAAATCATCCATAAACACCTCAATAGTGTCCTCCATCATATAGGAGAATATTGACATAATACATCTCCGAAATTTTGTCGGTGCATTACATAACTGAAACGACATTCTCTTGAATGCGAAGGTCCCATAAGGACAAGTAATAGTATTTTTCTTTTGATCTTCTGGTGGAATAGAAATCTTAGTATAGCCTTAATAACCAAAAAAAAATAGTACCACCCCTAACCTGCAAATCTATCCAACATCTGTTCTATGAAGAGCATAGAAAAATGGTCCTTCTTGATCCATGCATTTAATTTGTTGTAATCCATACACACCTCCATCTATCCAGTGGTATTATTGGGACAAGATTATTTTTCTCATTAGAGACCATAATCAATCCCCCCCTTCTTAGGTATACAGTGAACATGGCATACCCAACTACTATCAGCAATTAGATATATCACTCCAGCATCCAACCACATAATAATTTCCTTCTTCACCATCTATTGTGTTGGCGGATTTAAACATCTCTGGTTCTCAATACATGTCTTCTGATCAGCCATGAGTTGGATTTTATGTGAAAAAATCTAGGTAGGGATCCCAATAATATTTGCATAGTCCACCCAATAGCTCTTTTAAACCTTTTAACACCTCCACAAAACGTTCAACTTCATGCTCATTCAAATCTGATGCAATAATTACCGGAAAAATGCCATATTTTGCAAAGAATACATATATTAGATGAGGTGGTAGAGCCTTAAGTTCTACTTTTAGATCCTCCTTTATAGATGGTTTCACAGGTTTAAACTCGCGATGCTTCATATCTAACCCCAACTTCTTTAGTTTAAACCGAACATTACCTCGATCAAGTGCCACGACCAATGACCCCTACTCTTCAATGCTATCACTATAAAAATTCATGATCACTGCTGCTAGTATTTATACACCGAAACGCTCTTCTATTTGTACCATAGATGACTTTTCAACGCTGTAAGATATTGAAGATACCGATTGGATGTCTCCACTTTTCCTCATGGGCCAACAAATATTGAAAGTCACTCTTTTATTTGTCAATCGAAATTTCATTTGCCCTTCCTCCATATCAACCAAAGCTCTACATGTATCAAGGAATGGCCTCCCAAGAATAATAGGCGCCTAAAAATCAACCTCACAATAAAAAATAACAAAATCTGCTTTAAATATGAATGACTCAACCTTTACTAACACATCGTAGAGTATCCCAATAGGCCTATTCACCGTTTGATTATCCATCAGTAGTCGCATTGCAATGGGCTTTGGATCACAAAACCAAACTTATTATAAATAGAGAGAGGCCTGAGATTTATGCTTGCCCTGAGATCACATAATGTTTTCGCATAGTGTAATAACCCGATTGTAAATGGAATAGTGAAGAAACCCGAATATTCTTTATTTTGCACTAAAGACCTTGTAGCAATAACACTAAAATATTGCATTCTATCATCATCCTCAAAACTGACCGATCTCTTCTAGTGACAATATCTTTCATGAACTTGGCATAACCAGGCTTTTGTTCAAGAGTTTCTATCAAAGGGTCATTGATGGTAAGTTGTTTGAGCATAGTGATAAAACGCTTGTATTTACCATCCTCAATTTTTATCAGTAACCTCTCGGAGAATGCAGGTGGTGTTCTAGGAATCGAGTTCACCTTTTGGGGTACCTCAACTTCTTTCTTCGTTTTTTCTCCTAATTCAACACTAACCTCCACTACCTTATCATCACTTTTATCACATTTTCTACACTATATGGCATCGGTGGGTCAATGGTTTTCTTACAACCTCGAGTTGTGACCGCAATACAATGTCCATCATTTTTTGGATTTTTGAGAGTATTACTAGGAATAGTGCTCTGTTTGTGTGAGTTCACAGTCGAAGACAATTTGGCAATTTTCGACTCACGATGCTTGACCGAGATTGCATGTGCGTCAACTTTTTTCCAAATACTCGCTAAGTCTCTCCTCAACTCTTTACTGTGCTCATCACTAGCGTCAAAACTCCTCATCATTTTCTACAACATATTCTCAACTCGCGCCATACTACCTCCACCATCCCTAAGATCAACTTCAAGTTTTTGAGGTGGAACATATGACCCACTACTATCATTTCTTTTACATTGTTACCATGATTAAAGATGTTGTTGCGGTTGTGATTCCCATCTCAGACAAAATTACCCTCTCGGTTGTAATAACCATATTTTTGACCTATATTTACTTTACCTTGGCGCAAATTCTCCTGATTTGAGCCTTGGGCATTTGGTAGGAAACCCCTTGTTTTCTCATTAACCGCATTAGAGCCCTCCATATAGTAATAGTTATCAGTCGGCGGTGGTGGTTTATATAAGTAGTTCACCGTATTTTCCTTTTATGCACCTACAGTGACGTGTTTCAAGACCAACCCAAGCCCATCTCTCATTTGAGACATTTCTTCACGAATCTCATCTGTTGTTGGGTTGTATGCGGATTGCACTACAAAAGTGTTTCTTTCAGTATTCGACTTCCTAGTGCTATAAGCGTTGTTATTTCGGGAGATTTTCTCTAACTTATCACCAATCTCAACATGCAGACCCTCACAATAAGAAGCACCAACTATTGAATCAAGTACTACTTTATTATTATCATTATGTTCACTATAGAAGTAATCTTTCAGTGACTCATTATTTATGCGGTGACTAGGGACACATCTATAGAACAAGGTGAACCTATCCCACGAACTACTTATTGAATCTCCTGGTAGTACCACAATGTTGTTCACCCTATCATTGTTGTTTATCTTCATAGATAATGGGTAGTAACGTTCTAAGAACACATCCCTCAATCGATTCAAAGTATAGATTGAGTTATAGGGTAGCTTTGTAAACATATAGCAGCATCTCCCGTCAGTGAGAGAGGGAACACTCTTAACCCATTGACGTCCATGTTCGAATCAGTCCTCCCCAGATAACTATTACACACCAACCTAACTTTGGGGATGTAAGGATGTAGGTCTTCAAAAGATAGTCCTGAACCTCTAGCTGTGAGAATTTGCATCAGACCACTAATTACCACAAAATTATGACCCAGTGGTAGAGGAGGTAGGACAAGTGGCCCATAATAGGCAATTATTTTAACATTTCTCCTATAATACTCTTGAGGGTGTGGGGCGAGAGGTTCCCTCCTCAGATTATTTTCACAACGGTTAACAACAACAACTTGATTATGAGCATCAACCAGCGGGGGAAATTGAGGGTTGATCTCTTCATCGATATAAGCAGGATTTTTTTTAATGTTCATTCTACGAAGTGTGCAATTTAGTTATCGATCAAGTGGAAGTATTAGTTCTCCTCAGCACCGTATATCTGGCATATACAACAGCTAGACTTGCATAAGATAAAAACAATGAGAAAATGTAAAATTAGGAAATTGTGGACTAAACTTTCGTAGTGTTTTTTAAGTTAATCTAAAACCCAGTTTCCTCGGCAGCAGCGCAAAATTTGATACGCTCAAATATACTTTTCAAAAAAAGAGTAAACGTTCAAATAGAGTTAAGAACCCAACTATGAGGCTGGGTTCAATCCCACGAGGAAAATGATTTAGAATGAAATTTGACCGACAATTTCTTCTATTCAATAAAGTCCTCTCAAAAAAAGGTAATAAAAGGGGGGTTATAAATAACAAAAGGAATTAAATATTTCTATGTATACAAGTAGCAAGAATGAATATTTGATATTTATCAAGTGATGAGAGTAACTAGGCATAAGTGTTTCCCACAGGATCATAACGCAGTTATTCTAGCTATAACAATCCTTCATAGTATCTTGTATACCATGTGGTAATTTATGTATCCCTAATTCCTTAGTCCGACAATTACGGAATCTCACGACGCACCTTTGTCCAGCTACGTGTGTATGCTTTACTAAACTATACGTTTACCTCATATTAACCGTCATAACCGATGTATGGCTTAGTTGTTAATTCGCACCTATCGACACTAGCCATTACATAGTGTATATTAAATCTATGTTAATAATTATTTTGTTATTATCTACCTCCTTGGTCCAGCAAGTAGCAACAAGGAGAGTTCTAACGCGTGCACTCGTTAAAAAGACATTTAAACGAAAGAATTATCAATACATGCAAGACACTATTCTAGAATTGTTATTATAGCTAGTTTTTACCTTTTATTTACACATGGTTCACATAACCCTAACTATGGGATTAGCTACCCATGTTCATAATTACACAATTTATATTGATTATACAAGAATTCATGTACTTACATTAATTATATTGAAGAAAATAAAGAATATCACTTCAATTCGAGAAAATAATGCAATAAATTGTTCTGAAAAAATGAAGTATTATCCACAACCCAATATTCAACAACCAATATTACAAATCAGAAAAAATAACAAGATTCAAACCCCCAAAACGAGGTTTTTACAAGTATTTATAATAAATACGTTCTAACATAAAAAGGAAATCTATTTAAGGAAACTCTGCCCCAAAACACGTTTGAGTCGACGATTAGACCGACAGACCGTCGAGGATTTCCATCGTTCCACACTTACAATCTTTTTCTGATACTTTCTTCTCCATATCACTCTTACCATCGATGGACCAGGATGACGGTCCTTTTAGTTCACAACATTCTAATGATGGCTTGTGTTTCTCCACATATAAAATCTTTTAAAAACGGGTAATGGGCTACTTTCTTGTAGAAATGACGGTTGTGCAGGACAGTCCGTCATGGAGATGAAGGTCCGTTGATAGCTACCGTAGCCCCACACTTGGTAAGAATTCCCCGACTTCCTTCAGCATCATTTTGTTCAGATGACGGGTTCCACCTACGGACCGTTGAGGGGTCGACAGATCGTCGATGGCTCCAAAGGTCATGATTTCTGCAATTTCAACACGGTTCTTCCGTGTTTTCATTATTGACATTTTTCCTACAAACAAAGATAAAAATACATTAAAACTACTACAAAAAGGTCTTAGACAAACACTAAAATTAAGGAAAAATCATTGAATGTAATGTGAAACCACGGTACATTAAGTACTAAGACCACTTTGGAAAGACCTCAAAAAGTGGGATTAAATTGGGCACCTCTATCCGAAATTATTGACAAAGGGTCCCCATGAAAGTTTACTATATAGTTAATGTAAAATGGAGAATAATCTTCCGCTGAATGAGAAACTATGACGAGAACGAAATGGGCTGATTTAGACAAACTATCCACAACAACCCAAATTTATTCATGGTCCCTACAAGTACGAGGTAAACCTACCACAAAGTTGATGTTGACATCTTTTTACTTCGAAGTTGTGATATCAATATCTTGAGTTATACCTCCCGGTTCTTGGTGTTCAACCTTGACTTTTTGGGAATTTGAGCATCAAGCCACCAAGTTTGCTATGTTCCCTTTCATTTTGTTCCACCAATAAATCACGCACGAGTCACTATTCATTTTGGTGACCCCCGGATGGATAGAATATAGGGAATTATGGACCTCTTCTAAGATTGTTTCCCTTAGGACATCCACATCCGGTACACATAACCTTCATTGGTGACTAAGAACAATATTTTTTCCTTGAGACAAATTTTTTATAGATTTATTAAGAACTGATTCATTCAAATCCATCAATAGAGGATAAAGATGTTGCTTAGATTTCACCTCAACCACTACAGATGATTAAGAGTTATGTCAAACCATGAAACCAGCCTTTGGAGATTCTTTTATTCGAATAGACAACCGAACCAGCCTATGTACCTCTTTTACTAACTTCTTCTTATCATTAACAACATGAGTCACAATACCCATAGATATATAAATTAAAAATCTGCAACAACATTAGCTTTCCTGGAGTTGTAAGGGACAATCATACATTAATCTTTCAATAGCTCTTCCCACCTTCTTATCCATAGTATCAAGCCTTTTTGAGTGAACGCATATTGGAGACTATTCTGATCGATGAAAACATGTACATGAAATCCTTATAGGTAATTTATTTTAATTTTTAATGAAACACTATGGTTGCTAGCTCAAGGCCATGAGTTGGGAAGTTCTTTTCATGCTCCTTGAGTTGCCTAGAGGCATAAGCTATTACCTTACCATGTTGCATGAGGAAAAAACTGAAACCTACTCGTTAAGCTTCATAATAAACCACAAAATCCTTGGTGCCCTCCGGTAAGGTCAACATCGGAATAGAGTGAGTTTATGTTTCAATAATTAGAAGTTGTTTTCACACGATTCTGACCATTAAAACTTAGACTTCTCTTGGGTCAAGTTCGTGAACGGAGATGTGATAGATTAAAATTCCTCAACAAAATCCTATAGTACCTAGTTGAACCCACAAAGTTTCAAATGTTAGTACGACTTAAAGGTCTAGGCCATCGTTTGACCGCATCTGTCTTTCTTGGATCAACCTCTACCCTTTCATTAGATAAAATGTGACAAATAAAAGCAATTCTCAACAAAAATTCACATTTAGTAAATTTAGCAAAAAGTTGGTATCCTTAAGAACTTCCAATGTCACATTCGGGTTTACCTCCTAGACGTAACCGCTGTAGTCGTCCTTTTCAAGGACTAAGAATAGCCTCTTAGCCTCATGTTATTACATTCAAAGGTTTAAAACTGAGGAAAACATTAAAACTTTCGTTATCACTACTTGGAGGTTTACATAGACCTCTGCATACACATAATATATATTCATTTGGAGTATACATAGACCCTTCGTATAGAAAGGTTACATAGCCTTCTACCTTTGTTCCACATACACATACAAAAATGTAGAAACAGTCTCAACGATTGTCTCATATCATACCATCTAAACGAATATCACATTATAGGCATAGCCCTTACATCAATCCAACAAGACCATGTATAGGTCATACGAAAGTACAATACACCATTAAAAAGGAAAGGAATGAAAGAGTCAATAAGCTCATAAGAAAATCCGTAAGCTAGAGGATGGCATTGCCGTCAAAAATTGAGTACCTATTCCACTTGGATGAAAGGAAGAATCCAAGCCTTCAACAATGTCTCCTTCAAAAATCTTCAACAAGCGTAGCCAAATATGTTTTGGGGAGAAGGAATGAAAATAGGGTTACTACTCCACATGTACTAAGTATGGGATCTTATGCACATACAAAAGAAAAACACGCTTAAAGGGACTTTTTATCAAAACATGCCAAATTACCCTATTAGGGACCTAATGCAAACTCAACTAAGTCATGTCAACTTACCGAACATGCTTACTATCTGACAAAGTAATACTTATCCCAACATACTTAAAACTATCATTTACACAACCCTAATATCAAGGAATAGTATCACATGAATGAATAAGAGTCAAACATATCATAATAAGCAAGACAACTACTCACAAGTCGTTTTCAAGTCGACAAGTGCAATGACCAAGCAAAACCCCATAACATTACTCAATCAAGTATCCTCAACTAGAAAACATGACAATGTCAAACTTTGCATATCATGGCATTTAGGTTTACATTTAATCATATATTAGCATTATAACCCAAGGCATATTCATAAATGATCTAATAAATATACATTATCAACAACATGTCATGGTCATTATATATACATCATATATTATCATAACATAAACATACTTCCCTAAAGGCTAACTAGTGTAATATTTAGGTAGAGTCTCATACCCCTACCTACACTAAGCTAGAGCCCTTAGGTTATCCAAGTTAGAGTTCAAGTCCTTTAATTCGTTTTACCTTTTGAGAACATCTTATCATAATCGACATAGACCACATGATCTAGTGTTGAATCCGGTGTAATAACACCCTACATTAAAGGAAGGCGGACTACATGCCAAGGTAGTACCAAATGTGAGACATAGCAACGACGTGGATCCACTAGCTATTATTCCTATGGGGAAACATAGATCAAGAACTAGGAGATATAGTTGGGACCCTCTTTTTGCGCCATGCGTTATAGTCTCCAATCTCAAGAGTAAAGTAGTGTTCCTACCTTCCCTGTGTGCGAAGGGACTCTCCTCAATCTAGTTCATTTGATTCTAAGCTAGAGTCCCTTCTAGGAAATGTCTTTAACCTTTAATTATCAATCATAGATCTATTTAGGTAATAGGGTATACCCCTTTTATAATCATCATAATCAATAGATCAATAAGAATTGTATGAGTAAAAGTCCTTTTATCACAATTTATATAAGTAAGGTTAACACATTAGCATTTCATAGCAAATCAAGGTACATTGATAATTTTCACCATCCTTATATCACATATACCTTAATAAAACTCACAACAAGTCAATACATTTCAATTCAACATCATACAACCCTATAATACTAGTATTAGGCATACTCCAATGTAATATCATGACTTAGCAACAATGAATAACAATTGGAAGTATTGATAGAGATTGTAAGACTTACCAAATCTCACTCATAGTTTATAATGAAGGTCGTACCATCAAACCATAACTCAACCTAATTAGGGGAGTAACATAATCACACAATGGTAACCAATATGATAACAAGGCGAATTGCATCTCTATAACACAATTCAACTCTAGCTCACAACTTGAGACAAGATACATAGGATAAGTTCACATAATAATTCATAACCTAAATCATATATAAAGAACAATGATGATAGGCCTATAATTTATCTTATTTTAATGATAATAACAACATATTATAGTAATCAAATCAACAACAAACTCAATGAAATAATCACAATACACATTACATCAAGATCACTACCAAGGGTTAGGGATGGAGGATCATATTCTTCAATTTAGAAACAATTACCATAAACAAATTGAATTACAAGTTAATATACTCAATATAACCCTATGAAATTTTTAACAACCCAATCCCTAACTTCTATTTCGTAATTGGATGAAACCCATAAGAAAACTCTACTTTTGAAATCTACTTAGAAGGAACCCTTTAAGGAGAGAGTCACAATGGTGAATAGAAGTCATATCATAACGTTTGACAACAATTTGATGGTAAATTCGTCCCTTTCCATCCCCAAATCACTAACCCTTACTAGTCTTCAATAGTTAGTTCATGTAGAGAGAAAAATAAGATAAAAGGAACAGAGTTTATTTGAGAGTTGTCTTTAGGTAAATGAGGGTTGAGGGTATTTATAGTGGGAATTAATCAACTTAATTAGTCTCCATTTAATAACCTACTAACCCCTAAACCACATTATTAATTAAATAACCTAAATTAAAAACGTGCAACAACTTAGAACCTGCACAGACGAGACCTTGATGAACGGGCCGTTTGTGTGTCGATGGACATGCCCTCTCTCTGTCCTTCACTCCCTCGTCTTGGTCAGAGAGTGTGCAGGATAGGGAATTTCTCTAATTTTCTGTGTGGGATGACAGTGGCGTCGACGCCGTGTTAATCCACACAAAGACAGTGTCCCCACCTCTGCACTCGTCGATGAGTTCAGAGGTTGTGCGCTAAAGTGCTTTCTCCACCAGCCTAAGTGTTGGACGACAATGACATCGATGCCGCATCGATCTTTACATGGGATGTCTTCTATCCCTTTGGTGCACATTGAAAGTCAGTATTGTATCAAACTACAATGATCCTCCTCAAGGGTCCTTGGTTGGTCCTTGTGGAGTCGTACGTTGATGCTTCAATCATGAAACCACTAAAACACCTATTAGCTACCTTTCCATCAATTTTTGTACATTTCCAACTCCTAAAAGTTAGTCAAATAGTCTAAGGCACACTTACATCCCTTTAAACAAACTTCTCAAACGTTATGGATGTTCTCGAACTTTTTGGTTCTTAAACCTCCTAAATGACCTATATTTATCAAACATGGACTTAGAAATAGTACTTAGAATTTATTACACTTATTTTAGGATTTTCAATGTGTCTTGGATTTCAAGGTGTTACATCCAACAATATCCCCAAAGGCTTCATATGATAAGTCTCACTCTTAGGGTATATTTAGTTCAAACCCATCTTTATTTTTAACAAATAGCAACAGGGCACCCAATGTGGATATGATTGGTTGAATAAAACCCTTATCAAGAATATCCTTGAGTTTAGCATTTAATTCCTTCAACTCGGACATGGATGTCCGGTAAGGAGGGATTTAATTAGGTTGAGTATCCGAAAATAATTTGACGCCAAAATCTATTTCCAATTTGGAGGAAACATGGGTAAGTCTTCGGGAAAGACTTCCAAAAACCCTCTCTTTATGAGAACCGACTCTAATGGAGGAGTCTTAGAGTAAAGATCTATCAGTCTCACATTATGATAGAGACATCACTTTGTAATGAACTTTCAAGATTTAAGACATGAAATAATTTGACCATTTGGAGATAGGCTTCCCCTTTTCAATCCTTGAATGGGTTCATTAGGAAATTGAAATTGTACTAACCGAGTTATCAATGGAAGCAAAACAAAAATGAAGCCAACTCCAAAATAATTTCAAAGTCCAACATATCAGGTTCTATCAAAACAACCAGTGTGACTCTATTGGGCAATGATATGGGACAACCCTTTTAAACTCTTTTAGCAACTACTAAATAATTCTCTAGGGTAGAAATCGAGAAGGGTTCATCTAATTCATCAGGAAGCATACCAAATTTCATAGCCACTAAAGGAGTTACGAAACACAGAGTTGCATCGGGATACAATAAGGCATAAACATCAATTGAAAATACTTGACATACTGGTAACAACATTCGAAGAGCTCTCTTGATCTCCTTGTGATTGGAGAGCATATAATTATTCTTCTTAGGAGCTTCGAGATTCCTAGCACTTTATTGTGCTTGAGAATTTTCCCTTTATTTTACCTTTAACATAGGACAATACATCTTTAGTTGACCACTCTTACAACAACTAAAGCAATTACCCATGCCAATTATGTACTTTCCTTCATATTTTCTACCACACTTAACACAAATATGCTTCTCAATATAAGAACCACCAACTATTCCTTCTTGAGTCTTGGGGTTAGACTCTTTACCTTTGTTGACCCTTGGATAATTAGGAGGACTATTGCTGGAGAACCTCTTTTTGAACCTTTGTTTATCTTGAACATTAAATCTAGCCTTAGAATAATTTTCATATTCGACCCTTGTCCTCTAAAACTTCATAATAACTTACTTAAGCTTTTGCTCCTCAATTTGTTCGACATGAACCATGAGATGAGAGATGTCCATGCGAGGAAGCGACATAGCCTACCTACATTAATTAAACACAAAGTGGGATATCGCCATAAAAATTTTTTTTATCTCATCCATAGAAACTTCCACCATAGTAGGAGCATATTTTGATAGATGAGTGATATTGAGGCTATAGTCCATAATGCTCATACCCCTTGAAAAAGATTTTAAAATTCTTGCACTGTCCTCTCACAAAATTCCAAGGGAAACAACCTACTAATTAAAGTCGTCTTGAATGAATCCCAACTAACCATACCTTCTTTAATAGACCTCTCCTTCTTTTATTGCTCATACAAAACTTGTTCCCCATCTTTGAGCTGATAAGCAACTAGAATTGCCTTTTCTTGTGATGAAACACCCATAAAATCTATCACCTCTAATACTTCATCAATGAACCCTTGATGGCCCTCTTAAAATTTGGAGCCAAAGTTAGTAGGGGATTCATCGTTGTGAAATCCTAAAACCTAGAACCTGTAGTGATAACATTTGGGTGCATCCTAGTGTTCCTAGAAAATTGAGTTTCCAACACTTTAGTCAAACTATGAATATCCGCCCTTATCTAGACATTAGACATAAACCCTTATTCAATAGAAACTTAAGGGTTTTGAGGAGCTTTATGGGGAACCACCGCATTCACATTCTCCTCCTCGGACCTCATAGCATTAGTCTTTCTTGCATTTATTGCCTATAAGAACAAGAAAAGGATTAGAAGAAAGAAAAAGATAAAGTTAAGAGTCTTTGGCACAATTAATGAGTAAATAGAGAGCTAAAGTTCCTAAGTATCTAATAGCCTCTCATTCATAAGTGTGGTGCGATTCACACCCATAAAAAATACTCTACTTGACGGGGTATTTTGTAACGTTATTCCTACATTATACTCAATCTTATGCTTAGATACCAAGTTTGTAATGACCCGAGAGCACCCCCTAGTCGTTACGGGCGTATTCAACCACAAAGAGGTCTTACACAATCCCTAGGCATTCGTCATGACATGTATCAAAGGATAAAAATTGGATAACATTAAAACTATTACTTTGGAAGTTCAACATCACTTCATATATGAAAATGAGAATCTAACTTCGTCACATCATATAATCTAGTCATAGAAGTGAAGAATTTTTGATTTATCCCTTACATCAATAAGAACTCTAGAAATATGAAATACAACAATTTCTTCCAACATAAGCAATGGAACTGAAAGCTAGAACATAAAAGTCTTGTCATTGGACTTGAGGATTCGCCAACTTCTAGAATAAAATCCAAGTATCTTGACAATAGCCATAAAATTTCCTCAAAGTACCAAACCTACAACGATTTTGAAAAAAAGGATGAAAATATAGGTTAGTACATCACACGTACTAAGAATGGATTCGATTCATAAAATTAATAATGCATGTATAAAAGTACATTTTAATCATAAAATGCTTTTTACCAAGTACTACCAATATTCACATGAAGTAAACATCATAAGCCATCCTAACATGATATGATCCCAACATGTAAACAACCCAAGAAATACTTTCTCAATTAAAAGAATAGCATCCCATAACCTTATCAAAACCTAAATATAACATTAAGCGACCCACTTCATATATACATTTTAAATATAATATTATAACTTATCATATACGTAATGATCATACATAATACATAGTCAACATAGTCATAAGAGAATACTTCTACAACCATATCTTAGGATTCCCCCCAGTGCAACGTGTAAGAGAAGTCTCATACACTCTTTTACACTATGTAGAACCCCTTAATAAAACACTTGTAAGAGTTCATACATTTACTTTTACATTATCGAAAGAAGTTGCAATAACTGACATTAGACCATGTAACTACATAGGATCTTGTGTTCTAATCCCATACCGAAAAGAAAGGGTTAGAACTTGCCTAAGGTGCAACTTTTCGTACATAGCTTTCTAGGTGGATCCATTAATCTAGAGTCCTTTGTGGGCACATAGTTAAGAGTCGAGAAGATTGTAACTAGAAACTTTAACTTTCTAAACATAAGGGCTTCATATCATGCAATAACGCATATATTGGAGTTCAGACATGGTAAAAATGAGGAAACCCATATAAGGAAGCGTACTTACTAAACGTGAGGTCCCCATCTCACTTACATTCCCTTTTGCTGCTATAATCTATTACCTTTAGTAAGCATATTTAGTCATCACACAAGTTCACATTATCCTTTACTAGACTCATATTGTAAACATCTTGCACAATAGCCATATAGGTTCATAAGTGAGAACAATCATTTCACTTTAGATATACTAAAAGTGAGTAATCCATTCACTTCAAAATTGCATTATAATCATGAGAACTACCTTTCAATCAGATAATAATCATACCATATCATAGATATATACTTCACACCTAATTCTACTTTATGAGGTTATGGATGATGGGACCTTGTCATAAAAAACACAAAAAAAACACATTAGATATAGAAGCATTAATAGTTAAAGATTTTATATTTAATACTTAAGTTCAAGAAAGAACCAACATTTATACCTTCTTTCCCTTAATGAGAATTCATGCTTCAATGACCCAATAATACATAACCAACACATAATATAAGGTAATTCATAAAGCAATAACATAATTAACATTTATATAAACAATTTATATATTCATTATCTTCAATTAGTTCACCTTATCAAATCCTAGATATATGAAATTGGGGAAGAACATAGGTACAAAGCAATTCCAAGTTAACAACGGTAATTATCCATCATTATACAGCTAAGCAACCTTAAGTACTCATAATTCATTTTAATTCATTCATAATTTTTATTTTTCAAAGAAGACCCATGTGTAGAAAAAACCTCTATATTTCTTTGTAAATTTCGATACGTCTATGGAGGGACCTCTGGGAGAAGAATTCTAAGAGTTAAGGATATCATACCTTAATGAATATTTTTCCATGAAATTTAGGTTGGAATATTTCATAATTGATCCTCTTCTTGGAGATCCAATGTTCTTCAACGGAGGTTTCAGGAGAGAGAGAGAAACTAGAGAAAAGACAGAGCTTCTATATTTTTTGATACCTAATTGAGTGATTGTGTATTTTGATTGGAAGATGGGTGAAAAATTAAAAAAAACCAATATATATTAACATATCCAAAATACCTAAAACACCCCTACTCTAGTTTGACATTAACATAGAGGTCCAACATGACTTTTCATTAGATTTTTTATTTTTTCACAATTTGAAGGTTTGTCCGGAACATGCCACCAGCCTCATCTCTTTTTTTAAAAAAATCTTTTTGAGGAAGAAGACTCGTGGATCTGAAATATTCATGAATTGGGGCTAGCGCGTAACGCGCAAACACTACCTTAATCTGCCCGTCCAATTCATTTCTTCGTAGCTCCTTTGTAAACCCTCCAACTTCGCTTACTCTTTTCCAAAACACTTCGACTGTAATTACCAATTTTTAGGTCAAAATTTATCGGGTTAGATCTAGTTTAGGTCAGAGAATTTTCGGGGAGTTTAACTTATGTTAGAGAAAATCATGCAGAGGTATTGAAATCTCTGAAATGGACATAGTGGTGGGGCATATTATGTTATTGCAATAAGAACAAGTCAATCGTAAGTGATGAGTTCCTTTATGAGCGGAATAAGGAATAACAATGTAGTTGAGAATTCTTGATAGAAGGAAGATGTAGTTACTAGTCAAGCTGAGATGCAGTATACTTTTATCAAAAAAGAGTTGATGTCGATGTGCCAATGTGTTAGAGAAGACTAAATATATATGTGGAATTAGACAGAAGAGAATTTATTAAGTGATAGATCTAAGTTAGGCTTATCAATTTTGAAGGGGGAACCCCATGGTATTCTAAATATGAGAGAACTATTTGAGAGGTAATGCGTTCGTTGAAAGTGAGTCAATATTACTTGAGTTGAAAATGAAAAGTGAAGGTGATCTTTACGTATGTTGGTAGACAAAGAGCTAAAGATTTCCTACTCTTTGTGAGATCTTTGTGGGTGCGTGTTTGTTAAATTTTCGTTTAGTTGCAAGTAGTATAAGGTGTGATCAACCATATTTATATCGTGATTAGTACTACATACTAAGATTGAATTTAAGATTACTTTCTTGATCGAAATATGGCAATATGAGGATGAGCGTGGTAGTTTTTAGATCTGATCTAGTAGGTTTGACCTAAAATAGCCGAGGATATCAAAGTAGTACCTTGCAATGATATGTGGTATTATGACCCATAGAGTACAAAAATGAAGGTAGAGCCAATCGAGGTTATGATTTTCTTATGTGTTCCTACATTATATAATTGAGCTGCCAATATGGGATAGTGTAGTGCAAGTGAAAGTTTCCTAAAAAGTTGAATGGAGTAATGAGATAGAATTTCGAGTGTTTGGGTAAAGGAGTACGTAGATTAGTTTAGAGATGATGGAATAGGTCCATAGCTTTCAAGTATCAACTTTAGACCTAATGGGGAATTATCTTTCCAGATGTCCTTTTAGTAGTGGAGTGATTTGAAAAGGAGAAGGACAATGTTTTTATCGTGATAATGATGATCTGAAAATTCAATCTAAAGTTGTAAATGTGGATAAAGAGGAGGGTGAGATTTTAAAATGAGAAATAATTAAATGACAGACAATAGGTTGTTTGATTAATAATGCGTGAAATTATAGTTAGTATGTGCAAACTTCTTAATTAGTTGTTTAGTGGAAGTCCATCAAGTTTATTGAGTACTAAGCTTGAGGGTATTGTTGTTTAACATTATAAAGTTGTTGATATGATCCCACTAAGGATAAATAATGGGGTAAAGACTAATATTCTTTGGATGACATTCCCTATTGAGGGATATAGAACTCGAACTCTAGGATTTTTGTTAACCTTGCATATGGGATGTGTGTGATGTTAGGCTCAGACCTTGGTAGGATGAACTCCTTGTGTGAGCTATTAGTTGAAGACAATGAGGTATAGTAATAAGTAAAGGAGAGAGTAGTTGAGAAGTGTTGCTAATATTAAAAACTAGTAGTCACGTTACCCAGGCATGATATTCCTATTCTTACTTCATGCCAACATTTCTTTTGTTTGAAATAAGGTATCTTCAGAGAGAGCGTGACTATGTTCACAACAACATATTTCTTCATAGGTGCTGTAGAAAGTCCCAACTATTGGTATGAATAAGTTTAGCTTGTGCCAGCAGGCAATTGTAGGAGTAAGAAGAAATAGTAAAAGTAACCCCGTTTTGTTCTAGTCAGCCAACATTCTAGGATATTGATTTCAATGGGGAGATATTCTAACACCCAGATTTTATTTTGAGCTATGACTCGAAACCTTCTTCATTATGAAGAAATTTTTCCAACTATTTTAAATAAGGTCAATTAATGTAACATCTCTAGTTCAACAAAGAACAAAAGATAAATTTGTTCAAGTCTTCCATCAGTTTTCTTATGTTTTGGGTCAACTTCAATTGATCATAACTTTGAGTACAAGATGATTTAGTTTTCCCTTAACATATAAAATGAAACAAATATAATTCCTCCATCCATAGTCGCTAAGTATTCTAAATTATGATTTTAGATGAGGGATATATGCCCTTTAAAGTTAAGACTATCCAGTTAAAGGTAGTCAAAAGAATTAAAGAGGGGAACTTCGATATTTTCCTTATGCCCACTATCCTAACTCATTTTCAGTAATAGATTAGAGGTAGAAATATATTTTTGTTCGATTTCACAATCCTAAATACACTTAGGATTTATATAGAATTTCAAGAGGAGAAAAAGGGGGAAAGCTTCAAAGGATCATCGAGTTTGCAAGTTCTCACCATGATTTTGATTCTTTCCACACCAATACAGATTTTCAAATTTTTAATTAATTCATGAGATTGTCCTTCTTGAGAATTTTTTTGAGTTATTTAATTTAATTGGTCATCGAGTGTTATTTGAGTTCTTGAGGCGTGTGTTGCGGATGAGTTGAGTCAATGAATGGTTCCTAGTGTTAGTTTCGCTAAAATTGTTCTTGGGTCATAAGAATTTATTATGTTCGACTTAAGATTGGAATTGATAATTTAGTTGATTTAGACCCTTGAGTCGAGTCTTTCATTGCATTAATTCAACATGAAATCTATAAATTGAGTGTTCAGAGGACTAGTACCTTCTAGTTCTACATCTTGTGTATTGAGTTCCTTCTTTCTTAAATATTATATTACTAATTGTAGGACTACCATATGTTCTATATGAAGTTGCATAAGTTGAGTTGTTCATGCATAAAATTCAATATGAACCTTATGAGTCAAGAAATCTTGAGATGTGTAGCATCATTGAGTCAATGATTTCTAGAGTAGTTGAGTTTCGAGTATTAAGTTTTATGTATGGTTATTGAAAATCTTGAATTGAATTATTCACATTCATAATTCGGCATGACCCCTTTTTTTAGAAGTATTTTACAATTATTTTTACTTTGTTTTAGATTTGAGTAAAACAATATGAGGAGCAGCAGAGTCAAGTTTTATTTTTGTAAGAATTGAATTTAAGATAAGTAAGTATTAACAAGAGTAAATATTTTCACATCTATGATGAGAGAAAATTTCTATTTCCAAATTAGTTCATGTGGATTTTTTAGCACTATCTCTTTTTAAGGAATCTTTTGAGTAATAATCTCAAAGTTTGAGGACTAAGAAATATTTTAAACATTTCAAAATTAGTTGTATTATTTGAGAGTTGTATCAACACTGACAGAGGGAAGAGTTCAAACATCTCATAAACCATATATGTCAACATAGGTAAAAAAATATTATTCTTTTAAGATGATTCGTTATCGATTTTTCAGTATATCTTAGTGGATCCACTTAATTGTAGATGTCTTATAATACGACAAGATATAAGACAGTTCTCGCATGATGGGCATGGCGGTGTACAATCACATAGCTCATAATGATGGTTGTTAGGTAGAGAATCTCACAAACAAGAGTTATTATTGTATTTCAACATACAATTGAATTATTATCTTTAGTGTGTAAATATTTTTCATATATTGCATCTTTTATTTTTGTTAATCCTTGATTATCTTAAGTTGAGTTTCTGGAGTTGAGTATATAAAGTTGAGTATCTTCAGTCTAGTATCTTTGAGTTGAGTAAATTACCTTTCACTTGATTATCTTATCCTTTTGTTAAATATCCTATCTTAGGGGAATTTGAATTGAGTTTATTTGAGTAATTTTGAGAAGAGGTAAGTATGTTTCTTTTTTATTAGTTCAAGCTTATGTTTATGCTTTTGAATTCCCTTTCTATAGTTGTACATTCCATGTACTGGCGCTATTCAGCTTGAATCTTTTATGATTCTGATACAAGTATTCATGGTAAACAATAGGCATTCTATTGAAAGAACTTGCATTTCAAGTAAGCTTTTATGAACTTCTTTGCTTTTGGAGGGTTCAACTTTTAGTGTCTTTTTGTTAGGATGTTAAGGTTCTTGTCCTGATAATCCTTCTTTAATAGTAGAGGCTTCAAATATAGTTTGAAATGCGAGGAGTCTATCATTATTTGCTTTGTTTTTGTAATGTTTTGAGTTCATTAGGAATTTAACTAATACTTGTTATATTATTTCTAGGTGATTATTGGAGTTCCACTTATGTTGAGTTTTTAAAGTTATTTTTGCATCATTAGTTTATATTTTGCTTTAGAAATGTGTTCCGCTGAGTAGTAATCCAGGCAAAGGGTTGACTTGAGAATCAACATTATTTTTTGAGTGCCAGCTACCTTCAAGGTGTAGGTTCGGGACGTGATGATGTAGTGTCAAGATCTATATGGATTATCATTTTTATGTAATTCTATTTAGTTGGGTATTAGTCAAGTTTATCTATACATTATCCTCACATAAAATCGACGAAATTTGATTGCATATAAATAGAGGAAAGTAGGAATGAGGTAACCTAAAAAGTAAAATTATATAGTAAATGTACCTTAATTTAGAATTAAATATGATTACTTGAACATATTAAAAATATAAAATCATAAAAAGCTTGCTTTTTAGTTTCTTTCATTCTAGAAGTGCATATAAAAAAAATTAAAATGCAAAACATACAGAACAAAGAATATTGTAGAACATGCATGTACAGTGTTAAATCATCTTAAGTTGTCATACGAAACTTGTGCATCAATTTTTCTATCTTATAAATTGTTTAAGAACAACTACAAAAAAAGAACTTGTTTGGACTATCATATTTTGTAATGATCTTTCGAAAAGATCAACTTGAGAAATTAATTTATCAAGGTTATAATCATTTTAAATTTTAAAAATTTAATTATAGAAAGAAAAGTAAATGGAGAGAAGATGTAAGTGCACAAAAAAAGTATAAAAATTTGAAGTCTCCATCCCCCTATAAAGGACCCCAAAATGAACTAGTTGAATATAAAAACTAACATGAGTGTAATGAGTTACAAGGGTTTTTAAATGGATAATTTTAGTGTTTTGAAGCAATATAGGATGTTTAAAAGAGTATGAATGTTAAATGTCCAAGAAGCTAGTCTAAGTTCAACTACTGTGTTATACCATTTTGTAGTAGAGTTTTGGGGTAAGGTATGAAGATGAAATTAAGTATTGAGGGATCCTACTAGAATGACATGTAAATGTACAAAATGTTTGGGTACGACACCTTGAGGACCACCCTAACGGTCCCCAAAGAGGATCCACAAGTAGGCAAAGAAAGATTCCAAGCAGCCAAGATCTGGAGGTTGCTGCGCCACTCACAGCCAGCACTCAAGGGGCAATTTCTCCCTGCGATGCAGGGCAATCAGGAACCATTCTGTCCCAAATTAATTTCCAAAACCATGATTTGGAGGTGACCCTGTGACGCACAGTAAACACCACATTTGGCCGCGTCAATTTTATGTCAAATTAGAGTAGGTTAAATGGTCGAATAGTTGAGGAGTATTTTTGGTACTTTAGGGATTAATTATTGGCGGTTATTTTAGGCGTTTGATGTGTATTTAAGAAAAAAAAATCATTTATATTGTATACTACAAATAAAAACTTCTTCCACTCCAAAGCTATCTCGATAACACCATTAAAGAATAAGAGAAATTTGGGTTTGCTTTAAGGATGAATTCATCAAGGTTTCAAGTTAGGTTTAAGTCTCTAATCTATGCTATGTGAATCATATTCATAGATGGATTCTTCCAGTAATAAATACCTAATTAATCCATAATTGTGAATCAAAATAACCCAAATCTATAAAGGGTTATGATTTCAATGTGGGTAAGTCTTGTTTGTGATCCAATCTAGTGGGTAGCATTCAACTGTTTTCATTTGATTATTGTGATGTTTTCATAACGTTTTATGTTGAATTGTAATAATCAAAGTTTAAGGTGATCAAGGAGGCTTTAGGCCAGAGATGCTTGATGAAGGTTCTAAGTTAATCTTCTTAATTCTATTGTATAGTATACTATTAGATCAAGATTGAATCACCTAGATATGAATTGAACTAGGATAATTGCCAGCATGGTCTTGACTTGTAAAGATGGAATTGAACCTATGTGATCATGTATACATAGACTTACCTTCTAATTATCAAATTGAATGAATTAACATGTAATTGAACATATATCATGATGAATTAAGGGAAGTAACCTATTAAAGGGCTTGTATGCCATTGATTCTAGGTCTTTTGTGGTGAAGTCATTGTTAAGCGATTGGTTTTCTTTCTCTTATATGCATACACATGGACATGATAGGAGAAGTAATTTCTATCACGTAGATGGATTCTAGGTTTACCTAATATCATAAGAGGAATTAATACATGATGAATTAGAATAGCTTGAAGTTGTATTGAATAATTCTCTTCTTTTTAGGTTGACTTAGTATGATAAGACCAAGGTGTGTTAGCTTTAGATGCGAGGTCTCATTTAAGGATCCTCATAAAAAACTAGGTTGAACTAGAGTTTTCTAGTGTTTCATGCATTTATAATGTATTTAACTAGCTAATATTATTGTTTGAAATCAGTCTAGTAAGTTTTGAAATGAATCGTCAATGGACGACCAAGACATTTAGAAAATAGCCTTGTGTGTGCGACTAGTGTATCCTTGTATGTTGTATCTATTTTTATATGTTACTTAGAGTATAAAAGTATTTGTATGAACCTAAAACCTAGAAGTAAATGTTTAGGATCAAAATGTCCAGGTCTGACCCCCGAAGGATCTCCTAGGGTCCACGAAGGGACCACTCTTTTGTCCTAGCAAACAACCAAATGGAAGCAAGCATTTTAACTAGAAGGGAACCAATACGCATCGGGGACTTGGTTCATCCATGGAAAAAATATTTGTCTGCGATGCGGACACGTCGCGGCTCCCCTGTCTGAAAATTTATTTTATGAAATTTTGCGGGAACATCTCCGCATCGAGGACTTGTGTCTCAACGACTCAAAAAATTTAAGTAAAGTTTGACTAGTCTGAAAATGTCTTTTTTTATGTAGGGGTGTTTAGGGTATCTCTTGATGTTTTATGTACTGATTTTAGATTGTTATACACCCATTCCCCAACCAAAAACCTCAAACCATCAACTAGATATAAAAAATTTAAAACCCTCAAAAGGTTCTTCTCTCCAAAGAGCTCTATCAAACTCCATTGGAGCTATAACTCAAGGTTGATAAAAATTGAAGGTTTCGTGGCATTTTTTTCACCAAATATCGTGGGTTTATACATATTAAGTTATGGTAGTTCATCCTTAAACTTTTTTCATTCAAGAATCCACTTCAAAGATATTTCAAAACGGGTTTTCAAACTCCAACTTCTTCTATTTTTTACTGTAAGTATGGTTCTTTGCATAAAAACATTTAGAGGATTTAAATATGTTATTTTTAGTGTTATTTCATGATTTTAAGATCAAAACTTCAGTGAGACCATACTTAAATTTATTATCAACTTTTGGCCTGTGAAGCAAGTTTGTTACTTTTAACTAAATAATGTTAGAGTTGAGTTTCTTATGTTGATTTAGTTTAGCTACTACCTATATATTCTCTATCATATTGTTTTGGTAAAGTATAAACAAATGGCAGTGAATGCTTGGATGAAGGGGAAGATATTCTATTTTTTTTGTTTCCATTGAAATGATCTTGAGTGCTACGGTCCACCTTTAGTGGCGGTGTTTACTTGATGTATATGAATATATATTTATATGCGTATAGTGAGTGTGTCCTTGTAGGCTTTATATTTGAAGTTAAGTGATAATGATAATGTTCATGTCAGTATGATTTATGAAGCTTGAATTGTATATCATTTAGAGATTAGGTGAAAGTGAAATATATGTATATGTGAAGCATGATATGGTAAGAAATATGATGAATGTGGGAATAATGAGTATGTTTAGGAGTCGATGCTTTGAAAATGGTTATTATGTGAAAGGTAATCTCACATGTACTCACACACACACTATGAATGAATGAATAAAATTAATGAATGTGAATGGGTAATCATAAGGTGGACATTCTTCGTGAGTAGATATGAAGTGTCTAGACCATCCCTACTATACCTATAGTATGAAAAAGGGGTGTTTGGGGTGAACACTCTTTCTGAGATTAGATAATGTGTTTAGTAGCAGCCTCACTATTCCCAAGAGCTTTCTATGATATGTTGGCAAATGGGTACCCTTCGAGAATTTAGATGTAATGTCCAATAGTTATTCCTTAACTTATACTAATGAATGTGTAAGACTCCGTGTCGGAGTTACGCTTAGCACCGAGAAGAAGGGTTGGTTACACTTTGTTAGTTTATGTTGTATCCAATGTACCTCTTGATATGAGTTATCCTTGTTATTAGAGAATTAGTTACTTACAAGCAATCTTCTCATTCCTTCACTATGCGCCTGCATAGGAATAGCTAATGGAGAATCCATCGAAAGGCTCAAGAATTAACCTATCCTAGTCAAGTGAGGATCACTCATTTGGTAGGGGTTAACGCCGGGATTCCATTTCTATCTCTTATTGTCTATGTTGGTTAAAGAAATTCCCCACTAAAAGAATGTAATGAACTAAGTGTTCTAAAGGGTGTACTACTTAGGGTAGATGGTGGTATGGGACGCTATCTATCCATTGCACAAGTAGGAATGTGGAGGTAATCTTGATGTATCTTTATATGAAATATATTAATGGGTCATTAAGTAATTATATAATGTAAATAAAGTTATGTGACTTAAGTGTCTAATGTCGAGAAAGCATGTTAAGGTTATGTCTTGTAAGATGGAGTTTATGAATTATGAATATTATGTGCCTAATCTAAGGGAATGTTCAAGCAGAAATTGGTAGGGGTAGTAGTGTAAGATGCTACTTTCATATTACACTATGTGTAAACTGGGGGTTGTCTTGGAGAAGGGTTCTTATGTGAAGTACTTAAATGTAAGCATGTTCCTCTAGTGCTCTTGATGTTGAGTGTGGACTTGTTACCCGTGTGAATTAAGCCCCTTGCTGGTAGTCATTAGGAACACTTAGGTATGTATTGAAGGGATTGTATCACCGGTCCTTCATGTCTTTCCTTAGTGAGTCTTAGGATATCTTTTGATAGGAAACTTCACGGTTAATGAGTTCACTATAGGTTGAAATGAATGTGAGTTCACTGTTATGTTTCTAATTTCACTGTAAAGTGTCATTTAGTGATAAAATTATGGAAGTTTTAACTTATATGCTAAATTATGATTTACAAGTTGTTTTAATTCAATATTCATTAAGTTATTACTTATATGTCATGAAAGCTTTATTTCATCAAAAATGTCCTCTTCTTCATGTTTTTCATATACAATACTTGGTACAATATTTGTACTAACCCCATACATTTGTATACTTTAGAAGTATAGCTGGGAGGCGAGTGAAATTCTAAAAGGCAAGCTTGGGCAGTTGACTCTCTCAAGGCTCGATATGTCATCATATAATCGAGAACATAGTCTATGTTTATTTAGTTCTGTTTTATGACTTATATAAAACTTATTATGTATTTTCTTACAATGTAAAGGGCCATATACCTAAGATATTTATGTTTTGTCTTTAAGTTGGCTTGTGACTACAAGACTTATCCTTAGTTTTTAGGGATAATGCACAAGTACCACCTCAGCCTATGCTCGAAATCTCAGAGACACACATATACTATACAAAGGTTCTATTCCCCCCCCCCCTGAACTTACTTTTTAAATAGTTTTCTACCCCTTTTTGGCCTACGTAACACTATCTTGTGGGTCCAATGTTGGTTGACTTTTTTTAAGCTAGTGCCACATGTAGAGAAAGGGGTAGAAAATTACTTATAAAATAAGTTCAGGGGGATATCGGACTGTAATATAGTGTAAGTCTGTCTCTAGAATTTTGGAAATAGGTTTAGGTGGTACTTGTGCATTTTCCAGAGTTTTTATAAAAGATATTTCCTTATTATTATTAATGTTGTGAAAAGTTTATAATTCAACACTACTTTTCAGATCTTATGTAGTAAATAATAGTTAAGAGTCTTGTAGAAGACCCCAAAGGTTCAAGTATGCCTTGTTACAACTCAAGAGTGCTTCCGTTTAAAGGGTGTACTTGGGGGTCATTACAAACTTGGTATCAGAGCATATGGTTTTGAGAAATAGATTAGGGTCCAAAGTCTCACAATCCATTTCTAGTAGAGTCTTCTTCTTCGGTCTGAGTCGCGACATATCCATGACCGGGAGGCTATAAGATCATAGAATTTTCACTTACATCATTATTCTAGTGTCGGCCATCGAGTTGAAGTCTATAAGATGTCTTTTTCAACCTCTTTTTTTATTTTTTTAGGACATAAATATGAGGAGGACACTAGCTAGAAGAGAAGATGGAGGAGTATCTAATGAGAGGATCCGTACCCATGGTGAGCAAGTCCCTATAGTTTTCCAAGAGGAAATGAATGAGGAGGCTCCCCATGGTAACCTCAAGTGCCCCAAATGCCTCCAATACCCTAAGATCCTGAAGCTCCCTATTTAGAAGGAGACATGACTAATGCTGATATAAGGGTTGCCCTTAGGGTTTTTACCCAATCCATGATGACTCAAGCTCAAGTCGTCACTAATCATGTGGTTGCCCAAGAAAAACTAGGAGTTCTACCACAACCAAATGCAAGTAATCCCGCTTCTAGAATGCAATATTTCATGAGGATGAACCCTCCTACTTTCCATGGCAGCAAGGTTGATAAGTTCCACAAGGATTAATATATTAAATGTTCAAAGTCGTGGATGCTATAGCCATGACTCCTAGAGAGAGAGAGAGAGGATCTAGCCCTTTATTTATTCAAAGATGTGGCCTAAGTGTTGTCTGAGAAATGGAGGGAAGAGAGACTTTTACAGAAAGGTCTTATAGTTTGGGAAATGTTTAAAGTGGATTTTCTTGATAGGGTTTCCCCTTAGAGTTGAGAGAGAGGAAGTTGGTGGAATTCGTGAACCTTCGTCAAGGGGAGATGTGTGTGAAAAAGTATTTTGTCATGTTTAGCCAACTCTCTATGTATGCCCCAACCTTGGTTAACACACTAGGGCTAGGATGCATATGTTTTTGATGGGGGTGTCTCGCTTGGTGAAAAAGAAGTTTTGTACAACAACGCTCCTTAAAGATATTGATATCGCTAGGATTATGGTGTATGCTCAATAAATTGATGATTCCAAGCTTAGGTAGAGGAATATGGATGGAAAGGGGTGTATGATTAATGAACAAAGTCAACCAAAACCTATGAAGAGGTTCTATCACCAAGAGACTTTCATGGGGAACAAGGATAAGGTTTCAAACCAAAATTCCCAAGGATGTGGGCATGCTTTTTAGAGGTCTAGCTGTGCTACTTGTGGGAAGCAACACTTGTGTAAGTGTCTTGCCAATACAGATGGTTTCTTTTGTTGTGGGAATAACGGACACAAGATGAGAGATTTCCTAACCTCAAGAAAAAAAGGAAAAAGAGGTCAACCAATATCCTCAAGGTGGTTTAGATCCTAAAACTCCAAAGAAGAACTGTTTCTATGCACTCGGATCTATAGGAGAAAATTAATCCATATTGAAAGTCCCAATTAGTCTTATTGTTTATGGTTGTTGTTTTTGTGTTATAAGATTAGTTTATATGGTCTTGTCTGTCCTTTTTGTCATGCTTCCTTATGGTGTTGCTTAAAATATGAATTAATGACGTATTATGCATGCTTCACTTTGATGATTTTTTGTTCACTATAAGAAATTTTAAAAAATAAATAAATATTGTATTTTCGTGATGAATGGTTTCCATGTGTGTAGGAATGATGTATATGAGCATGCCTATTGTTGGAGAAGGTAGTTCTTTCATCAATGAAAAAAATAATAATGTGTGTTTTGAGTTATGAAAATTGTTCCAAAATTTTCTTGTGTTGCTAAAATGCTTATCAATGTGTAGTTGTATTCGTTGTTAAGTTAGTGAATTGACTATGAATGTTTTGTCCATGATGTGGTCTGTCATATACTTCTAAGCTGAGCCTTTGATGTCCTTTAAAATGGTATGTTTCATTAGAGGACAAATGTTTTTCTAAGTGGGGGAAAATGTAAGGACCCTCATAACGAACTATGTTGAACTAGAGCTTCGCTGGTGTTTCATGAGTAAATAATGTATTAACTAGATAATTTTAATGTTTGATGTTACTTTATTATGTTTTGAAGTTAAACGTCAAGGGATAACCAAGACGTTCAAAAATTAGCCTTGTGTGTGCGACTACTGTGTCCTTGTATGTTGTAATTGTTTTTGTGTGTTTTTTAGAATCTATAAACAGTGGGGATGACTCTAAAAAACTAAAGGACATGTTTAGAGTCAAAACGTTCAGGTCTTACCAACCATGGATCTCCCTAGGGGCCCACGAAGGACCCCACCTTTGGCAAAGCACGTTGCCAAAAGGTAACAATCATTTGAACTAGCAGGGCACAAGTTCGCGTCACGGACATGTCGTAGACTCCCCTATCTCAAAATTTATTTTCCAAAATTTTGGGGGAGCAGCTCCGCGTCACGGACTTATCTCCCGATGATAACTCTAAAAATTAAGTGAAGTTTGACAATTCTAAAAAGTTTCTTTTAATGTAGGGGTGTTTTTGGTAATTTTGGGGTGTGTTATATACTGACTTAGGTCATTATATACCCATTCCCCTACCAAAAACCCTATAAATAAAAATATCAATACCCTCAAAAGATTATTTTCTCCCAAAAGCCCTTTCATACTCCATTGAAGCTAGAACTCCAGGTTGAGCTAGTGTTGAAGTTTTGGGCGTCTTCTTCACCATATCTCGTGGTTTTATTAATATCAAAGTATGGTCGTTCGTTATTTATTTCATTTAACAAGCCACATAAAAGATATTTCAAAAATGGTTTTCAAACTCCAACTTATCTATTTTTGACTCTAAGCATGGGTCTTTGCATGGAATGTACAGGGGATTTAAATATATTGTTTTTAGTGTTAGTTTATGATTTTATTGTCAAAACTTCAATGAGAACATGCTTATATTTATCATCAACTTTTGACTTATGAAGTGGTTTTTTGCTTTTCTTAGATAATGTTACAGTTGAGTTTCTTATATATTATTTTGGGCAAGCTACTGCCTATATATGCTCTATCATGTTTTTTTGTGAAATATTGTTAAAAGGTGGTGAAAGTTTCTATGAAGAGTATGTTGTTCTATCTTGTTTAGTTTCCATTGATATCATCTTTAGTGGTGTGGTCCACCTTTTGTGGCGGTGTTTATGTGAAGTATATGCATATGTATTTATATGTTTATATTGATTATTGCGTTGATGGCGTAATATGTCAAGTAAAGTGATAATTATGATAGTCATGTTGATATGCTTTATGGAGATTGAATTGTACATCCTATAGAGATTATGTCTAAGTGAAGTATATGTACATCTGTAGCATACTAGTGGGCTAAATATGATAAATGTGTGTATGAGAATGTTTAGTAGTAAATGATATGAAAATGGTTATTGCAGGAAAGGTGAGCTCATATGTAATGACACACACACACACACTATGTATAAATGAATGAAGTTAATGAATGTCTATGGGGAATGGTAGGGTGGACACTCTATGAAAGGTGTGCTCACATGTACTCACACACACTATGAATTAATGAATGAAGTATATGTCTAATGTGAAGCATGCTAGTGTGTGAAATATAATGAGTTTGGGTATGAGTATGTTGAGGAGTTAAGTTTCTTGAGTTCACTGTAAAGTGTCGTTTGGTGCTAAAATTATCAAATTTTTACCTTATGTGCTAAATGATGATTTATATGTTGTTTTACTTCTATATTAATGAAGAATTTACTTATATGTCATTAAAACATTATTACAACAAAAATGTCCTCTTTTGCATGCTTTTGCATATACCATACTTAGTACAATGTTAGTACTAACCCCGTCAATAAGTATAGGTTGGAGACGAGTGGAAGTCTACAAGGCAAGCTTGGGAAGTTTACTCTCTCAAGAGTCGGTATGTCCTCATATATACTAGAGCTTAGTTTATTTTTCTTTCTTTCTCTTCTAAGACTTGTATAAAACTTATTATGTATTTTCTTACAATGTAAAGAATCGTGGCCCTAATATATTTATGTTGTGTATTTAATTTAGATTGTGAAGACAAGATTTATCCGTAGTATTTATAAAATATATTTCCTTAGTATTAATGTTGTTAAATGTTTTAAATTACGCACTACTTTTCATATATTCTGTAATGAACTATAGTTAAGAGGCTTGTAGAAGACCTTGAAGGGTAAAGTACGCCTTGTTATGACTCAAGAGTGCTTTCTTCATGAAAGGTTTACTTGTGGGTCATTACACTCATGATAGTTTGGGGTTATGAATCTCATGATAACTTGGGAGGGAGGAAGTAAAATCTCTCATGTTTAGCATGGTGCATTGCTGTAATACTCCAAACATATAAGAGGAGTTCTAGAGCCTATATGACTTTTTAAAGGTTGTGCCACTGATTTAAGGTCAAAAATAATGAATTTAAACCATTTAGGAGGTTTAGGAATCAAAAAGTCAAGGAACATTTAGGAAGTCTGAAAACTAGTTCAAGAGGTTCTAGTGTGCCTTAGCCTATTTTACTAAGTTTTAGGATTCGGAAAATGATGAATTTTTGGTGGAAGGTTGATTAACACGTATTAGAGTCCAAGTACGAATCCCCAAGGACCAAACAAGGTCCCTTAAGGAGGACCCTTGCAATTTGGTAAAAAGCTGCCAAAAAACAGTGACCAAAAAAGAGTTTAAACGACGGATCGCGAACCAATCGACAGTGTGTCGATGGTCACATAGACAAGTCCTTGGGAGGCCTGTTCTTACAATTCAATGACCAAAACAACGGACCAACAAGACGGTTAGGTCCTTGCACGTTGTTTGACAAATGGACCATAAACGTGGTCTTGTTTGTGGTGTCTATTGTTTTTGCTGCACATTTTAAGTTAAGATATGTTATTTACTTAGTTAATTAGTTAAATTAGTTAAGGGTTAAGGGGTGTCTAATTAATTTGGTTAATGACCTATATGAATACCCTAACCTAATTAAACTAACCTAACCCTCATAATTCCCAAATCCAATTGCTCCTCCTTCTCTCTTCTTTCTCTGTCCCAAATATACCCCACTAAATACAAACCTACAGATGGGTTCTAGGGCTGCAAAGGATCCAGTTTCTCCATAAAACATCATCAATTAGTAAGGTATAATATTCCTTTAACATTTTTGATCTCTTTCCCCAAAGGGCTCTTTCAAAATGATTTCAAAAGTATGAAATTCAAGTGGGTTTTCATCCAATACGAAATTGATCTTTTGACTTGCTTTGCTTATGATTTCTTTTAGATATTATGATTAGATTAACTCGTAGTATTGTAACGACCTGTTTAGTCATTTTGAGCAGCAGATTGTAATTCTGGGAAAACTGGCTGGGACGACGGGTGTCACGACGGACCGTCGTGGTCACGACGGCCCGTCGAAGAGGTTTCGTTCCATGACACTTAGAATTCTTCAATTTGGATATTAAAATCGACTCTCTGTAAATTGTGACAGACCTGCAGGACGTGCCGTCACATACACGACGAACCGTCGTGAGTTTCCGTTGTAAAACACTTCAACTTTTGAGAATTTGGTACAAGAAACGAGTTTCTGACCGTCAGGATGGAGGTACAGGACGGACCGTCACAGGGGTGACGGGCCGTCACAGTTCACCTGGAAGTTGGGGAGGATGTGACGACCATCGTGACGGACCGTCGCAGGCACGACGGCCCGTCACAGGTTGCGCAAATCCCAGGCAGTTTAGGATTTCTCCACACGTTTTAAGGGTCGTTTTTGGACTATTCTTTCCTTAATTATAAAGATTGAGGGTAATATTAATAAGTCTAATTACTTAGGGGTTAAAAGAGGTACCCTAAGTTAATTAGTGGGTTCTATTGTTCTCTTTTATTCTTAATTATATGATATTAGGGTAAAGGAAAGAGGGTTTGAATAAAAACAAGAAGAAGAGAGAAGAGAAGAGAGAGAAGGATGATCGATCGAATGGGCTGAGGAGAATATCAAAGCTTGGGAAACTGCTTGTTGATTCCAATTCTTCGGTGGAGGTAGGTTATGGTTTCTTTTACGATATTCGTAGTGAACTCTTAATAGTGAATGATATGTATTGATTGTATTGTAAACCCTGCTATATGCTTAATTGTATGCTTGCATGAATATGATTATGTGATTTTTATAAGACAAGCATGATGAATATTATCTAATCCCAAATCTTGAAAGAAACTTTAATCTATGTTATTAATGATGATGCCTTGGTATAAAAGAGGGCTTGATGAATTAAAGTGATGGGATTGATGATGCCTTGGTATAGAGAAGGCTTGATGAACGGATAGAATGAGGTTAGTGGATCGGAGTGTCACGTTCCGACACATAGTATTAGTGGATCGGAGTGTCACGTTCCGACACATAGTATTAGTGGGACGGGTGTCACGAACCGACACGTAGAATTAGGGGATCGGAGTGTCACGTACCGACACATATAGGGGATCAGAGTGTCACATTCCGACACATATAGGGGATCGGAGTGTCACGTTCTGACACATATAGGGGATCGGAGTGTCACGTACCGACACATAGTAGTAGGGGATCGGAGTGTCACGTACCGACACAAGAGTAAGAGAGATAATGAATCTCGAAAGATGATAATATACTCAACATAATGAACTTAATCTCCAAATGAGTATGGTATTGAGGCTTGACTCCTCATGGATGAACTTGGTGGTATTTATTGATGATTAATACTTGTTTATTGCTACATGTTGAGTATTGTAGTTGGTTTTATAATATTACTTGATATATACTATTCCTTATTTTGAGTTGGCCGATGATATCTACTCAGTACTGTGTGTTGTACTGACCCCCTACTTTTATGTTTTCTTCTTTGTTATTTGTGTAATGCAGCAAACGTTCCGTCAACTTCAAATCAACAGTAGATCTAGCCAGTCTTCACTTCATCGGAAATTCAGGGTGAGCTAATGCGTCTAGCTTGGACTGGGTCTTCTTCTTCAAGTCTTGATGCCTTGAACTTCCGCATGGACTAGCTAGTATTTGTTTTAGCTTCTTAGACAGTTTTAGTTTAGCAATTTGAGATAGATGTTCTTGTGATGATGACTTCCAAGATTTGGGGATATTAATAATAGTTTTGAATTGTTTATTAATGAGTTTAAGTCTTCCGCATTATTTTCTGTTGTTATATATTGAAATGATAAGGGTTAAATTGGTTGGTTCGCTCACATAAGAGGGTAGATGTGGGTGCCAGTCGCGGCCCCGATTTTGGTCGTGACAAACTTGGTATCAGAGCATTAGGTTCATTGGTCTCATCAGACAAGAACGAGTCTAGTAGAGTCTTAAGGAACGGTAGGGGGATGCCTTTACTTTTCTTTGAGAGGCTATAAGACTTTAGGAAAATTCCATTCTTTTATTCTTCTTTCGTGCTACTACTTGAGTCCAATTGGTATCTAGGTGATACAAATTGGTATCTGACCATCTTCACTCTATTTCGCAGATGGTTAGCACTAGAGCAACGACCGCACCAGCAGCAACAACGGAAAGACAGGAAACTACTGAGCCAGCCACTGGGGCTGTGGCCGAGGAAGAACAGCGGCAAGAGGCCGTGGAAGAGGTCATGGGGACGAGCGTCCTCAAGAGGGAGAGGACGAGCCCCTAGCCCCTCTGATACTAGGGCAGTGACTCCTCACCGACCGAGGATGTGGTAAGAGAGGGTGAGGAGGGGGATAATGATCAAGTGCAAAATGAGGAAATGCCACCCCACCTACCCCAGAGATGATCAACCAGGTACTTGCTTATCTTAGCGGGTTATCCGATCAGGGTCAGCACCTCCAGTGGTTTCTACACCAACACCTCTGGTTTCAGAGATACTACGACATGCGGCTACTATGGCTCCCCGCATGGTGCATCATTGGGAATAGGCACATTTCCACGTCTGACTACTGGGCCTATTATGACAAATGATCAGCACGAACTTTTCAGTAAGTTCTTGAAATTGAAACCTCCAGTCTTTAAGGGTGCAGAATTGGAGGATGCCTACGATTTTCTGGTTGATTGTCATGAGCTACTACACAAGATGGATATAGTAGAGAGGTTTGGTGTCGAGTTCGTGAGCTATCAGTTCCAAGGGAACGCCAAAATGTGGTGGCGTTCACATGTTGACTGTCAACCGACAGAGGCACCACCTATGACTTGGGAATCATTCTCCACCCTGTTTATGGAGAAGTATATCCCAAGGACTTTGAGAGATAGAAAAAGGGATGCGTTCTTGAGTCTCGAGCAAGGTAGGATGACGGTTAACGCATATGAGGCTAAGTTTCGTTCTTTATCAAGGTATGCCACTCAACTTTGATTCAGTCCACAAGAGCGGATTCGCCGATTTGTCAAGGGATTCTCTTCTATTGCGTCCCAACTGACGAACTTGACTAAGCAGAACGTTCCATTCGTATGGTCAGATAGTGCGAAGAAAGCTTCAGAAACTCAAGACTTTGTTGACTACCGCACCTATCCTCACCTTACCGTAGAGGGCAAGAACATCATTGTTTACTGTGATGCATCCTATTCGGTTTGGGTGCAGTGCTAATGCAAGAGAAGACGTGATTGCTTATGCTTCAAGACAATTAAAAGTGCATGAACGTAACTAACCAACTCATGACTTGGAATTGGCCCGCGGTAGTATTTGCATGAAGCAATGGAGGCACTATTTATATGGGGTTAAGTGTGAAGTCTATACGGATCATCGTAGCCTACAGTATGTCTTACTCCAAAAGATTTGAACTTGAGACAAAGGAGATGGATGGAACTACTGAAGGACTACGATATCACCATCTTGTATCATCCGGGGAAGGCGAATGTGTTGGCAGATACTTTGAGTAGAGAGGCGGGAAGCATGGGAAGTCTAGCTCATTTGCAAGCTTCTAGACGCCCATTGGCTAGAAGTGCAGATTTTGGCTATGACCTTATAAGGTTAGAAGTAAATGAGAAGGGAGGATTGTTAGCTTGTGTGGAGGCAAGATCCTCCTTCCTTGACAAGATTAAGGGGAAGCATTTTGATGATGAGAAATTGATCCGGATTCGAGATAATGTGTTAAAAAGGAGAGGCTAAATAGGCAACAATCATGAGGAAGGTGTGTTGAGGACTAAGGGAAGGGTATGTGTACCCCGCATCAATGATTTGATCAACACTATTTTTGGCAGAGGCTCATAGTTCAAGGTATTCTATACATCCGGGTGCGACCAAGATGTATCGCGACCTAAAGCAACACTTTTGGTGGAGTAGAATGAAGCGTGATATTGTTGACTTTATTGTATGCCAAATGTCCAACTGTCAACAAGTAAAGTATGAACACCAGAGGCCCCGGAGGAACGCTTCAGAGAATGCCCATTCCTGAATGGAAGTGGGAGAGAATCGCGATGGACTTTGTGGTTGGTCTCCCAAAGACAATGGGTAAGTATGACTCTTTGGGTGATTGTTGATAGGTTAACTAAGTCTGCTCATTTTATCCCGGTCAAGGTGACTTACAATGCAGAGAGTTAGCCAAGGTCTATATCTCAGAATCGTTCGATTGCATGGAGTCCCGCTATCCATCATATCAGATAGAGGTACGCAGTTTACTTCTAAGTTTTGGAAAACATGCATGCGAAATTAGGTACTAGGCTGGACCTTAGTACTGCGTTCCATCCTCAGACCGATGGTCAGTCTGAGCGAACAATTCAAGTGTTAGAGAATATGCTTCGTGCATGTGTGATAGAGTTTGGTGGCCATTAGGATAGCTTCTTACCCTTAGCGGAGTTTTCATACAATAATAGCTATCACTCAAGCATCGATATGGCCCCATTTGAAGCGTTGTATGGGAGGAGGTGTAGAACTCCCGTTGGGTGGTTCGATGCATTCGAGGTTAGACCTTGGGGTACTGACCTTTTGAGGGATTCATTAGAGAAAGTGAAGTGTATCCAAGAAAAGATTCTAGCGGCGCAATGTAGACAAAAGGAGTATGCAGACCGGAAGGTTAGAGACTTGGAGTTCATGGAAGGTGAACTAGTCTTGTTGAAGGTTTCACCCATGAAAGGGGTGATGCGGTTTGGAAAGAGAGGTAAACTAAGTCCAAGGTACATTGGACCATTTGAAGTGCTTAAGCAAATAGGGGAGGTGGCTTATGAACTAGCCTTGCCCCCAGGGCTGTCCCGAGTGCATCCGGTATTTCATGTGTCCATGTTGAAAAGATACCATGGAGATGGAAACTACATCATCCGTTGGGACTCAGTCTTGTTGGATGAGAACTTGACTTATGAAGAGGAACCGGTTGCTATATTAGATAGAGAGGTTTGCAAGTTGAGGTCGAGAGAGATTGCATCCATCAAAGTTCAATGGAAATCGACCGGTTGAAGAGGCTACTTGGGAGAAGGAGGCAGATATGCAAGAAAATACCCACATCTGTTTACAGATTTAGGTACTCCTTTTCGCCATTGTTTTTCTTCTTTTGATCATTCGGGGACGAACGATGGGTAAATTGGTATCTATTGTAACGACCTGTTTAGTCGTTTTGAGCAGCAGATTGTAATTCTGGGAAAACTGGCTGGGACGACGGGTGTCACGACGGACCGTCGTGGTCACGACGGCCCGTCGAGGAGGTTTCGTTCCATGACACTTAGAATTCATCAATTTGGATATTAAAATCGACTCTCTGTAAATTGTGACGGACCTGCAGGACGTGCCGTCACATACACGACGAACCGTCGTGAGTTTCCGTTGCAAAACACTTCAACTTTTGAGAATTTGGTACAAGAAACGAGTTTCTGACCGTCGGGACGGAGGTGCAGGACGGACCGTCACAGGGGTGACGGGCCGTCACAGTTCACCTGGAAGTTGGGGAGGATGCGACGACCATCGTGACGGACCGTCGCAGGCACGACGGCCCGTCACAGGTTGCGCAAATCCCAGGCATTTTAGGATTTCTCCACACGTTTTAAGGTCGTTTTTGGACTATTCTTTTCTTAATTTATAAAGATTGAGGGTAATATTAATAAGTCTAATTACTTAGGGGTTAAAAGAGGTAATCCTAAGTTAATTAGTGGGTTCTATTGTTCTCTTTTATTCTTATATATGATAATTAGGGTAAAGGAAAGAGGGTTTGAATAAAACAAAAGAAAAGAACAGAGAGAGAGAGGATTGATCGATCGAATTGGCTGAGGAGAATATCAAAGCTTGGGAAACTGCTTGTTGATTCCAATTCATCGGTGGAGGTAGGTTATGGTTTCTTTTACGATATTCGTAGTGAACTCTTAATAGTGAATGATATGTATTGATTGTATTGTAAACCCTTCTATATGCTTAATTGTATGCTTGCATGAATATGATTATGTGATTTTGATAAGACAAGCTGATGAAAACTATCTAATCCCAAATCTTGAAAGAAACTTTAATCTATGTTATTAATGATGATGCCTTGGTATAAAAGAGGGCTTGATGAATTAAAGTGAGGGATTGAATGCCTTGGTATAGAGAAGGCTTGATGACGGATAGAATGAGGTTAGTCGATCGGAGTGTCACGTTCTGACACATAGTATTAGTGGATCGGAGTGTCACGTTCCGACACATAGTATTAGTGGGACGGGTGTCACGAACCGACACGTAGAATTAGGGGATCGGAGTGTCACGTTCCGACACATATAGGGGATTGGAGTGTCACGTTCCGACACATATAGGGGATCGGAGTGTCACGTACCGACACATAGTAGTAGGGGATCGAAGTGTCACGTACCGACACAAGAGGAAGAGAGATAATGAATCTCGAAAGATGATAATATACTCAACATAATGAACTTAATCTCCAAATAAGTATGGTATTGAGGCTTGAGTCCTCATGGATGAACTTGGTGGTATTTATTGATGATTAATACTTGTTATTGCTACATGTTGAGTATTGTAGTTGGTTTTTATAATATTACTTGATATACTACTATTCCTTATTTTGAGTTGGCCGATGATATCTACTCAGTACTTGCTGGTTGTACTGACCCCCTACTTTTATGTTTTCTTCTTTGTTATTTGTGTAATGCAGCAAACGTTCCGTCAACTTCAAATCAACAGTAGATCTACCCAGTCTTCACTTCATCGGAAATTCCGGGTGAGCTAATGCGTCTAGCTTGGACTGGGGTCTTCTTCTTCAAGTCTTGATGCCTTGAACTTCCGGCATGGACTAGCTAGTATTTGTTTTTAGCTTCTAGACAGTTTTAGTTTAGCAATTTGAGATAGATGTGTCTTGTGATTATGACTTCCAGATTTTGGGGATATTAATAATAGTTTTGAATTGTTTTATTAATGAGTTTAAGTCTTCCGCATTATTTTCTGTTGTTATATATTGAAATGATAAGGGTTAAATTGGTTGGTTCGCTCACATAGGAGGGTAGATGTGGGTGCCAGTCGCGGCCCCGATTTGGGTCGTGACAAGTATATCTCAATTATATTACTTCTTGATGTATTGATCTCAATTGTAGAAGATGACCTATTCCCCTTAACCCTAGGTTTTGATCTTGAATTGAATTATATAGTATTGACTAAATTGGTTTTGTTAGTGTGTGAATTACTATCCTGTGTTTTTATAATGCTAATTATGAGTATATTATGATATATTGTTATACAATTATGCTAGTTCTTAAGTAATTTACCTAGGTTGTGAAGTAGATTATGAACTTGATCTAAGTCTCTAATTCTAGGCTATGAACTAGTGATGAATTGTTGTATAATGATTCAATTGATTTGTGATTATGTTGGTTACTAATTTGTGATATGATTTTACCCATTGTTGGGTTAAACTAGAGGGTTGATGGTAAGACCTTGATGATGGCATTGTGAAGGGACTTGAGTAAGTCTTGTGATCTCTACTATTTACTTCAATTGTGATTAATTGTGATTTAGTGATGACGTTTTATTGAAGTATAGCTTACATTAAGATTGATAGGGATGGTATGATATTGAATTGAAACATGTTTAACTATGGATTGTGAGTTTAGGTTGATCCAAGAAAAATAAAGGAAAGTCTATGACGTCTTCTCGAGTCTAACATGAGTGTCTAAAGTTTGTGTCACTATTTTTAAGGTAAAAATTAATTAATATAAGTCATTTAGTAATTTCAAGAATCAAAAAGTCAAGGAAAGTTCATGTCATTCGAAAACTAGTTCAAGAAGTGCTAGAGTGTCTTAGACTATTTGATTATTTTTTAGGAGTCGGAAGATGATGAATTTTGGTAAAAGGGTGTCTAAAACATATTAGACTTATTTTATAGTCGAAACGTCCGGGTACGACTCCCACAGGATCATCCAAGACCATTGAGGAGAACCCTTTCAATTTCATAAAAAGTTGCAAAAATGTGGTGTCCACATAGTAGTGTAAACGATGGATCATGGGACAATCGGCGATGCATAGATGGTCACCTATCATAATACATGGTAGGCATGGTTTTACAAGTCTCTCAAAAAAATGACGGACCAACAGGACGGTTGGTCCCTTGGCCGTCATTTGACAAACAGACCGTAGACATTGTCTCGTCAGTGGAGTCCACTATTTCGCTGCACATTTTAAGGTAAGACAATTTAATTAATTAGATGCTTATTTCAATTATTTAGGTCATAAGGGAGGTCTAATTACGTTGGTTAATGACCAATATAAAGACCATAACTTAATTAAACTTACCTAACCCTCATAATTCCCAAAACCGAATTGTTCATTCTGTCTCTTATTTCTCTCGCCCAAAGAAACCCCATTGACGACCAAATTAGGGGTGGGTTCTAGGGATGAAAAGGATAAAGTTTATCAATGAAAATTCATCAATTAGTAAGGTATGAGATTCCTTTCAATTTTGGGATCTCTTCCCCAAAGGTTCTTCAAATTGATTACATAAGTATGAAATTCAAGTGGGTTTTCTTCCAATACGAAATTGATCTAGTGAATTGCTTTTTTTATGTATTATTTTTGATATTATGAGTATATTAACATGTATTATAGATATATTATGTTACTTCTTTATGTATTGGTGTCAATTGTAGAAGATGACATATTCCTCTTAACGTAGGTTGTGATATTGAATTGAATCATAAAGTATTAACATAATTGATTTGATTAGTGTGAATTACTACCGTATGTTGTTATTATGCTAATTATGTCTATATTGTGATATTGTGTAATAAAATTCTGATATTTCTTGAGTAATTAACTAGGTTTTGAAGTAGACTATGGACTTGATCTAACTTAATAAATCTACGCTATGAACTAGTGATGAATTGTTGTATAAGGATTCAATTATCCTTGTTCTTATGTTTGTTACTAATGTACGATGGTATTTAACACATGTTTCAGTTAAATTGGAGGTTTAATGGTAAGACTTTTATGATATCAATATGAAGGAGATTAAGTCTTGTGATATATATTGTTTACTTAAATTGTGATTACTTTTGATTTATTGATGATGTTTTATTGAAGTATATCTCATACTAATATTAATAGAGAAGGTATGATGTTGATTGACATGCCTTGAAATACGGATCGTGAGTTTTTTCTAAGATGTAAATGTTATAAAGATGGTGATAAAGAGATATAGTTTGGGACTCTCTTTATGCTACATGAATTATAAGGAGCGTCCCAAACTATATATCCTACTTCTTGAACTGTGTTTCCCCCCCCCCCCCATAATAATACTAGCCAGTGGATCCACCTAGATGCTATGTTCATGTTTTGGTACTACCTTGGAAAGTGCTCCGCCTTTCTTTCAGTGTATGGTTCCATGACACCATATTCCACATTATCTCATGTAGTCTATGTCAGTTAAGGAAAGATATTCCCAAACACTAAAATGAACTAAAGCAATGAACTCTAACAAGGATGATCTAAGGGGTTTAGCTTAATCTAGGTATTGTTATTAGACTCTACCTAAAAATTGCACAAGTTATCCCTGAGGGAAGTCTTAGGAGGATGTTCATATATATGTATATGCTTATAATTCTACATGATATGTATATGATGATCTTGCACATTTATGATAATATATGATGATTGGTTTCACTTTTGAATGTGTATGGTCTCCATTGCTAAAGTATGATGATACGTTTTATTACTAATATGCTATGTGAAGTTGGATATTGGTCATGGTTCTTGTTGAGTTTACCTGATTGAGTATGGTTATGGGGATTTGCTTAGTCATTGCAATAGTGGACTTAATAAAGGTTCATGAGTAATTTTATTGCTTTGGTTATGTTGTAATGAACTATGATCCATGTTTGTTGTTATTATAACTTGATGATAGAGTTGTATTGATTTTATGTTCTAGTATGTTTGTATGTATGATTGGATTTTCTAGACATAGTATGATAAACATGATATTGACTTGATGAATATGCATTAATTACTTGTATTGGTTGTTGAATGTGCATAAGGCTTTCAAAATAAAATAACATGTTTTAATGAAATGTCTCTTTCTAGCATAATTTTATGATGTGTGTGCATATGGTCTCATATTCACTACAAGTGGTGTACTAATCCCATTTTATACCTTTACCCTAACAATTTAGGTTCTGTCGTTAAAGGGATTTTGAGAAGAGCTTGAAGGAAGATTTTGAATTCTCACCCATCCTAGTTGGGTAGCTCCTCACTTTCCAAGAGCAATGCCACTCAAGCTTTTGATGATGTTCTAGTTATAAGACTTCTGGTTCATTCCTTTTCATATAAATACTCATGATTTTATAGCCTATATGTGGATTTATTAGATTGATAAATGGGATATGCCAAATTGATATACTGTTGTTTTAAATGGTTATTAGATGAGACATTCGTTTCAGACCGTGTTAAGTATATTATATATCGATGTGCAATAAAAGTAGACAAAGGGTTTATGTATACACCATATGAGTATATTATGTATATGCGAGAGATCTATGTAAACATTAAGATATATACTGATTTTTTTTAATTTCCACATTTTGACATATGAATGCAAAGATTTATGCTAAGAGGCTAATCATTATCGTCAAAGAGGACGACGATGCTGGTAACTTCTAGGAGGTGCTCCCCGAATGTGAGTGTTTCGAGGATGCTTCATCATGATAACTTGGGAATGGTAGTTCTCATGAAATATTAGGAATGGTGGTTCTAATGATACCTTGGTATTGAGTAGTCAAGCTCTCCTAAGAATACCTTAAAGTAGAATTAGTAGAGTGCCTTCATGATAGCTTGACTTGGTTAGGCCTAAACAATTTCTTTACAACTTTAGTGGAAAGGCTAATATTCTCTGAATGTTAGCTTGACTTGCAAGCTAGGTATATTTTATGATAGCTTGTCTTTCATTCAAGGTGCATTACATCAATTAGCTTGGGATTAGTTTCTCATGATAGCTTAGGGTTGAGGATATATTGTCCCCTATTATTAGCTTATATCTGCATGATTGGTTACATGATGGTAAGGATGGGTGTTTCCTTCCTTAGTTAGCTTGGATTAGGTTGGTATAGACAAGTATTTAATGTGAATGGTAGTACGGGATGCCGTTCATACATGGCACAAGTATGACTTGAAGCTACCTATAAAATGCCCCTACATGATGTATGCTTAGCTTGGATAGTTTCTATGGCTGGTTCCACGACATGATTGACTTAAGATGATATTTCCTTGTCAATATAAAGTAAGTCTATTACAGACTCTTAAACTAAAACTAAAGGTAATAGGGTGACTTGAATACATGCTAAGTGAGTGAAGTAGAATGGGATACTTCACCTAAATTCAACAATTGTGCTTTTAGGGGCATAGAAACATAGTGCTCATATGTTATGATGAACGTAAGGTCTTAAGTAATATAGTTTATCATGATAAATAATTACCAAAGAGATGTACTTTTCTTTGGTACTGGTATAGGATGCTACCTTAGCCTTGCACAAGTATACTTGGAGGTGGCTGCTGAAGTAGCTCATTTGAATAAGAAGGATAATGAGTTAATTATGAACTCTTATATGCTTTAAGATGCATTATTCTGCTTATGATGTTCATGATATGCTTATGCGTTTATTTCTAATGATTATGTTGATTTTTGACTAACTCTTTGAGATATTTTATGTTTGGTATGATAGCTTTCATACTTGGTACATTTATTACTAAACATATTTTTCCTACATTGTAATCCAATGTATGGTCTTGAGGAATTTAGTTTGTTTCAAGGGTAGTTTTTCCATGGATTTTAAGAAGTGAAGATTGGTGAGTCCTCATAACATCCGAGGACACCACCGTATGATGTCTTTTGTGTTCTTTTCTAGGTTAGACCTTTATGGGTTGTGACCCAATACTATTGTACTCATGATGTCATAGATGGTTTTTTATACATGAGTTAAATGTTTTTTGAAATAATTTTGCGTTATATTTTTGAAGAAAAGTTTTAATTCTACATTTCCTTTCGTATATATTTGTGATGTATCATGGTTTCACGGTACTTTTAATACTTTTTTCCTTAAGTTTAATGTGTGTCTAATGCCTTTTTGTATTATTTTTAATGTATTTTTCTCTTTGTTTGTAGAGAAATCTGTCCAGGATGAAAACGTGGAAAAATTGTGCGGAAATTACAAAAGTGACGACCTACGAAGCGATCGACAGTCTATTGACCCCTCAAAGGTATGTACGTGACCACGATAGTATGAAAGAAATGATGCTGAAGGAAGATCAGGGAGTTCTTTTACATGTTGGGCTACGAAGGCTCTCAATGGACCGTCACCTCTACGATGGATCGTCCTGCACATCCGTCATCGTTAACAGAAAGTAGTTCTAGTACCTGACTTGAAAAGATTCTACATATGGGGAAACGGAAGCCATGGACGGATCGTCATGCTCTCAAAAGACCGTTATCCTTGTACGTCGATGGTAACCGTGAGTTGGAGAAGGTTGCAGCTGAAAAATAAGTTAAGTGTGGAACGACAGGGGGGCATCGATGGTCCGTTGTGTCCTTAGTGGTCCGTCTGTCTGGTGGTTGACTGAGATGCGTTTTTGGGCTGATTTTACTCAAATAGATTTCCTTTTTATATTAGTACCTCTTTAGTATAAATATGGATAAAAGCCTAGTTTTTGAGGTTAAAACGTTGGTTATTTTTCTAATATGTAATATTGGTTTTTGAGTACTGGGTTTTAGAAAATACTTCATTTTTTTGGAATCGTTTATTGCATTATTGTCTCGAATTCAAGTGATTTTCTGGATTTTCTTCAATCTCATAATAGTAAGTACATGAATTCTTGTCTAATCAATATGAAATTTTGAAATTATTAACATAGGTAACTAAATCCATAACTTGGATTGTGGGAACCATGGGTAAATAACAAGGTATAAACTAGCTAAAATAACAAATCTAGAATATTGTCATGTATGTATTGATAATTCTCACGTTCAGAAGTATTTTTAATGAGTACACGTGTTAGAACTCGCCTTTTTGGTAATTTCTGGACCAAGGAGGAAGATAATAAGAAAAAAATTATCAACGTATATTTATTATACACTATCTAATAGGCTAGTGTCGATTGGTGCGACGTAAAAACTAATCAATAAATTGATTATGCTGCTTAATATAAGGAAAAGGTAAGGTTTAGTAAAGCATACACACGTAGCCGGACCAAGGTGCGGAGTGAAATTCCCTAGTAGCCGTAACAAGGAAATAGGGATACATAACTTTCCACTTTGCGTGTAAGATACTAGGAAACAATTGTTTTAGCAAGAATTACCGCGTTACGAACCTGTGTTGAACATTTATACCCTAGTTACTCTTATTACTTTATAAATCTCAAATATTCATACTTGCTACTCTTTTACTTAGAAATATTTATTTTTTTTATTTAAAACCCCCATTTTATTACCTATTTTTGAAAGGACCTTATTAAATAGAAGTAACTGTCTTCTTTTCGAAAAGTAAATTTATGTGTATCAATGTTTTGCGTCACTGCCGGGGAAAGTGGCTTTTAGATTAACTTTAAACACAATACCTAAGTTTCATCAACAATATCCTAATTTACTTTTTCTCTTTTTTTTTTAATCTTTGAGGTCTAGCTTTAGTGTATTCCAAGTACACAAAGTCATGTAGACCCAATACTTCCACTTGATCCAAAATTAAACCGCACTCTTTGTAGAACGAATATTCAAACAACCCTGCTTATAACGATGATGAAATCAATCCTCAATTTCTACCGTCGGTTGATGCTTATAATCGAGTGGTTATTAATAACCCTAGCGTTAATAATACGACAAGGCAACCTGCCAGCCCACTCCCTCAGGAGTACAATAGGGAAATGTTAACACCGCTGACTCTAATGGGGCAGTTGTCCTACCTCCTCTACCACAGGGTCATTCTTTTGTGGTAACTAGTAATCTGATGTAAATGCTCACAAATAAAGGTTTGTAATCAGGACTATCTTTTGAGGACCTACATTCTCATATCACCGGAGTGAGGTCTGTGTATAACAGTTGTGTCGGGAGGCCTGATTTGAACAATTGATGTATGTGTTCTTACCACGTAACTACCCACTGTCTAAGAAGTTAAACAATAAAAATAGGGTGAACAACTATGTGGCACTACTGGAAGAATCAAACATTAGTTCTTGTTAAAGGTTCACCTCATTCTTGATAAGTGTCCCCAATCACCGCATAGCTGATAAGGCATTGAAAGAGTACTTATATCGGGGACAAGATGATAATAATAAAGTAGTACTGGATGCGATATTGGGTGGTTCTTATTGGGAGTGTCCTTTTGCTTATATTGTTGAGAAGTTAGAGAATCTCTCAAAATAATAAAGGTTCGAGCACTACAAAATGCAATCCTCACACAACCCAGCCACAAAGGAGACTTGTTAAGAAATGGTTCAAATGAGAACTAAGTTTGGGTTGGTATTGAAACACGTCACTGGGGTGTAGAAAAGGTAAATGCAATGAACTACTTGTCTGTACCACCACCGCATACTGATGAGTATTACTATGAGGAGGACTCTTATGCAATAAATGAGTAGAAGGGGGGTTTCCAACCAAACGCCCAAGGAACCAACCACGATAATTGCGTCAAGGTCAAGTAATGAAGGTCAGAACTATGGTAATTACAATCGAGAGGGTAATTATGTTTGAGATGGGAATTACAACTGCGACAACAACTTCAACTTGGTTAACAATGGTAACAGAAATGATAGGTGTGGGCCCTATGTTCCACCTCAAAATCGTGAAGTTCCTCCTTGGGATGGTGGAGGTAGTATGGCACAACTTGATGATACGTTGCAGAAAATGATGATTAGGTTTGACGCTAGTGATGAGCACACTAAGAGTTGAGGAGTGACATGCACATGCGATCTCGATCAAGCATCTTGAGTTGCAAATTGCCCAATTGTCTTTGACTTGTGAACCCACGGAAACGGACATTCTTCCTAGCAATACTTTACAAAATCCTGAAATTGATGGACATTGTATGGCAGTCACAACTCGAGGTAGTAAGAAGACCATTGAGCCACCGATGCGGTCTAGTCTAAGAAATGATAAGAAGCGATTATAAGGTAGATGTTAATGGTAACTTAGGAGACCAAATGGGGAAAGAAGCTGAGGTGCCCCAAAAGGTGACCCCCATTCCTAGATCACCACCTCTATTCCCACTGAGGTTAGTGAAAAAGTCTGAGGATGGAAAATACTGGCGTTTTATCACTATTCTCAAAAAACATTCCATCAATGTCCTTTGATATAATCTCTTGAACTAATACCTGATTATGTCAAGTTCATGAAATATATCGTCACTAAGAAAATATCTGTCTGTTTTGAGAATGTTGATAGAATGCAGCATTTTAGAGTTATAAGATTTGGGTGCCTTAACTATTCCATGCACGATCGGGTTATTACACATTGAAAAAAAAGTATGTGATCTTAGGGCAAGCATAAATCTCATGCCTCTCTCTATTTATAAGAAGTTGGGTTTGGTGACCCAAAGCCCATTGCGATGCGCCTACTCATAACCATTCCTTGCTACTTGTAGATCGTTGGTTGATATGGATAAAAGGAAAATGAAATTTTGATTGAATAATGAAAAATTGAGTTTCAACATTTGTAGGTCCATAAGTTAGAGTGATGAGAACCAATCGGTATCTACCATATCTTACAGGGTTGTAAAGTCATTTGCGGTACAAATAGAAGAGTGTATAGTTGTAGAAGCACTAGCGGCAGTGATCATGAATTTTTATAGTGATTGCATTGAAGAGTATGGGTCATCGGTCGCAGCACTTGATCGAGGGGTTGTTCGGTTTAAACAAAAGAAGTTGAAATTATATATGAAGCATCACGAGTCTCCACTCGAAAACCATATATGGATAAGGCTCAAAAAGTAGAACTTAAGGTCTTCTACCACCTCATCTAAGGTATGTATATTTGAATGTGCATCAAGTTTAGAGTTTGGTGGAGGTGTTAAAAAGGTTCAAAATAGATATTAGGTGGACTATTGCAAATATTATAGGGATCCCTCCCGGTATTTGTTCACATAAAATCCAACTCATGCCCGATCATAAGCCAAGTATTAAACAATAGAGATGTATAAATTAACCTATGCAAGAAGTGGTGAAGAAGAAAATTATTAAATTGTTTGATGCTGGAGTGGTGTATCCGCGCCAATAGTATTTGGGTATGCCACGTTTAGTGTGTACTTAAGAATGGGGGAATGACTCTGGCCCCCAATGAGAAAAATGAGTTTGTTTCGATGAGAAAGGTGAGTAGATGGAGGGTGTGTATGGATTACAAAAAATTAAATGCATTGACAAAGAAGGACTATTTTCCTACTCTCTTCATGGATCAGATGTTGGATAGACTTGCAGGAAAGGGATAGAACTGTTATCTTGAGGGTTACTAAGCTTATAATCTGATTTCTATTGCACTGGAAGATCGAGAGAAAACCAATTTTACTTGTCCTTATGGAACATTCGCGTTCAAGAAACTGTCATTTGAGTTATGTAATGAACCTGCTATGTTTATGAGATATATGATGTCGATATTCTCTGATATGGTGGAGGAAACTATTGAGATATTTATGGATGAATTTTCAATGGTGGTGACTCCTTGTAGAGGTGTTTGAGTCATTTGTCCGAGGTTCTTCATAGGTGTGAAGATTGCAACATTGTACTAAATTGGGAAAAATGTCACTTTATGGTTTATGAAGGTATTGTATTGGGTCATCACATTTCAGAGAAGGTTATAGAGGTTGATCGAGGTAAAGTTGACGTGATAGAGATACTTCCTCCACCAATCTCTGTAGAAAGTGTGAGAAGTTTTCTTGGACATGCAGGCTTTTATCGGAGGTTCATCAAGGATTTATCAAAGATTACACATCCTTTGTACAAGTTTCTTGAGAGAGAGTGTAAGTTTTATTTTTATGAATCCTATCTTAATGCATTTTGTGAGTTAAAGCAAAAGTTTGTGCCTGCACCTATCATCATTTCTCTGGATTGGAGCAAGCAATTTGAGGTGATGTTTGATGCGAGTTGGGTTGATCTTGGTTTGGTATTGGGACAAAGAAGGTATAAAATCCTTATCCCATTTACTATTCTTGTAAAGCCCTTAATGAATCCCAAAAGAAGTACACCGTGACTAAAAAATAGCTCCTTGCAGTGTTCATTACTTTCAAGAAATTATGCTCCTATTTGCTTGGCACGAGGGTTATAGTGCATATTGATCATTCTCTTTGAGATATTTTATGTCAAAGAAGGACGTGAAACTGAGGTTTATTTGTTGGGTATTACTATTGCAAGAATTTGATTTTGAGGTGAAAGACAAAAAAGGGACTATAAATCATGTTGCTGGTCACTTGTCCCGATTAGAAGATGAAACAATGATGGGGTTAGGTGAAAAGGCTGAAATTGGTGATACTTTCCCTGATGAGCATGTATTGTTGCCTCGCAAGACCTGATTCCATGGTTCGCAGACTTTGTTAATTGTTTGGCTAGAGATATCGTCCCACCGGACTTCTCTTTTAATCAAAGAAAAAGTTCATGCATGATGTGAAAAATTTATTTTGGGATGAGAAATACTTATATAGGAGTTGTGCCGATGGGCTTATTCGGCATTGTGTGCCAATTGTTCAGATTTTTAGTGTTTTGGAGCATGCCATTCTTCGCCTGTAGTTGGGCATCACACTGGTATTTGGACTGCTCACAATATCTTGCAATGTGGCTACTATTGGCAAACCATCCACGAAGATGCTCATGAGTTCTCCAAGGCATGTGATAGATGCCAAAGAGATGATGACATTTCAAGAAAGGAAGAGCTCCCTATAAATCCCATTCTTGTGATGGAATTGTTTGATGTGTGGGGCATTTACTTTAGGGGCCCTTTTGTAAGTTCTCTTGGGATGAATTACATTCTTGTGGTAATTTATTATGTGTCAAAATGGGTAGAAGCGATCGCACTTGCGAATAATGAAGGGAAGAGTGTCACTACATTCTTGAAGAAGAACATATTTTCTAGATTTGGCACCCCAAGGGCTTGCATCATTGATGGGGGATCCCACTTTTGCAAATAGATTTTTATGGGATTATTGTAAAAATATGGGGTTTCCCATAATGTGTCCACTCCTTACCATCCTCAAACTAGTGCCGAAGTTGAGGTGTCAAACAGGGAAATTAAATAGATTTTTTAAAATAGGGTGAATTCTAGTAGAGTGGATTGTTCAAGGAGGCTTGATGATGCTCTTTGAGTCTAGCGGAAAGCATACAAGACTCCCATAGGTATGTCCCCATACCAACTTGTATAGGTGGATGCTTTTCAGTTACTGGTTGAATTAGAGTATAACAACATATGGGAAACGAAGAAGTTTCAAATGGACTGGAATGATGTTGAGTAACAGAGGTTAAAAATTTTGAATGAGCTTGATGAATTACGTTGAAGTCTCATGAAAGTTCAACCCTCTACAAAGCAAAGATGGCAAACTATCATGACAAAAATATTGAGAAGCGTGATTTTTCCATTGGGAATTTGGTGCTTTGGTTAAATTCTAGGTTGCTCTTGTTTCTAGGAAAACTAAAGTCCAAATGTCCTGGTCCCTATTTGGTCACCCAGTTATTCCCTCATGGTGCGATTAAGTTTGAGAACAAGGAGGGTGTATGTTCAAGGTGAACGGGCAGCGAATGTAAATCTATCTAGGGCATGCTGAAATGGCGAATGAAGTGATCGAGGCATACCATCTTGATGAAGTTTGAGTAATCAAGAGTCATTTGTCGTGTCGCGAAGTTAAATCAAGCGCTGATTGGTAGGAAACCCAAAACATATCCTCTAGACAACTATTTGCTTTTCATGATTTTCTAGGCATAGTTGTATTATTTTTACTTTTACTACTTATATGACGTCTGAATGTTCCTTTATTTTTCTTTACAAGTGTTGGCTAGAGTGTAGAGTAGGTCCATGTCCAAATAGTGTCCAGAAAACACAAAAAGATTAGCTTAATCAGTGTAAATGTGCAGGGACCAAATCACCAGAAATCTATAGAAAATTGGTCTGGTGCACCCATCGACTGACACATCGACGGACCATCATCCCTTCGACGAATCGTCAGTAGGATCCGTTGGGACCACATATATTTTTTAAATTCTTCTAAGTTAGGGCACTGTCGACAGAAGGGTCGACAGTATGTTGACCGACTTATGGTCCGTCGACGGGGAATCCTTCATCCCTCATCTACCAAAACAAACCGAACCGTCCGGCTACATATTAAATGTGTTTATACTTTTTAGTTACCCACATATTCACATAACCCCCATAACTATTTCCCTCCCTATTTCCTCTCATTTCCCCCAACTTCATCACCCATTCACTCCCATTCCATCATCAGATTCCCACACTTCCCCCACTTCCACAAATATATTATCTCCCCAAACATCCATCTTCTTCAACCTCCTTATCGGTCGCTGCTATTGTTGGTGTTGCTTCTTCTAAACTACTAGTGTTCATTCTCTTCTTCCTCTAATACAGTTGTCAGGCATGTTGTTCTGATTTGCTAAGATCAGCTATCATTAATTTTCCTAATTACCTTGATGTCTAAAAGTGTGGTAACTGAATTGTAACCCTTTTGCATGTTAAAAGTAACACACAAAAGTCCTATGTACCTTAGAACAACTACAATTGAAAGGGGTAGGGGTGTATTGTTAACTAGTGGTGTGTGTTTGCATGATTGTGTTCCTGACCTATGGTTCGATAGGTTGTCGAAAATGCATGTTCAAACTAGGAAAATTCATACCCAATGAATGATGGGATTTTAGGTAGCTATTTGGAAAACGTAGGTTTATAAGGATACTTCTAATTACAAATATAGGGGAACCAAATTGGATGCCACACTCTTTCCATGAAGGACAGTACGAGACCCCGCCGACGGACAGTCGGTCCCTTGACGGAATATCGTAGGGGCTCGTCAACCCCAACTTCCCTTGCTACTCTATGTGTCCCTCGATGGACCACTTTGACGGACCGTCGTCCCTTTGACGGTCCGTCCAGCACAACTGTCAACGGTGTCAAAACCATTACTTTTGATTTTCTTTAAAAATAATTTAATTGTCCGTCGATGGACCCTTATGACGGACTGTCATCCTTACGACGGTCCATCTTGCACAACCGTCGACAATGTCAGAACCTTTGTTTTTGACATTTAAATAATTTATTCGAAGTATCCCCCTATAGAACCCAATGATAGACCTTCGTGTCCTCAACGGTTGTCCTGCTCAAACACAGACGCTATCGGAAAATTTGTTTCTGATTTTCAAAAAATTAATTCTTCTTTGTCCTTCAACGGACCATCATCCCTTCTATTGACCGTCGATTAGTCCGTCAAGCAGTGCTGCACTTCTGCACTGCCATTCCATTTTTGTTTTGCTCTCGTGTTTGATTTTTTTAATGTGTTACAGGCTTTTAGTTGTACTAATATCTTCTTTTTGGAGGTACATATGCCACCCAAGCAAGACGGTGTATACTCAAGAAGGCGTTCTAAGTATGTCACTCCATAGAACCGGATGATCATAGAATCGAATGATGAGCGTGACCTAGAGTACGTGCAACCAGGAACCCTCACTCCTACCCATGCCACTACCACGAAGGTGGCGCCCGACAGAGTCGCTGCTTCCCTGTCTAAAGAGGAGTGCATACTAACCGGCACAACTTCTAAGTCGGCTACACATTTTTAGAGTGCGTCTGGATCTGAGGATTATTTTGGGTCAGCGGAGGATTCTACTTCTCCTAATGCCAATGCTCTAGCCACTTCAGTCCAGTCTACCTCGTCTGATAAAGCCGATAATGTTTTTTCTACTCCAGCACCACATACTGACGTCCCCGTTCCGGTCTCTGATCAACCTAACCGGTTGGGATCGTGTAGTTTTGATGGTTGTTATGGTTGCGAGGTTCATAGTGGACTTCGCGTGGCTGTTGCAGGCGGTGTTGCATGAGAGGGCCTTTAAGGCCACTACTAATTACCCTTTCCCATGCATGGTTATTGAGTTGTGTAGGTGTATAGGAGTGCCTGTGTGGAACATTGATGTGATCAAGACCCCGCCCGATATAGTTGATATTAGCCTCATTCTTGATTAAGCCAATGAGTTGGCTCCCCACAGAGGGCCTCGTCCAGAGGTGCAGTCTCTCGGTGAAAACCTAGCGGTCATGGTTGAGCAAGCCCAAACGTCTAATTCGTTTACATCTGAGCATACCGATACCACCCCGGTTGAGTATAGTGCAAGCACTGCTCGGAGCTCCTACCGATCGACTCCTTCTGCTTCAATGGTTTCAGTTTCTAGGGTCCATAAATTAGAGGCTCAAATGAACACACTTCTGCACAACATCCAGCCTTTGATGAAGAGGTCCATTGCAGTGGCGGAGGAGCGGATAGAGAGGATGATGTACCATTATACTGAGCGGAACATAATCGAGGCCCACAAGCGTTTGAATGCATTTGAGTTGCGGGTTCTCACTCGGCCAACCCCTACAGTGGATTTGACGACTCTCTAGGCTGTTGTGGTTTCCCTGCTCTCCACAATTGTTTTGCCACCACCTCCCCCACAAGATCGTGCCAAGAGGCACCTAGTTAGAGATGAGATTGATTCTCGAGCACAAAATAAAGAGCGCAATGATTCTGAGTCCGCGAGGATAGCGTCGATGATTGATGAGGAGACCTGCCAATTAAGGGTTCTAGAAGTTGCTGTTGGGGCGTCTAGCTCCAGAATTGTTGAGGTTGTTACGAGCACTACTGATAGTGTTGTTTTTTCTAAGGACACAACTATTGGTATCCCTACAATAGAGGGAGCGGGTTTCAAGAAACCGAACCCGTCATCATGTTGACCGTCCATTCTTTGCGCCACATGTTTGCTTCACTTATCACCGTTTTTTATATACTTTAATGCATTAGGGACAATTGCATGTCTTTTTGTTAGGGGTGGGGTAAATGGAAAGTGAATGAGAGGGTGAAGTCTGAGTAGCCTAACTCACGATCCTCTCTTGGGGTTTTTCTTGCCTAGGTTCTTTTTCCCCAAGAGACTCGTTATTTTATTGTTGAACAAGCATGTTGGTATCTTTTGTACATAGTATAGAAATGGAATCAGAAGCATGAGGGATAAACAAAATGATATCCTGATTTTAAAAAAAAATGCTGCATGGCTAGGCATAGTAAGTGATGAATGTGTGACTCTAAGCATGTAATTGAGATACACTACGGCATGACCCTAAATTTAAAACTCAAACTAGGTGTCTGATAATCTGGTAGAGTAATGAGATGTCAAGTGAGTGTGAGGAAAAATTGAATAGTCCACCATTCTTAATGAGATAGAACTTGCCTGGTTAGTCCTGCTAAAAGTAACTTGTGGTAGACAATTAGGAGAGGATCATAGCAACTTGTTCAAGATAGAAAATCTTTAGCCTAGAAAACAGTAAACCGAATGAAATTAATCCCTTCTTGATCCTAATTATTTGAGCTTAAAATAGAAAAAAAAATTCACCCTAACTAATCTCTTCTAAGAACAATATGTTGGCCTTGGCCTCTTCTTGGACATGTGCACTTCAGTTTATGACAAAAGCATAAGTTGAGGGTGCCTAATGCAGAAAATAACCTTGTCGTGGCCGTTACCCTACCTTGGGTATTGTGTACCTTCCTCATAGCAAAGAAATGAGTTTAGGGTGGCTATTATGAGGAATACGCCGGAAAATGGGGGTGGAAAGAATAATGATAGAGAAAGAACAAAAGAAAAGTGACTCAAGAAAAGTTTGAAGAAAAGTAAATTTTTTTAAAATTTGAAAATACATGTAAGAAAAGAGAACAGTCACTTACACAAAAGGAGCGAGAAGGGATAATACCAAGACGAAATAATATAAGAAAATTAATAAATAGGGAGAAAGAAAAACGCCGAAAAGGTGGGACGCTTAGGCGTTATGAAAAGGAGGGATAAGTCACCAAAATACATCTAAATGTATCCTACCTGACCCCAAGCCTAATTTACATGCAATGAATGTCCTATCGTGATCCTAAGAGTCTATTATAGTGAAGTTGAAGCACTCAAAATAACGGCAAGCCTATGGAAATAAATATAAATAAGGTGTGAAGTTGTTCCTTAAGAGAGTGTTGGAAAATAATCCTTATACCCAAACTGAAATCAATTTGTGAAAAACAAGGATGTTGTTTTGCAGTGAGGACACTAGTTGCAATGCCGGAAAATTGGTACTTAGTTAGAGATCAAAGAGGATAGGTATTGGTGTGTGGTGATTTTGTGTCATGGTCTGATCCGCATGAGCGATCCATAATGTGATAGCAAGCATAAACATAATGAAAATAATCGGGATTGATAGACAGATGATTGTGAAAGCTATAATAAGGATACTCTCTACAACGATTTTGTGGTTAGTCATAGAGCATCCCTTGAGGACAAACAACAAATTTAAGTTCAGGGTGTTGATGTACCGTTGTTTCACGGTACTTTCAATGCTTTTTTCCTTATGTTTAGTGTGTATCGAAGGCCTTTTTGTATTAATTTTAATGTGTTTTTATATTTGGTTGTAAGAAATTAGTCCAGAATGAATACATGGAAGAATTGTACAGAAATTGCAGATGTGACGATCTATGGAGCCATTGACGGTCCGTTGGTGGCCACCGCCTTATGAAGGAAATGTTGCTGAAGGAAGATCGAGGAATGCTGATAAAGTGTGGGGCTACGGAGTCTCTTGAAGGATAGTCACCTCCACGATAGACCGTCCTACACATCCGTCATCGTTTCAAGAAAGTAGCTCTAGTACCTTACTTTAAAAGATTGTAACTGTGGAGAAATGAAAGGCGTTGACAGACCGTCATGCTCTCAACGGAGTTTCATCCTTGTCAGTTACTAGTTACAGTTTATTGGAGAAGAAAATAAGTGAAAAAGAAGCTAAGTGTGAAATGAAGGGGGGCCTCGATGGTCCTTTGTGGCCTCGATGGTCTATTGGTCTGGTCATCGACGCAGACACATTTTGAGAAGATTTTCATTAAATAGATTTCCTTTTTATTTTAGGACTTCGTTAATATAAATATGGATAAAATGTCATTTTAGAGTTTAGACTCTTGGTTATTATTCTAAGTTATAGTATTGTATGTTGAATATTGGGTTTTGGAAAAAAATTCATTTTTCCGGAATCATTTCTTGCATTATTTTCTCGAATTCAAGTGATTTTCTGGATTTTCTTCAATCTCATTAAAGTAAGTACATCAATTCTTTTTTAATCAATATGAATTTTGTAATTATGAACATCTGCAACTAAATCCATAACTAGGGTTGTGGGAACCATGGGTTAATAACAAGTTAAAACTAGCTAAAATAAAAAATCTAGAATAATGTCTTACATGTATTGATATGTTGTTCATTTAGAAGCCTTATTAACAAGTGCAAGCGTTAGAACTCGCCTTGGTGCTACTTGCAGGACCAAGGAGGTAGATTATATAAAAACAATTATCAATGTAGATATAATATATACTACCTAATAGGCTAGTGTCGATTGGTGCAAAGTAACAAGTAAGCCATACATCTATTATGAAGCTTAATATGAGGTAAAGGTAAGGTTTTGTAAAGCATACACACATAGCTGGACCAAGGTGTGGAGTGAAATTACCTAGTTGCCCGACCAAGGAATTAGGGATACATAACATACCACTTTGCATGCAAGATTCTAGGAAAGAATTGTTATAGCTAGAATTACCGCGTTATGAACCTGTGGGGAACACATATGCCCTAGTTACTGTTATCACATGATAAATCTCAAATATTCATATTTTTTACTTTTTTACATAGAAATATTTAATTCCTTTTGTTATTTAAAACCCCTCTTTTATTACCTGTTTTCAGAAAGGATTTCATTAAATAGAAGTGATTATAGGTTAAATTTATATGTAAATCATTTTTCTCGTGGAATCAATCCCAACGTTATAGTTAGGTTGTTTACTTGGTACGACCGCTTATACTTCTTTAAGAGAATTAAATTTGAGCGTATTAATATGAAATAAATTATTTCTATGGGCTTGTACAAGACCTTCGAGAGGTCATGTAAGTCATGTTCCGACTTGAGGGATGCCCTATATTCTAGGGTGTACTTTGGATCATGAAAAAATAGGTATCAGAAAATAACATTATGAAATGGACCTAGGATGTCTCAACACCACGTCTAGTAGATTCTTATTCAACAGTGTGAGTCGAGACACATCGATGAGCAGGAGGTTCTCGGATTCTCAGGAAAGTTTCACATATTCATTCTTCAAGTCGTGCCATAGACTTTTCTTGAGTAAGCTCTTCTTCTAATGTTTACCTATGATTTTTTCTAGGATATTGCTTACACTAGGGCTAATGTTGTAAGATAAAGAGATGTCATTCAAAATACAGAGGTTCCTCCCCAAAGGAATCAAGTCCCTCCTCAAGTTCCGAATGCTCCTAAAGTGGAGAATGTGACTATAGAAAATTTAGAACTTCTATGAACTTGGTGGCTCAAGCCTTGACAGCCTAAGACAATAGAGAGGTGCTAGCTAACCCTATTGGGGGAATATGTGCTTATAGGATTACGGAGATCTCAAGGATGTACCCTTACAAATTTAGTGTCTCCAAGGTGAAGGAGGTCCAAATGGGTTCATAGATGAGGATTATAAGACTCTAGCTATTATGAGATTGACTTCTAGGGGGAAAGAGGAGCAAGTCGCTTACCAATTGAAAGATGTAGCTCAAGTTTGGTCTGAGAAATGGAAAGATTCTAGGCATATCATGACCTAAGAGTATACCTTAGATGATATTGTATACTCAAATCGCAACGCGACGTACTTGACCCTTAGAAGGTATCGCACAAGCCCGTGAACATCATTCATAGCATAAATACGAAATGTAATGCAAAATTTAAAATTTTTCTTTCAAAAACATAATGCGGAAGTAATTTCCTAAAACATATAATATTTTTCTCACGAACTATCTATGACATCATGAGAACAATAGTCATGGGTCACAACTGTCACGACCCAAAACCGAGCCGCGACTGGCACCCACATCTACCTTCCTATGTGAGCGAACCAACCAATCTAACCCTTATTATTTCAATATAATATCAACAGAAAATAATGCGGAAGACTTAAACTCATTAATAAAAACCAATTCAATAACTAATATTCCCCAAAATCTGGAAGTCATCATCACAAGAACATCTATGATCAAATTACTAACTAAAATTGTCTAAGAAGCTAAAAACAAATAAAAGCTAGTCCATGCCGGAAGTTCAAGGCATCAAGACTTGAAGGAGAAGATCCAGTCTAAGCTAGAAGCATTAGCTCACCCTGAATTTCCGATGTAGTGAAGACTGGCTAGAATTAATGTTGAGTCAAACACGACGGCATGTTTGCTGCACTCCACAAATACAAAGAAGAAAACATAAAAGTAGGGGTCAGTACAAACACGGGTACAGAGTAGATATCATCGGCCAACTCAAAATAGAAAACAGTATATACCACGTAATATCATAAAATCAACTATGATAATCAATAAGTAGCAACAACAAGTACTATATCATCAACAATTACCGTCAAGTTCACACATGAGGAATCAAGCCTCAATACCATACTCATTGGGAATTATGTTCATTAGGTTGAGTATATTAACATCTTTCAAGATTCATTATCTTTATTTCTCTTGTGTCGGTACGTGACACTCCACTCCCTCATATTCATTAATCCTCTTGTGTCGGTACGTGATACTCTGATCCCCTACTACTATGTGTCGGAACGTGACACTCCAATCCCCTAAATCTACGTGTCAGTTCGTGACACCTGATCCCCTAAATCTACGTGTCGGTTCGTGACACCCGATTCCCTAAATGTACGTGTCGGTTCGTGACACCCGGTCTCCCTAATACTATGTGTCGGTTCGTGACACCCAATCACTTAATTCTATGTGTCGGAACGTGACACTTCGATCCCCTAATCTCATTCTATCATTTCATCAAGCCTTCTCTTATACCAAGGCATCATCATTCTCATTACTTTAATTTATCAAGCCTTCTCTCATACCAAGGCATTATCTTTAATAAAGAGATTAGGGTTTTGCAAGATTTGGGATTCAATAACTTCATCATGCTTAATATAATCATAATTATATAATCACATTCATGCAAGGATACAAATCAAGCACATAGTAGAGTTTACAATATTATCAATACATATCATTCGCTATTAAGAGTTTTACTACGAATATCGTAAGAGAAACCATAACCTACCTCCACCAAAGACTACTGATCAAGCAAGAATTTTCCCCAAAGCTTTCTTCTTCTTCTCGTTCGATCAATCCTCTCTCCCTGTCTCTTGTTCTTTCTAGTTTTCTTATTCCAACCCTCTTTCTTTTACCCTAATTAGCATATAATTAAGAATGAAAGATGGCAATAATAACCCACTAATTAACTTAAGGTCACCTCTTTTAACCCCCAAGTAATTAGACTTATAATCCTTAACCCTCTAACTTTATAATTAAAGTAGGAATAGTCCAAAAAGTCCCTTAAAATTTGTGATGAAATCCGACCCAGACCGAGATTACGCAACCTGTGACGGGCCGTCGCGCCTGTGACGGTCCGTCCTGCAGGTCGTCGTAAGGTTCAGAGACCCAAATTTCCACCAAGGGTCTGTGACGGTCCGTCCTGCAAGTCCTTCACGAAGTTCAGAGAGTCGATTTTCAGTACCCAATTTCAGAATTCTAAGTGTTTGAAACGAGACCCTGCGACGGTCTGTCGTGACCATGACGGTCCGTCGTGGGGTCCGTCGTTTCAGCCAGTTTTCCAGAAATAAAATCTGCTGCTCAAAACGACTAAACAAGTTGTTACAATATATACCAATTACCCATCGTTGTCCTCGAACTCACAAGAAGAAAAACAAGGGCGAGAAGGAGTACCTGAATCATTAAACAGATGTGGATATTTTTCTTGCATATCTGCCTCCTTCTCCCAAGTGGCTTCTTCAGCCGGTTGATTCTTCCATTGCACCTTGATGGATGCAATCTCCCTTAACCTCAACTTGCGAACTTCTCTATCTAAAATAGCAACAGGCTCCTCCTCATAAGACAAATTTTTATCAAGCAAAACTGAATCCCAACGGATAATGTAGTTTCCATCCCCATGGTATCTTTTCAACATAGACACATGGAATACCGGATGTACTCCGGACAGCCCTGGGGGCAACTCTAGCTCATAAGACTCCTCCCCTACTCGCTTAAGTACTTCAAATGGCCCAATGTACCTCGGACTTAGCTTACCTCTTTTACCAAACCGCATCACCCTTTCATTGGCGAAACTTTCAAAAGACTTGTTCACCCCATGAACTCTAAGTCTCTAACCTTTCGATCTGCATATTCTTTTTGCCTACTTTGCGCCGCTAGAAGATTTTCTTGAATAGATTTCACTTTCTCTATCGAATCCCTCAAAAGGTCGGTACCCCAAGGTCTAAGCTCAAATGCATCAAACCACCCAATGGGAGACCTACATCTCCTACCATACAATGCCTCAAATGGAGCCATATCAATGCTTGAGTGATAGCTATTATTGTATGAAAACTCCACTAAGGGTAGGAAGTTATCCAATGACCACCAAATTCTATCACACATGCACGAAGCATATCCTCTAACACTTGAATCGTCCGCTCAGACTGACCATCGGTCTTAGGATGGAACGCAGTACTAAGATCCAACCTAGTACCCAATTCTGCATGCAATGTTTTCCAAAACTTGGAAGTAAACTGCGTACCTCTATCTGATATGATGGAGGGTGGAACCCCATGCAATTGAACAATCTCTGAGATATAAAGTTTGGCTAACTTCTCTGCGTTGTAAGTCACCTTAACCGGAATGAAATGAGCAGACTTAGTTAACCTATCAACAATTACCCAAATAGAGTCATACTTACCCATTGTCTTTGGATGACCAACCACGAAGTCCATTGAGATTCTCTCCCACTTCCATTCAGGAATGGGCATTCTCTGAAGTGTTCCTCCAGGCCTCTGGTGTTCATACTTTACTTGTTGACAGTTTGGACATTTGGCAATGAAGTAAACAATATCGCGCTTCATTCTACTCCACCAAAAGTGTTGCTTTAGGTCACGATACATCTTGATTGTACCCGGATGTATAGAATACCTTGAACTATGAGCCTCTGTCAGAATAATGTTGATAAAATCATCGACGCGGGGTACACATACCCTTCCCTTAATCCTCAATACACCTTCCTAGTCAATTGTTGCTTCTTTAGCCTCCCCTGTCAACACTTTATCTCGAATCTGGATCAATTTATCATCATTAAACTGCTTTCCCTTAATCTTGTCAGGAAGGAAGATCTTGCCTCCACACAAGCTAAAAATCCTCCCTTCTCATTTACTTCTAATCTCATAAGGTCGTTAGCAAAATCTGAACTTCTCTAGCCAATGGGCGTCTAGAAGCTTGCAAGTGAGCTAGACTTCCCATGCTTCCCGCCTTTCTACTTTAAGCATCTGCCAACATTCGCCTTCCCCGGATGATACAAAATAGTTATGTCGTAGTCCTTCAGTAGTTCCATCCATCTCCTCTGTCTCAAGTTCAAATCTTTCTGAGTAAAGACATACTGTAAGCTGATGATCCGTATAGACCTCACACTTAACCCCATATAAATAGTGTCTCCATTGCTTTAATGAAAAACACTACCGCGGCCAATTCTAAATCATGAGTTGGATAGTTACGTTCATGCACTTTTAATTGTCTTGAAGCATAAGCAATCACATTCTTCTCTTGCATTAGCACTGCACCCAACCCGAATAGGATGCATCACAATAGACAATGAAATTCTTATCTTCCATTGGCAAGGTGAAATTGGTGCAGTAGTCAACAAGTCTTGAGCTTCTGAAAGCTTTCCTCACACTCATCCGACCATACAAATGGAACATTTTTCTTAGTCAAGTTCGTCAGTTGGGAAGCAATAGAAGAGAATCCCTTGACAAATCGGCGGTAGTAGCTAGCTAACCCAACAAAGCTCCTTATTTCTTACACATTAGTAGGTCTTACCCATTTCTTCACTGTCTCAATCTTAGAAGGATCTACCATCACTCCCTTCTTAGAAACCACGTGCCCCAAGAAGGACATTGCATCTAGCCAGAACTCACACTTAGAGAACTTTGCATAAAGCTTTTTCTCCCTCAACATTTCCAATACCATTCTCAAATGCTCCTCATGTTCCTCCTTACTTTTAGAGTATATCATTATATCATCAATAAATACGATCACAAAGAGATCCAAATATGGCTTAAAAATCCCGTTCATCAAACTCATGAACGCAGCAGGGGCATTCGTAAGACCAAAAGACATCACTACAAATTCGTAATGCCCATACCTGGTTCGAAAAGCTGTCTTTGGCACATCCGTTGCCCGTTTTTTCAATTGATGATAACCGCATCTCAAGTCAATCTTAGAGAAGACACAAGCACCTTGTAACTGATCGAACAAGTCATCAATGCGAGGAAGGGGATACTTGTTCTTAATAGTTACCTTGTTCAGTTGTCTATAGTCTATGCACATCCGAAAACTACCATCCTTCTTCTTCACAAACAAAACCGGAGCACCCCAAGGAGATGCACTTGGTCTATTGAAGCCTTTGCTCAACAACTCTTGAAGTTGTGCCTTTATCTCTCTTAACTCCGCGGGAGCCATTCTATAAGGGGGTATATAAATGGGGCGAGTGCCCGGTTCAAGGTCGACGCAGAAGTCAATATCCCTATCTGGTGGCATACAAGGAAGATCTGCAGGGAACACATCCAAAAACTCACGGACTACCGAAACCGACTCAATCGAGGGTACTTGAGTAGTGTCATCCTTGAGATGTGCCAAGAAAGATAAACACCCTTTACTAACCATTTTCTTAGCATGAAGAAAGGAGATGATACGCACCGGATTGGAAGTGTAGTCGCCCTCCCACACTAACGGATCGGTCCCAGGCTTGGCTAACGTCACCGTTTTAGCATTACAATCCAAGATCGCAAATTGCGGAGAAAGCCAAGTCACACCCAGAATTACATCAAAATCAACCATTTCAAAGATAACCAAATCTACATAAGTGTTGCTCCCCACAAAGTTCACCAAACAAGACCTATATACCTTTCCAACTACCACAGACTCACCCACCGGAGTAGAAACACTAATAGGCATATCAAGTAATTCACACTGTAAATTAGACCATTAGCAAATGAGGAGATACATAAGAAAATGTGGATCCGGGATCAAACAATACAGAAGCCATGTAATCACAAACCAGAAGATTACCTGTTGATGACAGCATCAGATGTCTCCGCTCCGATCTCCCAGGGAAAGAATAACAATGGGCCCTTTCGTTTGTTTGTCCGTTGCCCCTACCATGTTGTGATGTAGTGGCTCCAGTTTGCCCATCGCCTCTGCCGTTTTTGTGACCACCATTACCTCTACCACCACGTCCTCCTGAATAACGGCCTCTACCATGACCACCTCTACCTCTAGCTATTGGGGGTCTATAACTCTGTTTGAGACAATTTCTCCTAATATGTCCAGTCTCCCCACATCCATAACACTCTCTAGAGTCAAGTAGAGGTCTCTCAGAGAAGTGTTGACCGGTCTGAGGTGGACCCCCAACTACAGTCTGTAGTGAAGATTGAATCGTCGGACTGAGTAACCTCCGGAACCCTGTCCTCTAGAATAGGAACCATTAAACTCACCTCCCTTTCGAAACCTTTTTGATGTCGAACGGCATGGTGAAGTCATCTGTCTTTACTCCTCCACCTCTATTACGAAGTCTACCACTTCCTGAAAGGATTTCGCTGTAGCCGCTACCTGTAAGGCTGAAATCCGCAACTCTGACCTCAACCCCTTCACAAAACGGCAAATCCGCTCTTTTGGACTGAAACAAAGTTGGGTGGCATATCTAGATAGTGCGCGAAACCTAGCCTCATAAGCAGTAACCGACATCCTACCTTGTTCTAGGCTAAAGAACTCATCTCTTTTCCTATCCCTCAAAGTTCGGGGGATATACTTCTCCATAAACAAGCTAGAGAATGAGGCCCAAGTCATAGGTGGTGCCTCTGTTGGTTGACACTCTACATGTGACCGCCACCACATTTTGGCGTTTCCTTGGAACTGATAAGTCACAAACTCAACACCAAACCGTTCTACTATACCCATTTTGTGTAGTAGCTCATGACAGTCAACTAGAAAATCGTAGGCATCCTCAGATTCAGCACCCTTGAAGACTGGAGGTTTCAATTTCAAGAACTTACTGAAAAGCTCATGCTGATCATTTGTCATGATAGGCCCTGTAGTCAACTGAGGAAAAGTGCCTATTTCCAATGAGGCATCCATGCGGGGAGCCCCAGCAGTGGCGTGTCATACCTCTGAAACCAGAGGTGTTGGTGCAGAAAACACTGGAGGTGCCTGTCCCTGATCAGATAACCCGCTAAGATAAGCAAGAACCTGATTGATCATCTCTGGCGTAGGTTGGGGTGGCAATTCCTCATTTTGCACTTGTTCATTCTCCCCTTCCTCACCCTCTCTTACTACTTCCTCAGTCGGTGGAGGAGTCACCGCCGAAGCATTAGATGGGCTAGGTACTTGTCCTCTTCCTCTAGAGGACGTCCTCCCACGACCTCTACCACGGCCTCTTGCCACTGCTCTTCCTCGAGCCACAGCCCAGTGACGGCTCAGACGTGTCTTGTCTTGCCGGTGTTGGTGTTGGTGCAGTCGTTGCTCTAGTTCTAACCATCTGTGAAAAGAGTGAAGATGGTCAGATACCAATTTGTATCTCCTAGATACCAATTGGATTCAAGTAATAGCACGAAAGAAAGAAAGAAAGAATGGAATTTTCCTAAAGTCTTATAGCCTCTCAAAGAAAAGTAAAGGCGTCCCCCTACCGTTCCTTAAGACTCTACTAGACTCGTCCTTGTGTGATGAGACCAACGAACCTAATGCTCTGATACCAAGTTTGTCACGACCCAAAACCGAGCTGCGACTAGCACCAACATTACCCTCCTATGTGAGCGAACCAACAATCTAACCCTTATTATTTCAATATAATATCAACAGAAAATAATGCGGAAGACTTAAACTCATTAATAAAAACAAATTCAATAACTATTATTACCCAAAATCTGGAAGTCATCATCAACAAGAACATCTATGATCAAACTACTAATTAAAAATGTCTAAGAAGCTAAAAACAAATAAAAGCTAGTCCATGCCGGAAGTTCAAGGCATTCAGACTTGAAGGAGAAGATCCAGTCCAAGCTAGAAGCATTAGCTCACCCTGAATTTCCGATGTAGTGAAGACTGGCTAGAATTACTGTTGAGTCGAAGACGACGGCACGTTTGCTGCACTCCACAAATACAAAGAAGAAAACATAAAAGTAGGGGTCAGTACAAACACGGGTACTGAGTAGATATCATCAGCCAACTCAAAATAGAAAACAGTATATACCACGTAATATCATAAAATCAACTATGATACTCAACAAGTAGCAACAACTAGTACTATATGATCAACAATTACCGTCATGTTCACACATGAGGACTCAAGCCTCAATACCATACTCATTTGGGAATTATGTTCACTAGATTGAGTATATTAACATCTTTCAAGATTCGTTATCTTTATTTCTCTTGTGTCGGTACGTGACACTCTGCTCCCTCATATTCATTAATCATCTTGTGTCGGTACGTGACACTCTGATCCCCTACTACTATGTGTCGGAACGTGACACTCCGATCCCCTAAATCTACGTGTCGGTTCGTGACACCCGATCCCCTAAATCTACGTGTCGGTTCGTGACACCCGATCCCCTAAATCTACGTGTCGGTTCGTGACACCCGGTCCCCCTAATACTACGTGTCGGTTCGTGACACCCGATCCCTTAATTCTATGTGTCGGAACGTGACACTTCGATCCCCTAATCTCATTCTATCAATTCATCAAGCCTTCTTATACAAGGCATCATCATTCTCATTACTTTAGTTTATCAAGCCTTCTCTCATACCAAGGCATTATCTTTAATAAAGAGATTAGGGTTTTTGCAAGATTTGGGATTCAATAACTTCATCATGCTTAATATAATCACAATTATATAATGACATTCATGCAAGCATACAAATAAAGCACATAGTAGGGTTTACAATATTATCAATACATATCATTCGCTATTAAGAGTTTTACTACGAATATCGTAAGAGAAACCATAACCTACCTCCACCGAAGACTAGTGATCAAGCAAGAATTTTCCCCAAAGCTTTCTTCTTCTTCTCGTTCGATCGATCCTCTCTCCCTCTCTCTTGTTCTTTCTAGTTTTCTTATTCCAACCCTCTTTCTTTTACCCTAATTAGCATATAATTAAGAATGAAAGATGGCAATAATAACCCACTAATTAACTTAAGGTCACCTCTTTTAACCCCCAAGTAATTAGACTTATAATCCTTAACCCTCTAACTTTATAATTAAAGTAGGAATAGTCCAAAACGTCCCTTAAAACATGTAAAGAAATACGACCCAGAGAGGGATTACGCAACCTGTGACGGGCCGTCGTGCCTGCGATGGTCCATCCTGCAGGTGGTCGGAAGGTTCACAGACCCAAATTTCCACCAAGGGTCTGTGACGGTCCGTCATGCCTGTGACGGTCCGTCCTGCAAGTCCGTCACGAAGTTCAGAGAGTCGATTTTCAGTACCCAATTTTTGTATTTCTAAGTGTTTTGAAACGAGACCCTGCGACGGTCCGTCGTGGGGTCCGTCGTTTCAGCCAGTTTTCCAGAAATAAAATCTGCTGCTCAAAACAACTAAACAGGTCATTACAACAACCAATAAAAGTCTAATCATGAAAGAACATAAAAGACAATAGAGTAGTGATTTCCTCGGATGCTGAGGACTAACCAATCTTCACTTCTTGAAAAGGCTTGGAAACTCTATCCTTAATAGAAAATCAAAATCCTCAAGACCCTGCATGGACAACATGTAGGAAATAAGTATTAGTACGATTTGTACTAGGTATGGAAACTATCATACCAAACATAAGATATTTCAAAGGGTTAGAAAATAATAGACATAATCATAAGAGATAAAGACATAAGCATAACATTAATATCATAAGCAAATTAAAGCATCATAAAACATATAAGATTTCATACTTAACCCTTTTTTCCCTACCTATTCAAGTGAACAATATCATAAGCCACCTCCAAGTATACTTGTACAAGGCTAAGGTATCATCTTATACTACTATCAAAGTTAAGTACCTCTCTTTGGTAATTATTGATCTTGATTGAATATCATATTTCGTACCTATGTTGATCATAGCATATGATCACTATGCCCCTATGCCTCCTAAATGCACACTTGTCAAATGCATGTGAAACATCACATACTACCTCACACACTAAGAATATCTTGAAGTCAAACTATCTTATTTCATGTCATTTTAGGATTCTCTATCAGACATATTTGTTACATACTAAAGAGTATTATACCCTTATGATTTCCTCAAAACATGCTTGTGAATTGCACAGGAGGCACCCCATACTACCTCACATACTAAACCTATCTTGAAGTTATTCTTGGAATGTTCACCCTTCATAGACTTATCATTACTGAACTTTTTTTTATTAAGATTATTTTATATGTAGTCTACTTTACTAAGAAAGGAAACTATAGTCCAATCCTATCTTTGATGTACCGTGGTTTCAGACTGATTGCAATGATTTTCCCTTAAAAGTCATGAGTGTCTAGAGCCTTTTCAGAGTTATTTTAACATGTTTTTATCTTTTTTTATAGGAAAGATATCCATAACTAAAATGCAGAAGCCATTCAGAAAATACTGCAGAGGCTACATACGAAGGTCATCGACGGTCCGTAGGTGGTGACCATCGATTGTAGTTAAGACAAATGTAGGAAAATCAGGGAAATTTGACAATGTGTGGGACTACAGAGAGAATCGACGTTCCATCACTGAATCATCGATTTGATCAGAGATAGTGCCAGTACTCCATGTTGGAGAAATTCTAAGAATAGAGCGGTGGAAGGCATCCATGGATAGTAGGTGCATCGACGTACCGTGTTTTTGGAACGTCGATTGATTCAGAGATGATTCCATCCAAAGGACAAAAAAATATTTTATGTCTAGAAAGACGAAAGAAGTCGACGGACTGTTGTTTCATCGATGGTCCATTTGTAGAGGTCGTCGATTACTTCGCATTTCAGGACAATAGTCCTTATTTTAATTCTTTTAATTAAGGACTATGTTTTCTATAAAAAAAATGACTAAAACGTCATTTTTGGAGTTATAAATTGTTGGTTTTATTCTTATTTTGTGTTGGAGACTTATTTTTGCAATCTTTGGCAATAATTCTATTTACAGATTTGGTTTCAAGTATTATATGGAAATATCAAGTTAACTTTCTAGGTTTTCCTTCAAATTAACAAACTAAATTCATGATTTATTTCTTTACAATGGTGAATTGTGTGCTTTGATGCATGTGTAACTAAATACACAACAAGGGTTTTGGGAACCATGGCATTAAACAAAGTTAACCTTGCTAAATAACAATTCTCAAATAGATTCTTGCTTGTATTGATAATTCTTCCGTTTAGAAGTCTTTTTATCGGTGGGCAACATTACTAATCTCGTTGTTACTACTTGTCGGACCAAGGAGGTAGTCAATAAGAAAAGAATTATCAACATAGATTTAGTCGGATACTATCTAATAAGCTAGTGTTCATTAGTGCAAAGTAATAACTAAGCCATACATCGATTATGATCCTTATTATAAAGTAGAGGTATGGATTAGTAACTTATACACTCATGGTTTGAACAATGTACTGAGTAAAATTGTCTAGATGCCAGACCAAGTATTTAGATGTACCTAACTTATCACTTTCCATGCAAACCAGTAGGGTAGAATTTTTATTGCTAGGAATACGGAGTTATGAACCTATGTGGAAGAAATACAACCTAGTTTATCTAACATTTTGATAAAAAATAAATCTTTACTTTTGATTACTTGTTTACTTGAAAGTATTAAAGAAACTAGTTTCATAAGCCCCCCCCTCCATTTTAAAATACTTGTGTTCAGAGAAAGCTTGGATAAATAGACGTAATTGTACATTGAAGTTAAGTCTAAACCATTTTTTCCTCGTGGGATCGACCCCAACCTACTAGTTAGGTTCTTTACTTGATACAACCACTTATATTTTTAGGGAGGCGTAATTTGAGTATATCAATGTTTGGCATCGCTGCGAGGAAAGTGGGATTAATATTAAATTTAAATACGTTATTGATATTTGGTAAAAAAAATTCCTGAAATTATTTTTTTATTTTCTTTTTGTCTCTTTTAGGTAAATATTTAGTGTATGCCATGTACACAAAGCCTAGGAGAACAACTTACTCCATTCTATGCTAGAATTAACCATACAATACGTAGAATGGAAAATCAATAGAACCCTGCCAATCTACTTGATGGGCAATTCGCCAACCTCCACTACCGCTTAAATCATACAATCAAGTCCAAATTAACTTGGAGAAGGCTTTGAGGTTCCATCCCCCATCACCAATACCTAAGGAATAATATAGGGCAATGTTAACATTGATAAGTCTGATGGACCTCTTGTCCTACCCGATTTGCTACCAGGGCACACATTTATGGTGACGGGTAGATTGATGCAAATGCTTACTGCGAGAGGTTATTTTCAGGACTGCCATCAGAGGATCCTCATTCTAACAAAGAAAAATTAAGCTCTTTGTTTAAGAGTTGTGTGAGTAGGCCATACTTAGATATTAATGTCATTGGGTTGCGAGTGTTTCCTCTATCACTAACAAGATATGCCACAATATGATTTACTGAATTTCCCTACAGCTCCATTTAAAATTGGGATCAGTTGAGAGATGCGTTGTTAGCAAGGTATTATCTAGTTTCTAAGAGGCTCTACAAGAATGATAAAGTGAATAACTTTGTGGCACTACATGGGAATTCAGTAAGTAGCTCTTGGGACATATTTACTGTATTTGTGAGAGGTGTCCCAAACAATCGTATTGATGATCACTAGTTGAAGCAGTACTTGACACTATTGCAGGGGGTTCCTATGGTGAGCGCACATATGCGAAAATCACAGAGATGTTAGAAAGAAAATCTCACAACAAAAAAACATGGATTACTAGAATGTAAGACACTAGAAGAACCACCTTCGTAGTAAAAGCTACAAAAAGAACACAACAACAGATGAGATGTGTGAAGATTGGGTTAAAATGAGAACTGGGCTAGTGTTAGTTTTAAAACATGTGAGAGGGGGTGCAGAGAAAGTAAGTGCAGCAAACTACTTGACTAAACCACCCCACATATGGATGAGTATTATTATGAAGAAGATTCAGATGCAATGAATGAGCAGACAGGGGGTTTCCGACCAAACACTCAAGGCTCCAATCCGGAGAATTAGGCCGAAGGATAAAGAAATAAAGTTCGTAACTACCGTAACTACAATAGAGAAGGTCAATATGTTTAAAATGGGAACTATTACCTCGAAAACAACTTCAACTAGAGTAATTATGGTAATAGGAATGATAGGTTTGGGCCCTATATTCCAAAACAAAATTGGGAAGTTTCTCATAGAGACAGTCGAGGTAGTATGGCTCGAGTTGAAGATATGTTACAAAAAATGATGAGAAGATTTGATAGTAGTGATGAGCATGCCAAGGATATGAGAGGTCATTTAGCTAATATTTCCCAAAGGGTAGATGCACATTTGTTTTCATTCAACCATCATGCGCTATAGATGGCTCAATTATCTACTATTGTGAATCTGCCCCAACCTGGTACTCTTCCTAACAATACCATTCAAAATTCTAAAAATGATGGGCATTGAATGGAGGTCACTACTCGAGGGGGTAAGCAAACCATTCATCCATCTATGCCGTCTGTGGTAGATGATGATATGATAAAAGACAAAGAAGTTGGAGAGACTAGTGGAGAGTTGGTGGACAACATTACTATTGAAGCAGAGGTGGCTTAGAAATTAATCCTCATTGCTAGACCTCAACCACCACTACCGCGGATGTCAAATACACTGCTTTATCACAATGTTTAAATAACTTTCTATCAATGTCTCTTTGATAGAAGCTCTAGAACAAGTGCTCGGTTATATGAAGTTTATGAAGGATATGGTGACAAAGAAGAGATCTGTGAGTTTTGAGGATGATGATAGAATGCAACGTTATAGCGTTATTGCTACACGGTCTAAGACACGATGTGATCTTTGTACAAGCATAAACCTCATGCATTTTTCCGTCTATATGAATTTGGGCTTGGGTGAACCAAAGCTCACTGCGATGAGGTTACAGATGGTTGATCGAACAGTTAAGAGACCTATTGGTATACTCCATGATGGGCATGTGAAAGTGGAGTCATTTATATTTTCAGCTGATTTTATGATTCTTGACTTTGGGTTGATTTTTAGGTTACCGTTGTTCTAGGGAGGCCACTCCTTGCCACAGGGAGTGATTGGTTGATATGGAAAAGGGGCAGATGAAGTTTAGGCTGAATGATGAAAAAACAACTCAATATTTGTAGTTCCATGAAGAACAATGTTGAGCTCCAAACTGTATTTTCTATATCCTATAGAGTTGAGACTATATCTTAGGTACAAATTGAATATAGAGTAGGCGTCGAGACACTAGCGGCAGTGATTATGAATTTTGAGAGTAATGGTCATGAATAGTATGGGTTTTTACTGGCTGCAGTAGAACAAAATGAATATAGGCCAAAAGAAAAGAAATTGGAGTTAGATATTCAGCATTGCGAATCTCGACCGCGTAACCATCTATTGAAGAGAATAAAAAATTAGAGCTTAAGTCTCTACAAGAGATAATTGCAGTGGATTTATGTGGACAACAATTAGAATTTTGAGTTGAGGTTTTGAAGAGGTTAAAATGAGTGATTAGTTGCACTATTGCGGAAATCATTGGGATCCCCTCCAGTATTTGTTCACACAAAATCCAACTCTTGCCAGATCATAAACTGAGTATTGAGAACCAAAGAAGGTTGAGTCCACATATGCACAAGGTAGTGAAAAAGGAGATGATAAACTTGTTGGATGCTGTAGTCATCAATCCCATTGCATACACTAGTTCGGTATGCCATGTCCAGTGTGTGCCTTAAAAGGGTGGGATGACAGTGATGCCTAATGTGAGGAATGATCTTGTTTCAATATGGCCAGTGACCGGTGGACCATTTTTATGGACTACAGGAAGATGAATGCATTGACTGACAAGGACCATTTTCAATGCTTTTTATGCATCTGATGTTAGATAGATTTGCAGGAAAAGGATGATATTTTTTTCATAATGGTTATTCGGGTTACAATCAAATCTCCATTGCCCTTGAGGATCACTATAAAACAACTTTTACTTTCCTTAATGAGACATTAGCATTCAAAAGGATGTCTTTTGGGTTATGTCATGCACCAGTGACCTTTCATCGATGTATGATGATGATATTCTTTGATATGGCGTAAGACAATATTGTGGTGTTAATGGATGATTTTTTAATGGTTGGCAACTCATTTCATCTATGTTTGAGTCATTTGGCTGAGGTACTAAGAAGATGTGAGGATTGTAATCTTATGATTAATTGGAAAAAATGTAAAAGAAGCCATAGTAATGGGCCATCACATCTCGGTCAAGGGAATAGAGGTTGATCGAGCTAAAGTCAATGTTATTGAAAGGCTTCACCCTCATATCACTGTAAAAGGTGTGAGAAGTTTTCTTGGATATATAAGTTTCTACTGGAGGTTTATCAAGGATTTTTCAAAAATTGCACATCCCTTGTGCATAATACTTGAGAAGTAATGGAAGTTCTTTTTCAATGAATTCTGTCTGAAAGTGTTTTGATAATTAAAGTAGAAGTTGGTGTATTCACCTATTATTATTTCCCCATATTGTAGTAAACCTAATTCAGGTGATGTGTGATGTGAGTGGGATGGCTCCTTGTGTGGTATTGGGATAAAGAAAGGATAAAATACTTCACCCCATTTATTATGCAAGTAAGGCCTTGAATGAAGCTCAAAAGAACTACACAATAACTTAGTAAGAGCTTCTTACAATGTCATTTCCTTTCAAAAAATTTCTCTCTTATTTGCTCAGAACAAGGGTCATAATACATACAAACCACTCCTTTTTGAGGTATTTGATGGCTATGAAGGATGCAAAGCCAAGATTTATTAGATGGGTGCTATTACTGCAAGTGTTTGATTTTGAAGTAAGATATAGAAAGGAGACTGAGAATCAAGTTTCTGATCACTTGTATAAATTAGAGGATGAAGCTATGAATGAAGTGGAAAAGAAGGATAAAATTGATGATGCATTCGGTGATGAACATGTATTAGGCGCCTCTCAAGATTTGATCCCATGGTTCTAAGATTTTGCGAATTATTTGGCTTGTGATATACTTCATTAGGACTTGTCTTTCCATCAAAGTATAAAGTTCATGTACGATGTCAAAAAAGTCTCTTGCGATGAGCCTTATTTTTATCAAAGTTGTACTAATGGGATAATTCATTTTTTCGTACCAGAAGTTGAGATGTTGAGCATTTTGAAGGCATTTCATTCCTTGGTTGTGGGAGGCACCAAAGTGGTATCCGGACTGTGCATAAAATTTTGTAGTGGTGGTACTATTGGCCAACCATTCACCAAGATGCTCACTATTTGCCATGTCATGTGGTAGGTGCCAAAGAGATGAAGGAATTTTGAAGAGGAAATATCTAGCTTTAAATCCTATTCTGGTGATTGGGTTATTTTATATTTGGGGCATTGACTTTATGGGCCCTTTTGTGAGTTCTCATGGAATGAAGTATATACTTGTGGAGGTTGACTATATGTCAAAATGGGTGGAAGCTATAGCATTTCCTAACAATAAAGGGAAGAGTAAACCTACAAACATTATTAGTGATCGGGGCTATCATTTTTGTAATGAGTTGTTCAAAGGGTTATTAGAGAAACATGGGGTTTGCCATAACCTGGCAACTCCTAATCATCCACAGACTAATGGACAACTTTAGGTGTCCAATCTAGAGATGAAGTAAATTCTGGCAAAAATGGTGAATACTAATAGTACGGATTGGTCAAGGAGGCTTGATGATTACTTTGGGCTTAACCGATAGCATACAAGACTCACATAGTTATGTATCAATGCAAACTTTTATATGGGAAGGCTTTTCACTTGCTGGTTGAGTTAGAGCACAAAGCAATGTAGGAAATGAAGAAATTAATGAAGGATTTGTATTGAGCAGTGGAACAAAGACTTAATGGATTGAATGAGCTTGATGCATTTCGCCTCAAAGCATATTAAAGTTCAGCCATCTACAAAGAGAAGATAAAGAAGTACCACGACCAAAAGATTGAAAAGCGAGTATTTGCGGTTGGGGACTTGGTGCTTCAATTCAAATCTAGGCTACGCTTATTTTTGGGCAAACACATGTCCAAGTGGACGGGACCATTCCTTATCACTCAAGTGTTCTCACATTGAGCGGTTGACTTGTAGAATAAGAGGTGTGAAAAGTTTACAGCAAACAAGCAAAGGATTAAGAGCTACTTGGGTCATGTGGAGAGTGTCCAAGAAGTTGTTGAGTCATATCCACTTATTGAGGCATATCATTTTGTTTTTAGTTTTATTTCATTCTCATTTATACACTAGTTTTGGCTAGAGATTAGTGTAGAGTACGTGTGTCAAAAGTGTATAGAGAAACACAAAAGGAATAACATAATATGTGCTACATCAGGAGGGACCAAAACAAAAAATCTGCACAAAATGGTCTGGGTGCACAAGTCTACAGACCCTATCAACGGGCCATCGTCCATGCGACGGACCGTCAATGGTGTCCATAGATCCCAGGTATGGCTCGACATTTTTCTAAATTTTAATACATCAACGTCCCCATTCAATGGAATGCCGATTAACTTATGGCCTCTTGATGGTGTGTGGTAGGTCCAAATTGCTAGCGACATGACCCGACCCGGCCGGACATATAAAAGGACATAACGATTCATTAGCATCCATAATATTTTAAAATTTCATCCATAACTATTTCTTTCTTCTTAAATTCCTTACTATGTTATGAAACATTATACTTTCAACTTCCAAAACCATCAGATTCCTCAAATCTTCATCAGATTCCCACAATATCCCAATACCCTCTCTTTCAAAATTGTCTACTATCTCTGTTATTCTTTAGTCGGTGATCAAATCGGGCGCGAAGGCTACTGAAAGAGTTCTTCTCACAACCAACCCACTATGAACACAAGGTATTTTTATTTACCGTATGAATTCTCATTCTAAAATTTATTTTTAATGTGGGTCATGATTAAGGGGCTAAATCTAAGTAGAATTGCATACTAATGTAAGTTTAATATGCCCCTTGGAATGATAGAAAGTAGTTGTATGTCCTATAATATGCTAAGAATGTTAATATGATATTAGTTGCAGAGATTCAAACTTTGGTTGTGGTATTGCATGGTCTAAAATTGAATGGATCTAAATGTGTCAAAAGGTGGAGATTGGAAGAATGTTATGTAACTTATGTCCGTCCAACAACACAAGACCCCGTCAACGAACTGTCGATGGATTGACAAGCCAGAGATGGGGTTCATCGATCGGATTATACCCAAATATTTTTAAGTGTGCGACAACAGAAGTGGATTACGGTCCGTCGACTAATTGACGGGCCATTATGCACTTCCTTCATTTCATTCAGATATCCTGTTTCCATCAAGTTTCAAAATAATTCTAACTGTTAAACAAGGAAAGTCCAAGTCTTTTACCCCGTACCGTTGAATGGTTTCAAACTCCACTAATGAGAAAGACCCTAAATATATTCCCCAAAACATGAACCCCAAAATTAGCTACATGAGCCACTTGGGATACCCCAAGAAGGTGGTTTACGGTATAGTCACATCCTCCTAGTATGATGAGGAGCACACACTCACCGGCACACCGTCTGGGTCTTACTTAAGTTCTAAAGGAGCATCTGGCTCTGAATCTACCTAAGGATAAGGGTTGGCCACTCTTCAGGGTCGAAATATTTCACTGCCTCGGGTTCCATATCTCAAGGATCCACTATGTCGTACGGATCTGACAGTCACGCCTCGTATGATGAGGTAATTAGCTAGGCGTCTTCCCTAGCACCTGAGGAAGATGTCCCACATATGTTGCTGAGAAGCCTTACCGATAGTGTGTAGATTTTCCATATAAGGTATATATAGATGTCCGAATGCTTAATGAAAAGAGTGTGATAATTCCGTTCCTTAATGTCAAGCGTAGGGTTCTTATAGGGAGTTTGGATTTGTATATTGAGGAGATTGTGCAAAAGTTCTACTCCTCCTAAGTGGAGACTTTCATAAGCTATTTTGATAGGCGGGCAAGACCGGACAAAAATTATCCGCTAGCCGACATATTATTTTGAGGCTACCGGGTTGATCTTTCTAAGGCCACCATTTGCTGTTTTCTTTACGGCCCAATTGCTGAGACACAACGGGCTACCATGACACCATAATTTGACTACAGGTGGAAGATGGTCAAAAGTTTCCACTTTGAAAGGAGCACATAGAAAAGAGAATCCGGTAATAGATGTCTTTCCCAATACTTTTGAATCAATTGTGAGGTGGAAGACTGGGTGTTATACCCTAAAGGTTTGATCAAGAAGTCCAACCTCAGTTTAATAGACATTTTCTTCTTGTTGTTAGTTCGCCACCACCTATCACCGACGAGTGCCGATAATATTCTTAGATGGGATAGGGTGGTATTAGTAGCACCCCTAGTAGCGTGTTTGGAGTCTCTAATAGACCTATGTTATTCATATTAAAGAGTACTATACATTTATGATTTCCTCAAAAAATGATTATGCAATGTACACAAGGCAACCCATACCACCTCACATACTAAGCCTATCTCGAAGTTATCCTTTACATCTTAACCCTCCATAGCCATATCATTGCTTTACTTCATTTATTATGATTCTCTCATCTTTAGTCTACTTTTCTAGGAAATGCAGAATTAGTCCAATCCTATCTTAAATCTCTTCCTCATTAATGATCCTAGGTTATAATTTGTGCAATACAATCATGATGCCCCATAACACCATTCATGCAAGGTACTACCTTTGGATCCTTTCTCTATTATTTCTTACTTTTGAGCCTAGCCCCATTATTTATATTTTCAACACTATGACAAACTTCTTTAATAATGTCTATTTTCCTTAATCGTATGGATCCTACGAGATACTTCTTTTAAGGTATGTCTTGATACCTTAATAATCCTGAAAATACGAGATTCCCCCTCGGAATGTTTAAGTTAATTCACATATTATGAACACTACAGAAACCCCTTTGGAATTTTTAAGTTCATTCTTTGCTTTGAACACTATGATATACTTCTCAAGAACGTGTACGTTCATAGGATATGGAGATCTGTACTAGGATACCTTAACTCAATAACCTGAAGGACTCCCGCCTCATAAGCCCTACTTTGATAGTCATCACAACTAGTAGGTGTGGCTCTACTTTCAACTAGAAGTCTGGACTGTTGTAGACTATCCATCTCACATTTCATATCCACTTGGAGCCAAGGATATAATCCAAGGTTATTTTGTCAAGCCTTCATCAACACTTCTCTCATTGAGGGATGTCGTCGAAAATATATCCATGCTCAAGTGAATCTATCACATTCATTCAATCATCATAGGTCTACATCCAAAACAACAATCCTAAAGTTCATTATTCATCAAGTCGTTCTATATTCATTCATTGATAGAATATAAGATCTTCTAGCCTTATCTTTCTCCTCATATTCTTCATTAAAAGGTTAATGTTGCCATAATTCATCATTAAAATTCAATTCAATCAAGATCAATCCTAATCCAATAATTCTAATTCAATTCATATCTAGGTGATTCAATCATGATAATATAGTATACAATACAATTGAACTAAGAAGATCAACATAAAACCGTAATTTAGCCTCTAACGGCCTCAAATCACCATGATCGTCTTCAACATCAATTAGTATAAATCACAATGAAAACATAATAAAAACAGCATATAGTATTCACATAAACATGATTGAATACTACCATTTGATTGGGATTACAATCAAGTCTTACCACAATGCAATCACAACTTTCTCTTGAACGGGGTTATTTGGATTCACAATTGAAGGGAAACTAGGGGACTTCATGGACAGAAGAATCCATGAATGAATAATATTCACATACCTTATATTTTATACTTAAACCCATCTTGAAACCTTGGTGAATTTCGTCCTAAAAGCTGCCTCCAATTTTTCTTATTCTTCAATGGTGTTCTTGAGAGACTTTTGGGAGAGAAAGGATTTTATTTGGAATGTAGGGTCTAAATGGATATTTTACTGCTTAATTAATCTTAAAGTTCCTAAAATAACCGTGAATAATTCATCCCTAAAGTTCCCAAAAGACCCCTACAACTATTGGACCATTTAACCTATTCGAATTTAACATAAAAATGACGTGACCGAATGGGGAGTCTTCTGCGCGTCACGGAAGCATTATTGATCCATGATTTTGGAAAATAATTTGAGACAGAATGGTCCATGAATACCCCGCGTTCCTGGGAAAATTTTCCCTCTAAGAGAATGTTGCGTGTTGTGTTGCAGCCTCCCATTCTAGGCTGCTCGGTAGCTTCAATGGCCCATGTTAGGGTGCTTCTGGGGGACCCTTAGGATAGTCCCCCAGGCGTCGTTCTCATATTTTCAAAACATTACATGTCATTTTATGTATGTGAACCCAAGATACTCAATTTCACCTTCAAACCAAACCTCAAAACTCTACTACAAAACACTATGACACATTAGTTCAACTTCGACTATCTTCCAACAGTTTTGGACGTTTGACCTCCAAACTCTTCAAAACATAATATAATTCCCCTAAACATTAAAATTATTCATTTTAGTACTCTTTTAACTAATGGCACTCATGTTAGTATCTAGATTCACCTAGTTCATTTTGGGGTCCTTAAAAGGCCGTTAATGGCGGGTCCCATAGAGTGACAGATTTTTAAGTCAGCTTTCCTTGGTAGATTCTTTCGTAGAGAAATAATGGGGGATAATTTGGGCGAATTCATAAACCTCAATCAGGTCAAGTTGAGTGTTAAGGATTATTCTTAGAAGTTTAGTCAATTGTGTATGTATGCTCCAAGCTTGGTAGCAAACCCTAGAGACTTGATGAAAAGATTCTTGACGGGTGTGTCCGAACTAGTTAAAGAAGAGAGCCATATGGAAATGCTTGAAGATGATATGGATATCTCCCGACTAATTGTATTTGCTCAACAAATAGAAAAATCTAGTCTTAAAAATGCGAGAAAAAGAAGTAGGATGGAAAGTGAAGGGTCTGATGAACATGGTCATTCTAAGAATCGATAAAAGTTTTTTGGGCATGGTTACTCTAGTACTCCTAGGTATGAGAAGAGCAATGAGTACTCCATACCTAATTGCCCTAGGTGTGGTAAGAAACAATGGGTGTGGTGAGAGTAGTCAGCTGATGAAAAAATTCCCTAAGGCAAAAGAAAACGTGATAGAAAGCAAGAAAGTTTCTACAAATCAAGTGGAATATGGTCCTCCAAAGAGGAATAGATTCTATGCTCTCCAATCCAAGGGTGATCAAGAATGATCTCCTTATATCCATCTCCAGGATGTGTTTCTTTAATGATTTATGAAAATTGTCAGAATTTCCTATCATTATGAACTATCTTTTGATTTTGTTGCATTTAATGATAATGAATTTATGTTAGAAAGAGATGGGTAGATTATTTTGAAGTGGGGGATAAGGAGTCTTTTTCATATGGTATGTATATGGTTATGTATAGTTATGTCTAGCTTGGAATTGAATTATTTCCTTGATTTTGGTATGTGTATTTAAGTTTAATGCATATACGATGGGCTGATTGTCCAAAATTGGTCCTTTAAGAAGTGTTCAACAAGGTGTCATTCGAGGAGAAATGTTTCCCAACTAGGGGATATTGTAAGGACCCCAAATCAACTAGGTGAATAAAGATCTTTACATGAGTGTCATTATTAAAAGTATCTTAAAATTATTGATTTTAATGTTTAGAGGAATTATATGAGGTTTTGAACACTTTTGAGGTCAAATGTCCAAAACGTTCGGAATGTAGTCTAAGTTGAACTAGTGTGTCGTAGCGTTTTGTAGTGGAGTTTTGGGGTATTGTATGATGGTAAATTGTGTATTTAGGGTTCCTACACATAAACTAACAAATAAAAGGTACAAATTTTTGTGTTAAATGCCTTGGGGACAACCCTAAGGGTACCCAAAGAGGACCCAAACGTAGGCCAAGAAAGCTGCCAAGCAGCAAAGATGTTCAGGCTTTTGCACGACGCGCAGCCAGAAATTGAGGGGATATTTATACCCTCAAATTCGGGAAATCGCAAAACATTCTTTCCCAAATTAATGTGTAGAACCAAGATGTGAAGGTGACCCTGCAACGTGTAGTGAATTCAAAATTTTGTTCGCGTTTATTTTAAGTAAATTTAGAATGGTTTTCAATGGTCCAATAGTTTTAGGGGTCTTTAAGGTAATTTGGGGATTAATTAATGGTGGTTATTTTAGGGGTTTGAAGTGTATTTAAGCTAACCAAAAGCCATTTATACTCTAGACGCCAAATAAAAATTTCTCCCTCTCGAAACTCTCTCAAGAACACCATTGAAGAACATGAGAAATTTTGGGCTGCTTTTAAGGTGAATCCACCAAGGTTTCAAGATTGTTTTATGGCTCTAATATAAGGTATGTGTAGATTACTCATCCATAGATTCTCCCATTCATGGAGTCCCATTGTTACTCCTCAATTTTGAATCCGGAGAACCCCAATCTACAGAAAATTGTGATTTCATTATGTGCAAGGCTTCATTGTGATCCCAATCTAGTGGGTAGCATTCAGTTATGTTCATATGATGATTATGTGATGTTTTAATGAAGGTTTTATGGTGAACTGTAGTAACTGATGTTTAAGGTGATCATGGATGTTTTACACCATTAGAGCCTAGATGAAGGTTCTAAGATAATCTTCTTAATTCAGCTATATTGTATACTATTAGATCATAATTGAATCACATAGATATGGATTGAAATAGAGTTAATTGATTTAGGTTGGTCTTCAATTATAAATATGGAATTTAACCTATGTGATCAAGTTTTCCTAGACTTACCTTCTAATGATCAAATTAAATGAATTAACCTGTAATTGAACATAGGTCACGATGAATTAAGGGAAGTAATCGATTGTAGGTATTGTATGAATTTGATGCTAGGGCTATGAGGGTGAAGAAATTATGAAGTGATTGGTTTTCTTTCTCTCATATACTCAGATATGAACATGATAGGAGAATCGAGTTATCTCACGTAGATTGATGCTAGGTTGACCCAATACCCTAAAATGAATTAAAACATGATGAACTAGAATATCTTGAACTTGTATTGAAGAATCCTCTTCTTTTTTGGTAGACTTGGTAAGATAAGACCAATGTGTTTTATCTTGACATGATAGCCTCGTGATAGTTTGATGTGATTAATCTCATGATATCTTGGGATGGAGGAAGTTATCTGTCTCATGTTTAGCATGGTCATGTGTTGCTACGATGGTTTATCATTATAGCTTGGGAATTGTGGTTCTCATGATTGCTTTGGATTGGTGGTGATCATGATAGCTTGGGATTGAGTGGTGAAGATCTCCTTAGAATAGATTGAAGTAGCATGAAAATTTATTGGAAAGGCTTATAGTCTCCTAATGTGAGATTCAGTTGCATACTAGGTGCATTTCATGATAACTTGTCTGGCATGCAAGGAGCATTACATGAATTACCTTGGGGTTAGTTTCTCATGGTATCCTAGGGGTTAGGATTTATGCTTCCTTGTGATTAGCTTGAATCTACATTATTGGTTGCATGATGGTAAGGTGGGTGTTTCCTTACTTTGTTTACATAGATTAGGTTAGTCAAGGGAAATACTTAATGTGGATGGTAGTATGGGATGCCATTCATACATGGTACAAGTATAACATTAAGCTACCTATGACATGACCCCTACATGATGTATGCTTAGCTTTGATAGTTCCTACAGTTGCTTTCCATGACATGTTTGACTTAAGATAATAGTTCCTTTTCAATATGAAGTAGGTCTACTAGAGACTCTTAAACTAAAATGAAAGGTCGTATGGTAACTTTAAGACATGGTTAGTGTAACATCCAGAGAGTACACCCTAGAATATATGATTTTCTCGAATTGCGACATGGCTTACTTTACCCTCGGATAACTTGTACAAGACGTTTGACATCATTTGTTGCATACATGTATGAAAACTAGTGCAAAAAACTTTTCAAACGAAATATCTTAAATCATCTTTCAAATTAAACCATAGAAAAATACTAAGTGTCAATATGTGTCAATACTAGACTCAAGAATACTTGGGACATGGACCATACAATACGAAATATAGAATTGCTTAGTCTATTAAAATCCTTGAATAAAAGAAGTCTAAAATTAGTTATGCCCTTGAGTGAAGTGAGGACATACTTCAACTCTGCTTTAAAAAGTCCTAGTTCCATGCCTTGCTTCATGACGTTCTTAACCTCCCCCTACACCATTAGATATAGATAAATGTAAGGAATCAGTACAACTCATATACTAAGTATGACATAATTCATAAAATCATGAGAAACAAATATTAATGAGAAACATGCTCTTTTTTATCAAAAACATAATAAACGTATAAGAATCACATTTAAACATCAACTATTACATTTACAACACCTTACAAGTTATACACAATTTATATTAAATTTTAGTATATACAATAACACTGCAGGAAGCCTTATAGTGACTTTACTGTACCTTCAAATAAAACTCACACTTTACAATATAGCATCAATAACATATCAAAAACACATAAACATGAGAACCTCCTACCAAAGGTGATTTTAAGGATCACTTGAGTGAGTTATGAAGAGACCGCCCATAAAATCCCTTCACACAAACATAAGAGATCCTTTAGACTACTTACGATAAGATCATTCTCATTAAACACAATAATACATAATATGACATTCTCCTCTAAGGTTTTCAAAAAACTTACTTATGTAATTCAAGAAGAAATCGCACATACACCCTTTCCAAGCTTACCTAAATAATTCTTATGACTACCTAAGCTTAGATCATGTATACTTTATCAATTTATTTTCCTATCTAGAGTAATTATTAAGATTGTCCTAGGTATTACATGAAGAGACCATTCTTATTCCCCCTTCACACCTTAACCAGGCAATCCTTAAACTACTCTTGGTAAGTATTTATTCATTAACATACTTTCTAACTTAAGTCATTATCTTTATTTATTCTTTAAAAGACATTAAACATTTAAGGACATTTAGGTAATGGTCATGGAGAAGACCTAGGGACTCACTCACTAACATCTTCAAAGCCTAATCGTGCAATGCTTGGATAGCGTCCCATACAACCACCTGAACATCATAGAAATTCTCCAACACTAATAGGTATTGCATATGATAAGAATATCCAATAACCGATATAGACCATGGTATCTAAGAATGGAATCCGGGGTAAACCCTACTTTTTCAAAGGGTGTTCTACTTGCCATTGGCAGAATTCGGACACAGCCCATCTAGGCACATGATTATGGAATATGAATGGTTTCTTTGTTATCTAACATCATCTTATTTAGAGAAACTCTCTAATCACATGAAAAGAGGTCCCATATCTAGTTCACAACCCATCACATTAAACCATACCAAATAGGCCCCCTAGTGTTGCCTTACATTGGTCAATAGGATAACTCAATAACTTTCCTTAAGATTATATCATGCGTTCAAAGGCCACCATTCACACAAGAAGGATACCATTACGGCTTTCAACTTCGAGGTCATTAATAATTCAATAGCCCTAATAAAACTACACAAGAATCAATAGCATAATGACATAATCAAGTCAGCCACAAGTTAGTCAAAACTAGGGTTTCATGAATTGCATGATTTAATAGATATTTAGCTTTAAAATCATCAAAAATTAACATCAATTCGATTAATATATAATTATTTAAAAATTTTTATGCAAGAACCCATAGTTAGATATCAAAATAGGACAAATTTATCATTGAAAGACTTTGAAAATCCCTTTGAACATTGGCTCCTTGAAGAAAAAAAATTCAAGTATGATGACCTCAATTTATGCTAGACCATGAATTTTATTATGAATTGATGGAGGATAGCCAAAGAATATTGAATCCATTTTAGATTGTGAAAAGTGAATTCATCTAAGATTTTAGACTATTTAAAACCATTTAAAATACCTCAAATGACCCAAAGATGTCGTCCGACTAATTTAAGAAAGTCTAGGAGAAATATCTAAAATTTCCTTGGGCTGGATGAGACACGTGCAGAAAATTGCAGGTGTTAAACGATGGATGGCACTGACGCCCCGTAGCCCAACCAACGTACCGTCCTGCTGTACCATGCGTTGGGTAAGAGGATGGCATTTACAACTCAAGATCCCCATGCCTAAATTTCACCCTCTCCTCCATCCACAGGGCGTCGACCAGCCTACAAGGCGTCATTTGCATCCGTCATTTGAGGCTAGTTTTATCACCTTTTGGCTATTGAGTTGGTTCCTCCTCAAGGGCCCTTGGTTTTTCCATGGGGTGTTTTTCCCATGTGTTGCAAACTGTAATATATTTTTATACATGTTTAGGTCCTATCACATCAATTTGATCAAAAATGAACATGTAAAACTCGATGAAAAACACTAAGACACACAAGAATGTTTCAAGGCAAACTTTTCGAACGTCATGGATGTTTTACCGCAAAACTTCATGAAACTTTAAAAACTTCAAAATAAACTCATTAGAACCCATTTTAGTACTTCAACTCATCAAGACAAAAGTGTTAGGATCTAGTTTCACATAAGTCATTTTAGAGGTGTTACAATATTACCCACTTGGACAACATTCTTCCTCAAATGACACTTACTTCAATTTAAATACATTCAAGAGATAAGAAACTCAAGACACTAAGAACATAAATATAACACATAATAAAAAAAACTCATACATAGAAGGAACACCAATTTCATATACTTTTAGAGAATCAAAACACAACGAGAGGATAGAAAAAATCTACGACTCATTATGTCACAAGACTCACATTCTTCATTTGAAATAGAAATAACTCCTACTTCTTTCATTATCACGATTATACACATTACAATCATTTTAAACAAACGAGCATTTTCGTCAAAATTTGCAAATCTTTACTTTGAACTGTTAAGCCAACATATGGAACTATGCTCAAGTTTCCAAAAATGCAACTTTTAAGCAATTAATGATGAAAGCATGATATATGAGATATAAAACCACATAAGCTAAAATCAAAACATAATAATAATTTCATGAAGTTCACAATAGAAGGAATCAGTGAAATTGAATTCCAACAAGACTCTTAAACACAATGCAACATGCTACTATGACATTCTAACTCTCAAGCTAGAGTTTAATAGAAGAGATGAGACCATAATAAAAACTCTATTACTCACCATACCTCTACACTTAGAAGGAACTCATAACAACTAAAAAAGAAGAATTTATGACGTACCAACAATAGAATCATCATCCTACTATGAACCCTTAGCCTGGAATACATAGAAATGAGCCTTCCTTGGAGCATAATCACCCGGAACACTTGCAGTAACTCGCTTGCCTTCTTTTCCTGTACCCGCAAAAGTAGGGAAATCCCTCACCTTATGTCCATCCTTACAACAACCAAAACAATTCTCGATACCAACTAGACATTTCCCGTACTGTTTCTTCCAACAAGTAGCACAAGTAGGCTTACAACTTTGAGAATTAGTACCCTTCTCATGTTTGACTTTAGGATCCCTAGGTTCATCTTGAATTGGATCCTTCTTCTTGAACCTACGTTAGTTTTGCTCACCTTGTCCACTCGTATTCAAATTTCTAGAAATCCTAATAAGCTTGGACTCCTCAATGCATTAAAAGTTCATGTCACCATGAAGAATGGATATACAACACTCCTTTTTTACAAGGTCGGCAACACCGTTCACAAACCTACTCATCTCATCCCTAGGGTTTGACACCAAGGATGGAGAATCCTAGACAACGTAGTCACCTTCAAGAAATAATCCTCAACACTCATATTTCCTTTCTTAAGATTAATGAGCTCTTCAAGCTTCACCTCTTTCCTTTCACGGGGAAATTACTTTCCTAAGAAATCCTCCTTAGACTCCTCCCACTTTATAGGAGCCGACTCTACCGGCCTATTATCTTTCCATTGAGTGTACCACACTTGAGCAACCTCTCTTAATTGGTACGAAGCTAACTACGCCTTCTCATTAGAAGTCACCCCCATGGCACTCAACACCCTACACACACAATCTAGAAACTCTTGGGGATCCTCTCCCACCTTAGAGCAATGAAATATAGGAGGATTCGTCCTCACAAAATCTCTCAATATAGATTTCATAGTGGTCTTCATACCAATTACGCTAGGCTCAAAACATCTATTCACATGAGTAGTCATGGCTCTGGCTGAAGAAAGTAGAGCCTCTCTACTCTCCATTATTAAACAATCGGAACCTCATTACCTTCACCTCAATAGGGACATGAACACCTTGTGGAGAAATTTGAGCATATTGAGGAACATGAACTACTTGTGGAGCTAGTCCACCTTGAGAAACTTCCTCTTGTTCTCCTTCTACCAACATCATAGCGCCCATCCTTCTAGTAGTCATCTACCTACAGGCAAAAATAAAAGAATTAATAAGGAATCTCATAAATTTTACTCTATGGCACAACACAAGAGTAGAGAAAGAAGGGAAACTTTATCTTCCTATAGCCTCATGCATATTGATGTTCACAACTCTCACCGATGAACAAAACTCTACTAAACATGGCTTTATGAGACTTTTTGACTCCTAAGAACACTTTCAAAACATGTCTCTAATACAAAGTTTTTCACATTCTCAGAGTACACGATAGAAGATATGATGTTCTCGGGTTGCAACACGGAATAGTTGACCTCTCAAAGGTCTTGTACAATCTCTTTGACATCATTCATTGCATAAATGTATGAAAAGCAGTGCTGAATTAAAACTTTTCAGACCAAATATTTTAAAACATCTCTCATATCAAAACATAGAAAAATATTAAGTCTCAACATATGCCAATCTTAGACACAAGAATATTTGGGACACCAACCATAAAATACCAAATATAAGATTACTTAGTCTATTACAATACGTGAATGAAAGATGCCTAAAGATAGTTATGACCTCGAGTCAAGTGAGGGCATACTTCAAGTTTTCTTGAAAAATTTCTAGTTTCCAAGGTTTCCTTCGAGACGCTTCTCATCTTTCACCTATACCTTTAGATACAGAAAAATGTATGGAATTAGTACAATGCATGTACTATGTATGACATCATTCATATATTAATGAGAAACAGACAATTATGAGAAACATGCTCTTTTTTATTCGATATTCATTTAAAAAAAATAAGAATTACATGTAAACACCAACCGTCATATTTTAAACACATTAAAAGTCATACAAAGTTTTATCAAATTATAGTATACTACAGTAATATTACACTAAGCCTTACAGTGACTTCACTCTAACTTCAACGGAAACTCACACCTCACAATATAGCATCAATAACACAGAAAAAACACATAAACTTGAGATCCTCCTACCAAAGGTGATTCTAAGCATCACTTGAGTGAGTTACGAAGTGACTACCTATATAATCCCTTCAGACACACCTAAGAGAACCATAAGACTACCTATGATATTATTATTCTCATTACACACAATAATACATAATATGACATTCTCGTCACAAAGGTTATCAAAAGCTTAGTCAAGTAATTCATGAAGAGACCGCCCATACACCATCTCCAAGATTACCTACATAATCCTTAAACCTACCTAAGTTCACATCATGTCTACTTTATCAATTTACTTTCCCATATAGAGTTATTCTTATGAATTCCCTAGGTAAGACAGTAAGAGACCATTCATATGCTCTCTTCACACCTTAACTAGGCAATTCCTAAAATTCTCTAGGTAAGTACTTATTCATTAACATATTGTCCAACATAAGTCATTATCTTCGTTAATTCATTAACAGACATTCAAAATTAACGGGCATTCAAGTAATGGTCTTGGAGAACAAATAGAAACTGCCTCACTAACATCTTTAAAGCCTAATCGTGCAATGCCAGTATAGCGTTCCATACAGCTACCTAAACTTTATATAATTTCTCCAACACTAGTAGGTATCCCATATGATGAGAATAGGAAATAACTGATGTAGACCATGGTATCCAAGCAAGGAATTTGGACTCAACCCTACTCCGATAAAGAGTTTTCTACTTACCAAAGCTAGAAATAGGAGACAACCCATGTAGGCACATGGTTATACAATACAAAGGGTTTATTTGTTCTCTTACATCATCATATTCAGAGAAACTCTCCAGGCATACTCACTCAGTGCTAGCCTTTGTTCTTAAATAGTATTTATATAATGAAGTACATGAAGAGGTTCCATATCTAGTTCACAACCCAATCATATTACACCTTACCAAAGAGGTCTCTTTGGGTTGAATTACATTGGTTAAGAAGATATCTCAATGACTTTCCTAAAGTTCATTTCTAGTCGTTCCAGTTATTCAATTCTAAGTCCACCATTTACATAAGAAGGATACAATTACCGATTTCAACTTCAAGTATATGATAACCTTCCAAATAGGATGAAGGTTCCATATAAAAGACATTCTTAATAATTTCCAAGGTCTCATGTCAATCACATATACAATACTAAAAAACTTTATCATACTAAGTCAAGAACTCATATTAACATTGTACATGTATCAAGTGAGGGACACAACTCAACCTAAAGAAGACACGCTCCAACTCCACATATAGTATATCATTCAAGAAGCATATACGTATAACCTATATCATCTATAGGTCACCCTATTCACTACTAGTATCATCAATCAAAGTATCACAAGTATCATATAATCTATCAAGAAACATCATACTTCAACATCAAGCAGTACAAATAATAACCTAATTCTAGACTACTAGACACACATATCATCAACTAGGAGAACTCATGTTTTGACTTCACATAAACAAATAAGTCATCATGACCTTCACAAAATTCACCTATTCAAGTTATAACATGATAAAACCATAATACATAAAGTAATTTCGACGAGGCCACAGTGATTCACAGTTGCAAAAGTAATGCCGACAAGGCCACATAATTCACAAGTATATCACATAAGCATCACAACCATAAGTGGACCATACCAACCATCAAGCCCTATAATACACAATATAGAGAAAGTTAGGTCAACTTACCATCAATTTGACCTCAAAACTCCAATTCATAGCCGATTCAACGAACTCAATATACCAGGGTCTTATCAATAGCCATAGTCAACAATTCAATGCAATAATCATAATATACAATGAACTCAAGGTAATAAAAAAATTAATTTATCTATGCAGGTCATCCTATTAACAATTCTAGTATGATTAATTCATAATTCAATATCCCTAATCACACAACACAATAATTCAATAGAATAATGACATAATCAAATCACCCACAAAGTAGTCAAAACTAATGTTTCATGAATTGCATGGGTTCATAGAGTTATGTTTCATCATCAAATTAACATCAATTCAATCAATATGAATAATTTAAGATATTTCATACAAGAACCAATGGCTAGATGTCCAAATAGGACAATTTTATCTTTGAAAGACTTTTAAAATCAATTTGACGATTGGCTTCTTGAAGAAAAGAGATCCAATGAGGAAGAGCATACCTCAATTTATTCTAGATTTCTAGTTTTATGAAATTTTTGGCTAATCACCAAAGAATCTTCAATCCATCATCTATTTTGATTTTTGTCTCTGATGTAGTTCTAAAGAGTTCTTTTGAGAATTTTGTTTTTGACTTTTAAAAGTGAATTCGTCTAACTATTTAAGACTTAAAAACCCAACTAAAATAATTAAAATGAAACTAAGACGTCGTCTAACTAATTTTACAAAGTGTAGGTAAAATACCCAAAATGTCCTTGATCTGGGCGAGACAATTGCAGAAAATTGCAAGTATTAAACGACGTATGCTACTAACGACCGGTAGCCCAACAAACGGACCGTTCTCCTGGTCCGTGGTTTGGGTCAGAGGCTAAAATTTGGAGCTCAAGCTCCTACTCCTAATTCTAAACCTACTCCTCCATCGACGGGGCGTTGACCAGCCTACAAGGTGTCGATTGCCTCCGTAGTTTAGGGCAGGTTTAGACAACTTTTGCCTTTTGACTTGGGTCCTCTTCAAGGGAACTTGGTTGGTCGTTGGGGAGTTTTTCCCGGATGTTTCAAACTGTAAAATGTTCCTTTACATTATAAGAACCTCTAACATCAATTTCATTTAAAACTCGACGAAACACAATCTGACACAGAAGCACGTTTCAAGGAAAACCTTTCGAGCGTCATGGACATTCATGGACTTTTTACCTCCAAACTGCATGAAAAATTACATAGTGCCTCCTAATCTAATTTTAATCAATTTGAGGAATTCAAATTATCACGAAAAAATTATATTACCTAGTTTGACCTATGTCATTTTAGAGGTGTTGCACTTAGCGTGTGAGGTAGAATAAGATTTTTTACATGTATTACACAAGTGTGTTTTGAGGTGGCCTAGGGACATAGTGATCATAAGTTATAATGAACTTAAGGTCTTACTTATAATAGTGGATTATGATCAATAATTACCAAAGAGATGTACTTAGCTTTGGTAGTAGTATGGGATGATACCTTAGCCTTGCACAAGTATACTTTGAGGTGACTCTTGAAGTAGTTCATTTGAGTAAGATTGAAAATGAGTTAATTATAAAATATTATATGCATTATGATTATTTATTATGTTTATGATGTTCATGATATGCTTATGCGTTTATCTCTTATGCTTATGTCAATTGTTGACAAACCCTTTGACATATGTTATGTTTGGTATGATAGTTTCCATACATGCTACATTTCATACTAACAGGTATTTTTACTACATTCTAATCTAATGTAGGGTCTTGAAAAGATTTAGTTGCTTTCAAGGTGTAGAGTTTCCAAGGCTTTCAAGAAGTGAAGATGGTTGAGTCATTATAGCATCCAAGGACACCAACACTGTGATGTCTTTTAAGTTCTTTTCAATGTCAGACTTTTATGGGTTATGACCCAATACTAATGTACTCATGATTCCATAGATTTTTTTTGAGACATATGTTACATGTTTTATGAAATGATTCCGCATTATGTTTGAAATAAAAAATTTAATTCTGCATTACTTTTGTATCATATGCAATGAATAATGTTTAAGGGCTAGTACAAAACCTCTGAGAGGTCAAGTATGTTGTGTTCCGACTTTTGGATACCCTCTATTCTAGGGTGTACTTTGGGTCATGACAAACATTGTATCAGAAATAAGGTTATGAAATTGTCCTAGAATGTTCCAAAAATGCCTTTAGTAGAGTTTTATTCATCAGTGTGAGCCGGGACAAATCGATGAGCAGGATGATATGTGATGCTTAAGAATTTTGCAATTCTTTATTCTTTAAATCGTGCCATAAAACTTGACTTAAGTAAGCCCTTCTTCTAATGTTTTCCTATGATTTATTTCCAATTTACGGCCAACACTAGGGCTAATGCTAGAAGGGATGGATATAGAATTCAGAATAAAGGGGTTCCTCCCCAGTGGAATTATTTCCCTCCTCAAGTGCCTAATGCTACTCAAGTGGATAGTGTAATTATAAAGGAATTTAGGACTTGTATGAACTTTTTAGCTCAAGCCTTAACATCTCAAGCCTATAAGGAGGTGGTGACTAACCCTTTTGGGAGAATAGGTGTCATGCCCCAAAACCGAGCCGCGACTGGCACCCACACTTACCCTCCTATGTGAGTGAACCAACCAATCTAAACCCTAACATTTCAATATAATATCAACAGAAAGTAATGCGGAATACTTAAACTCATTAATAAAAACCAATTCAATAACTTCTAAAATTCAACATCTATTATTCCCCAAAATCTGGAAGTCATCACCACAAGAACATCTATGATCAAATTACTAAACTAAGAGTATTCTAAGAAGCTAAAACAAGTAAAAGCTAGTCCATGCCGGAACTTGAAGGAATCAAGACATGAAGAAGAAGATCTAGTCCAAGCTAGAAGCATTAGCTCACCCTGAAGATCCGGTGTGACGAAGACTGGCTAGAATTGCGGTTGAGTTGAAGACGACGGCACGTTTGCTGCAATACACAAATAACAAGGAATAAAACATAAAAGTAGGGGGTCAGTACAAACACGAGTATTGAGAAGGTATCATCGGCCAACTCAAAATAGAAAACAATATATATCAAGTAATATCATAAAATCAACTACAATACTCAACATGTAGCAACAACAAGTACTATCATCATTAATAAGTACCGCCAAGTTCACACATGAGGACTCAAGCTTCAATACCATACTCATTTGGGAATTAGATTCATTAGATTGAGTATATTAGCATCTTTCAAGATTCATTATCTTTATTCCTCTTGTGTCGGTACGTGACACTCCGCTCCCCTACTACTATGTGTCAGAACGTGACACTCTGATCCCCTAATTCTACGTGTCGGTTCGTGACACCCGATCCCCTAAATCTACGAGTCGGTTCGTGACACCCAATCCCCTAAATCTACGTGTCGGTTTGTGACACCCGATCCCCTAAATCTACGTGTCGGTTCGTGACACCCGATCCCTTAAATCTACGTGTCGGTTTGTGACACCCGATCCCTTAATTCTATGTGTCGGAACGTGACACTCCGATCCCCTAATCTCATTCTATCAATTCATCAAGCCTTCTCTTATACCAAGGCATCATCATTCTCATTACTTTAGTTCATCAAGCCTTTTCTTATACAAAGGCATCATCAATCTCATTACTTTAGTTCATCAATCCTTTTCTTATACCAAGGCATCATCATTAACAAAGAGATTAGGGTTTTTCAAAATTTATGATTCAATAGCTTCATCATGCTTATTTTATCACCATTATATAATCTCATTCATGCAAGCATACAATTAAGCATATAGAAAATGAGATAATATTACCAACACATATCATTCGCTATTAAGAGTCTACTACGAATAGCATAAAAACCATAACCTACCTCCACCGAAGATTAGTGATCAAGCAAGCAAATTCCCCTAAGCTTTGTTTCCTCTTTGTTTCTCCTCTTTCTCGTTCAATCCTCTCTCTCTCTCTTTGTTCTTTCTATTTTTCTTATTCGAACCCTTTTTTTTTTTACCCTAATTAGCAAATAATTAAGTATAAAAGATGGCAATAATAACCCACTAATTAACACAAGGTTACTCCTTTTAACCCCTAAGTAATTAGACTTATTAACATTAACCCACTAACTTTAAAATTAAAGTAGGAATAGTAAAAAACGTCCCTTAAAACATTTAAAGAAATCCGACCCAGCCTGGGATTACGCAGCCTGTGACGGCCCGTCGTGCCTGCGACGGTCCGTCCTGCTGCTCCGTCACAGAGTTTAGAGACTCAATTTCCTTGAAGAGTCTGTGACGGTCCGTCGTGCCCACGACGGTCCGTCCTGCCATTCTGTTACGAAGTTTAGAGATTCGATTTCAGTATACAAATTTCAGAATTTCTAAGTGTTTTGAAACGAGACCCCCTCGACGGTCCGTCGTTCCCATGACGGTCCATCGTGGGGTCCGTCGTCTCAGCCAATTTTCCAGAAATAAAATCTGCTGCTCAAAAAGACAAAATAGGTCGTTACAATAGATACAAATTTACCCATCGTTCATCCTCGAACGATCACAAGAAGGAAAACAAGGGCGAGAAGGAGTACCTGAATCTGTAAACAGGTGTGGGTATCTTTCTCGCATATCAGCCTCCTTCTCCCAAGTGGACTCTTCAACTAGTCGATTCTTCCATTGAACCTTGATGGATGCAATCTCCCTCGACCTCAACTTGCGGACTTCTCTATCTAGAATAGCAACAGGTTCCTCCTCATAAGAAAATTTTCATCAAGCAGAACTGAATCCCAACGAATGATGTAGTTTCCATCCCCATGGTATCTTTTCAACATAGACACATGAAATACCGGATGCACTCCGGACAGCCCTGGAGGCAATACTAATTCATAAGCCACCTCCCCTACTCGCATAAGTACTTCAAAGGGACAAATATACCTTGGGCTTAGTTTACCTCTTTTACCAAACCGCATCACCCCTTTAATGGCCGAAACCTTCAGCAAGACTTGTTCACCCTCCATGAACTCCAAGTCTCTAACCTTTCGATCTGCATATTCCTTTTGCCTACTTTGCGCTGCTAAAAGCTTTTCTTGAATAGATTTCACTTTATCTAACGATTCCCTTAGAAGGTCAGTACCCCAAGGTCTAACCTCAAATGCATCAAACCACCCAATGAGAGACCAACATCTCCTACCATACAATGCTTCAAATGGGGCCATAACAATGCTTGAGTGATAGCTATTGTTGTAAGAGAACTCTGCTAAGGTTAAGAAGCTATCCCAATGACCACAAAATTCTATCACACATGCACGAAGCATATCCTCCAACACTTGAATCGTTCGCTCAGACTGACCATCGGTCTGAGGGTGAAATGCGGTACTTAGATCCAACCTAGTACCCAACTCCACATGCAATGTTCTCCAAAACTTAAGAGTAAACTGCGTACCTCTATCTGATATGATGGAGAGTGGAACCCCATGCAACCGAACAATTTCTGAGATGTAGATTTTGGCTAACTTCTCTGCATTGTAGGTCACCTTGACCGGAATGAAATGAGAAGACTTAGTTAATCCGTCCACAATCACCCAAATGGAGTCATACTTGCCCATTATCTTTGGAAGACCAACCACAAAGTCCATTGCAATTCTCTCCCACTTCCATTCCGGAATGGGCATTCTCTGAAGTGTTCCTCCGGGTCTCTGGTGTTCAACTTTACTTCTTGACAATTTGGACATTTGGCAACAAAATCAACAATGTCGCGCTTCATTCTACTCCACCAAAAGTGTTTCTCTAGGTCACGGTACATCTTGGTTGCACCCGGATGTATAGAATACCTTGGACTATGAGCCTTTGTCAGAATAGTGCTGATCAAATCATCGATGCGGGGTACACATACCCTTCTCTTAATCCTCAAAACTCCTTCCTCATCTATTTGTGCTTCCTTAGCCTCTCCTCACAACACTTTATCTCGGATCCGGATCAATTTTTCATCATTAAATTGCCTTCCCTTAATCTTGTCAAGGAAGGAAGATCTTGCCTCCACAAAAGCCAAAAATCCTCCCTTTTCATTTACTTCTAACCTCATAAGGTCATTAGCCAAAATCTGAACCTCTATAGCCAATGGGCGTCTAGAAACTTGCAAGTGAGCTAGACTTCCCATGCTTCCCGCCTTTCTACTTAAAGCATCTGCCACAACATTTGCTTTTCCCGGATGATACAAGATTGTGATATCGTAGTCCTCCAGTAGTTCCATCCATCTCCTCTGTCTCAAGTTCAAATCCTTCTGATTAAAAACATATTGTAGGCTACGACGATCCATATAGACTTCACACATATCCCCATATAAATAGTGCCCCCATTGCTTTAATGCAAACAATACCGCAACCAATTCCAAATCAAGGGTCAGATAGTTACGTTTATGCACCTTTAATTGCCTTGAAGCATAAGCAATTACATTCTTCTCTTGCATTAGCACTGCACCCAAACCAGAACAGGATGCATCACAATAAACAATGAAGTTCTTACCCTCTACTGGCAAGGTAAGGATAGGTGCGTTAGTCAACAAAGTCTTGAGCTTCTGAAAGCTTTCTTCACACTCGTTCGACCATACAAATGGAACATTCTTCTTAGTCAAGCTTGTCAATTGGGAAGCAATAGAAGAGAACCCCTTGACAAATCGGCGGTAGTAGCTAGCTAAACCAACAAAACTCCTTACTTCTGACACATTAGTAGGTCTCTCCCAATTCTTCACTGCTTCAATCATAGATGGATCCACCATCACTCCATCCTTAGAAACCACGTGCCCCAAGAAGGACACTGCATCTAGCCAAAACTCACACTTAGAGAATTTGGCGTAAAGCTTTTTCTCCCTCAACATTTCCAATACAATTCTCAAGTGCTCCTCATGTTCTTTCTTGCTCTTTGAGTATATCAGTATATCATCAATAAATACAATCACAAAGAGATACAAATATGGCTTAAAAATCCCGTTCATCAAGCTCATGAACGCAGCAGGGGCTTTCGTAAGACCAAAAGACATCACTACAAATTCGTAATGCCCATACCGGGTTCGAAAAGCAGTCTTTGGCACATCCGTTGCCCGTATTTTCAATTGATGATAACCGGATCTAAAGTCGATCTTAGAGAAGACACAAGCACCTTGTAACTGATCGAACAAGTCATCAATGCGAGGAAGAGGATACTTATTCTTAATAGTTACCTTATTCAGTTGTCTATAGCCTATGCACATCCGAAAACTTCCATCCTTCTTCTTCACAAATAACAACGGAGCACCCCAAGGAGATGCACTTGGTCTAATGAAGCCTTTGCTCAACAACTCTTGAAGTTGGGCCTTTAACTCTCTTAACTCGCGGGAGCCATTCTATAAGGGGTTATAGAAATGGGGCGAGTACCCGGTTCCAAATCGATGCAAAAATCAATATCTCTATCCGGTGGCATACCAGGAAGATCTGCAGGGCACATCCAGAAACTCACGGACTACCGAAACCGACTCAATTGGAGGTACTTGGGTAGTGTCATCCCTGACATGTTCCAAGAAAGCTAAACACCCTTTACTAACCATTCTCTTAGCACGAAGAAAGGAGATGATGCGAACCGGAGTGGAAGTGTAGTCACCCTCCCACACTAACGGATCTGTCCCAGGCTTGGCTAATGTCACAGTTTTAGCATTATAATCCAAGATTGCAAAATTCGGAGAAAGACAAGTCATACCCAGAATCACATCGAAGTCAACCGTTTCTAAGATAACCAAGTCTACATGAGTATTGCTCCCCACAAAATTCACCAAACAAGACCTATATAACTTTTCAACTATCACAGACTCACCCATCGGAGTAGAAACACAAATAGGCATATCAAGTAATTCACAATGTAAATTAAGACCATTAGCAAATGAGGAAGATACATAAGAAACTGTGGATTCAGGATCAAACAATACAGAAGTCATGCAATCATAAACAAAAAGATTACCTGTGATGACAGCATCAGATGCCTCCGCTTCAGATCTCCCAAGGAAAGCGTAACAATGGGCCCCATTACTTGTCTGTCCGTTGCCCCTACCATGTTTTGTTGTAGTGGCTCCAGTTTGCCCATCACCCCGGCCGTTTTGGTGACCACCATTACCTCGACCACCATGTCCTCCTGAATAACGGCCTCTACCATGACCATCTCTACCTCTAGCTATTGGGGGTCTATAACTCTGTTTTGGACAATTCCTCCTAATATGTCCAGTCTCCCCACATCCATAACATTCTCTAGAGTCAAGCATAGGTCTCTCAGAGAAGTTTTGACCGGTCTGAGGTGGACCCCCAACTACAGTCTGTAGTGAAGACTGAATTGGTCGGACAGAGTAACCTCCTGAACCCTGTCCTCTAGAGTAGGAACCATTAAACTCACCTCCCTTTCGAACCCTTTTTGTTGTGGAAGCCATGGTGATGTTATCTGGCTTTACTCCTTCCACCTCTATAACAAAGTCTTCTACTTCCTGAAAGGATTTCGCTGTAGCCGCTACCTGTAAGGGTGAAATCCGCAACTCTGACCTCAACCCCTTCACAAAACGGCGAATCCGCTCTTGTGGACTGAAACAAAGCTGGGTGGCATATCTGGATAATGCACGAAACTTAACCTCATATGCAGTAACTGACATCCTACCTTGCTCTAGGCTCAAGAACTCATCTCTTTTCATATCCCTCAAAGTCCGGGGGATATACTTCTCCATAAACAAACGATAGAATGAGGCCCAAGTCATAGGTGGTGCCTCTGTTGGTTGACCCTCAACATGTGACCGCCACCACATTTTGGCGTTCCCTTGAAACTGATAAGTCACAAACTCAACACAAAACCGTTCTACTATACCCATCTTGTGTAGTAGCTCATGACAGTCAAACAGAAAATCGTAGGCATCCTCAAATTAAGCACCCTTGAAAACTGGAGGTTTCAATTTCAAGAACTTACTGAAAAGTTCATGCTGATCATTTGTCATTATAGGCCCTGTAGTCAGACGAGGAAACGTGCCTATTTCCATTGAGGCGTCCATGCGGGGAGCCCCAACAGCGGCCTGTCGTACTTCCGGAACCTGAGGTGCTGGTGCAGAAAGCACTGGAGGTGTCTGGCCTTGATCAGATAACCCGCTAAGATAAGCAAGAACCTGATTGATCATCTCTGGGTGGGTGGGGGTGGCAATTCCTCATTCTGCACTTGCTCATTCTCCCCTTCCTCACCCTCTCTTACCACTTCCTCAGTTGGTGGATGAGTCACCGCCCTAGTACCAGATGGGCTAGGTGCTTGTCCTCTTCCTCTAGAGGACGTCCTCCCACGACCTCTACCACGGCCTCTTGCCACTGTTCCTCTCCGAGCTACAGCCCCAGTGGCTGGCTCGGACGCATCCTGTCTTGCCGGTGTTGGTGTTGGTGCAGTCGTTGCTCTAGTTCTAACCATCTGCAAATTAGAGTGAAGATGGTCAGATACCAATTTGTATCACCTAGATACCAATTGGATCCAAGTAAATAGCACGAAAGAAAGAAAGAAAGAATGGAATTTCCCAAAGTCTTATAGCCTCTCAAAGAAAAGTAAAGGCGTCCCCCTACCAATCCTTAAGACTCTACTAGACTCGTTCTTTGTGATGAGACCAACGAACCTAATGCTCTGATACCAAGTTTGTCACGACCCAAATTGAGCCGCGACTGGCACCATACTTACCCTCCTATGTGAGCGAACCAACCAATCTAAACCCTAACATTTCAATATAATATCAACAGAAAGTAATGCGGAAGACTTAAACTCATTAATAAAAACCAATTCAATAACTTCTAAAATTCAACATCTATTATTCCCCAAAATCTGGAAGTCATCACCACAAGAACATCTATGATAAAATTACTAAACAAAGAGTATTCTAAGAAGCTAAAACAAGTAAAAGCTAGTCCATGCCGGAACTTCAAGGCATCAAGACATGAAGAAGAAGATCCAGTCCAAGCTAGAAGCATAAGCTCACCCTGAAGATCCGGTGTGACGAAGACTGGCTAGAATTGCGGTTGAGTTGAAGACGACGGCACGTTTGCTGCACTCCACAAATAACAAGGAAGAAAACATAAAAGTAGGGGGTCAGTACAAACACGAGTACTGAGTAGGTATCATCGGCCAACTCAGAATAGAAAACAATATATATCAAGTAATATCATAAAATGAACTACAATACTCAACATGTAGCAACAACAAGTACTATCATCATTAATAAGTACCGCCAAGTTCACACATGAGGACTCAAGACTCAATACCATACTCATTTGGGAATTAGGTTCATTAGATTGAGTATATTGACATCTTTCAAGATTCATTATCTTTATTCCTCTTGTGTCGGTACGTGACACTCCGCTCCCCTACTACTATGTGTCGAAACATGACACTCCGATCCCCTAATTCTACGTGCCGGTTCGTGACACCCGGTCCCTTAAATCTACGTGTTGGTTTATGACACCCGATCCCCTAAATCTACGTGTCGGTTCGTGACACCCGATCCCCTAAATCTACGTGTCGGTTCGTCACACCCGATCCCCTAAATCTACATGTCCGTTCGTGACACCCGATCCCTTAATTCTATGTGTCGGAACGTGACACTCTGATCCCCTAATCTCATTCTATCAATTCATCAAGCCTTCTCTTATACCAAGGCATCATCATTATCATTACTTTAGATCATCAAGCCTTTTCTTATACTAAGGCATCATCAATCTCATTACCTTAGTTCATCAAGCCTTTTCTTATACCAAGGCATCATCGTTAACAAAGAGATTAGGATTTTTCAAGATTTATGATTCAATAGCTTCATCATGCTTATTTTATCACCATTATGTAATCACATTCATGCAAGCATACAATTAAGCATATAGAAAATGAGATAATATTACCAACACATATCATTCGCTATTAAGAGTCTACTACGAATAGCATAAAAACCATAACCTACCTCCACCGAAGATTAGTGATCAAGCAAGTAAATTCCCCAAAGCCTTGTTTCCTCTTCGTTTCTCCTCTTTCTCGTTCAATCCTCTCTCTCTCTTTGTTCTTTCTATTTTTCTTATTCAAACACTCTTTCTTTTACCCTAATTAGCATATAATTAAGTATAAAAGATGGCAATATAACCCACTAATTAACTCAAGGTTACTCCTTTTAACCGCTAAGTAATTAGACTTATTAACATTAACCCACTAACTTTATAATTAAAGCAGGAATAGTCAAAAACGTCCCTTAAAACATTTAAAGAAATCCGACCCAGCCTGGGATTACGCAGCCTTTGACGGCCTGTCGTGCCAAATTTCAGAATTTCTAAGTGTTTTGAAACGAGACCCCCTCAACGGTCCGTCGTTCCCATGACGGTCCGTTGTGGGGTCCGTCGTCTCAGCCAGTTTTCCAGAAATAAAATTTGCTGCTCAAAAAGACTAAACAGGTCGTTACAATAGGTTCTTATAGATTAAAGTGTTTTTGAGTATGAAACCTCCGGAATTTAGTGTCTCCAAGGTGGAGGAGGATCCAAATGGGTTCATAGACTGTAAGACTCTTGTTATTATGGGATTAACTTCTAGGAAGAAAGGGGAGCTAGAAGCTTACCAATTGAAATATATAGCTCAATTTTTGTATGAGAAATGGAAAGATATTAGGCCATTGAGAGCGGGTCCCATAGATTGTGAGACTTTTAAGTCGGCTTTTCTTGAAAGGTTCTTTCCTAGGGAATTGAGGGAGGCTAAGTTGGGGGAACTCATAAACCTCAAGGAAGGAAAGTAGAGTGTTAAGGAGTATATTTTGAAGTTCACTCAATTGTCTAAGTATCATACAAGATTAGTACAAAATCATAGAGACTTGATGAATAGGTTCATGACGGGGGTGTCCAAACTAGTTGAAGAAGAGTGTCATATGGCAATGTTTGTTAATTATATGGATATCTCCCGACTAATGGTATTTTCTTAACATATAGAGGAATCCAAGCTTAAGAAGGAGAGAAAGAGAAGTAGTATGGAAAGTGAAAGGTTCCATGGACATGGTTGTTTTTCAGAATCGATAGAAGTCTTTCGGACAAGGTTACTCTAGTTCTTCTAGGTATGAGAGGAGCAATGAGTACTTCCAACCTACTTTCCCTAGGTGTGGTAAGAAATAATGAATGTAGGTGCTTTGCTGGTAAAGATGGTTGCTATGGGTGTGGTGAGAGCGGTCACATTATGAAATATTGCCTTCAGGCAAAAGCTAATGTGAGAGAAGGCATAAAACTTGCTACTAATAGTGGAAGATGGTCCTCCAAAATGTAATAGGTTTTATTCTCTCCAATCCAAGGGTAATCAAGAGTTATATCCATATGCCCCTCTCTGGTGTGTGTTTCTTTAATTATTTATGAAATTTTTTAGAATTTTTTATGATTGGGAATTGTGTTGTGATTTTTCTGATTTTAATGATAATGAATTGATGTTATAAATACATGTGTATTTTTTTCCCAAGTGGGATACAGAGTCCTTTTAATAATGTCTTTATATGGTTTCGTGTAGTTATGTCTATCTTGGAATCGAATTGTTTTCATTGATTTGGGTATGTGCATTTAGGTAAAATGCATATATGATGGGTTTGTAGTCTACAATTGGTGCTTTGAGAAATGTGTAATTAGGTTTCATTCCAGGACGATTGTTTACAAAGTGGGGGATATTTTAAGGACCCAAAAATGAACTAGGTGAATATAGATACTAACCTTAGTGAAATATGTCAAAATGTTTTTAGAATGCAGTATATGAGGATTGCAAGAGTTTGGAGGTCAAAGGTCCAAAACATCCAAAACCTAGTCTTAGTTGAACTAGTGTGCCGTAGCACTTTATAGTTGAGTTTTGGGGTACGGTATGAAGGTAAAATTGTGTTTCGAGGGTTCCCACACATATACTAACATGAAAAGGGTCAATATCTTCCGGTACAACGGACCGGGTACCACCCTAAGGGTCCCCAAAGAGGATCCAAACGTAGGCCAAGAAAGCTGCCAAGAGCCATGATATAGAGGATGCTGAGCGACATGCAGCCAGCACTCAAGGGAAAAAAATTTCACAGCGATGCAGGGAAATCGCGAACCATTCTGTTCCAAATTAATTTCCAGAACAAAGATGTGGAGGTGGCTGTGCAACGCGCACTGAACTCCCAGATATGTTGCGTCAATTTTAACTCAAATTAGAATTGGTTAAGTTGTCCAATAGTTGGTGGGGACTTTTGGGTACTTTTGAGATTCATTGTTTGTGGTAATTACAACGGTTTGAAGTGTATTTATTCAAAACAAAACCCATTTAGATTATAGAATCCGAATAAAAACTCATCCCTCTCAAAAACTATATCAAGAACACCATTGCAGAAGGAGAGAAATTTGGGGCTCCCTTAGGACGAATTCACTAAGGTTTCAAGTTGTTAATACTATAATCTAAGGTATGTGAATCTTATTAATCCATAGATTCTTCCATACATGGAGTACCCTAGTAAGTCCTCAATTGTGAATCCAAAGAATTCCAATCTTGAGAGGGTTGTGATTGCATTGTGGGTAATTCTTGAATGTGATGCCAATATAGTAGGTAGAATTCAATTATGTTCATATTATGATTATGTGATGTTTTCATGAAGTTTTCATGGTGAATTATAATAACTGATTTTAATGGTGATCATTGAGGTTTTAGGACATTAGAGGATAGGTTAAGGTTATAAGTATATCTTCTTACTTCTATTGTATTGTATACTATTAAAATATTATTGAATCACATTGATATGAATTGAACTAAGCTTAATTTATCTAGGTTGGTCTTCACTTGTAAAGATGGAATTGAACCTATGTGATCATGTATGACAAGACTTACCTTCTGATGATCAAATTAGTTGAATTAACATGTAATTTAATATTGATCATGATGAATTAAGGTAAGTAATCGATTGTAGGTCTTGTATGGCATTGATGCTAGGGCTATGGGGGTGAAGTCATATGAAGGGATTACGTTTCTTTCTCTTGTATACTTAGGCATGAACATGTTAGTAGAAGCAAGTTCTCTCACATAGATGGATGCAAGGTTCAACTCATACCCTAAAATGAATCAAGACATGATGAATTAGAGTAGTTTGAAGTTGTATTGAATAATCATCTTCTTGTTTGGTTGACTTGGTAAGATAAGACTAAAGTGTGTTGCTTGAGATGCTAGGTCTCATGATAGTTTAAGGTAATGAATATAATGATAGTTTGGTATGGAGGAAGTAATCTCCCTCATGTTTAGCTTGGTCATGTGTTCTAGGATTGATGATCATGATAGCTTGGGAATGGTGCTTCTCATGATAGCTTGGGATTGAATAGTGAAGTTCTCTTAAGAATAGCATGAAGAATCATGACTAGAATTCCTTCATGATAGCTTGAGATAGTTGGTCCTAATCCATTACATGAAGTATTTGGTGGAAAGCTTTAAACTCTTCTAATGTTATCTTGACTTGCAACGAGCTGCATTTCATGATAGCTTGTATTGAATAAGAGGTGCATTACATGAGTTATCTTGGGAATAGTTTCTTATTATAGCTTAGGGTTGAGGATTCATTGTCCCCTATTATTAGCTTGCATCTACATGATTGGTTGAATGATGGTTAGGATGGGTGTTTCCTTCCTTAGTTATCTTGGATTATGTTAGTCTAGAGAAGATCTTAGTGTGAATGGTAGTATGGGATTCCGTTCATACATGGCACAAGTATGAATTGAAGCTTCCTATGACATGACCCCTACATGATGTATGATTAGATTGGATGGTTACTATAGGTTATTTCCATGAAATGATTGACTTAAGATGATAGTTCGTTGTCAATGTGAAGTAGGTCAACTAGAGACTTTTAAACTAATCTGAAAGTGGATAGGGTGACTTGAATACATGCTTAATGAGTGAGGTAAAATGGGATGCTTCACATGTATTGCACCAAGGGTACTTTATGAAGGCCTAGGGGTGTAGTGTTCATATGCTATGATGAACGTAAGGTCATAATTATGATAGTGTGTCACTACAAGAAAAACAGTCTCTAAGAAAGGGAAGTATAGTTCTTGAAACTCAAAATAGGGTCCCATACGAGCATTTGAGACCTGATAAGTGTGGTCGCCACCAGTCCTAAATCATTCCATCGCTATTTCTCAACAATGACGGGACAAAAAATCCAGTCGTTTAAGGTTTTTGGGACAGGGATCCGATCTGGTAGCGAAATACCTTTAGGGACATAAATTTTATTCTCAAGAATACCAAATATATCTTGGAAAGTAGGTTATTTATGCTTTTGAAACACTATAAATACCCCCAAAAAATAGTCGTAATAATATGTAGAGACGATAATGATATGTTCCTAGTAATAACTAGCGACGATTAATGAATTTTCTTTAGAATATCTCTACAGATGAGAACTATCTGGTCTTTCAAATACTTGTAGCGACCAACCTCGTCCGAGTATACATTTAGCAACTATCAACAACCCCATCCTAGATTAATATTACTGATGAGCAACAAGCATGAATAAAGCCTTGTCCAAGACAAGCAATAATTCTTGACCTAGATTGATCATAACACATTTCACCAAATATAGAATGGCTACTACAAGTATTACTACGAATATGATATTTAGAGAGATGAGACAGAGACAACAATAAACTAGTTAACATCCATGATATTGGTTTCAATATTTGTTTAACAAAAAAATAAAACAACTAATAATGAACTCAAACTAAGCAACAAAATAAAAGTTCCAATCTTTATAGGGTGTTATCCAGAAAAATCAATAAAATTTTCAAGAAATAGAGAAAAAAATCCATTATAAAACTTTGAGATGCTTTAACCGAGAATGTAATATCTATGTTAAAGATTTACAACTAAATATGTAACATCTACCAGATAATAAAAATGAACGTACTCAATAGGTTAGAAGATAAGTAGAATGAAAATATGTTGGGCAAAAAACAACTACAATGAAAAAAAGAAATAAGGCGGAAATCTCTCGTGCAAAATAAACATCATCTGGAACTATCTGAGAAAGCATTCACAGATGTGTTTCAAGGCTCCACAAAAGACCCACTGTTCTTCCTACTATTCTCCTCTTTCATATGTTTCAAAGACCTAATTCTCCATGAAAAGGAAGCCGAAAAAGGAAATTCATTTGTAGCTGCATTGTGTTGAAGGAGTTGAAAATAATTGGGGAGCATCTATTACTGCTTGCTATTCGAACATTTTATCTAGTGTTGCTAATGACTTTACCCATTCCATGTGACATTTGTTAAACTTTTTTCTCTACAATAATTTTTGAAAATCTGACGAAGGTAACATATTCACTTTTAACATCCTAACGAAGATAAAATAAAATAAATTTTCTTTAAGTCACCAACACTTTTTTATTGTGTGTCCGTAACTTTTACAGTGGAGACGAACCATACTGTTTTAGATGCAATAAAAATTATGTTTTATTCTCAAACAATATTGGCTATGGTTATTGTTGATAAGAAATAATAAGGATTTTAATGTGAATATTTCAACTTTATGCACATAAAAAATATCAACAAGGAATTGCGACGTAATTTCATTGGATTTTTTAGGATAAGGCATAGAACAAGCATGAAACAAAGCCCTTTGAGACATCTCAACTATGAAGACCTCTCTCACAAGAGTCATAGTAGAAAGTATGGTGAAGAGTATAATCATTCTGAGGTTCATAGAATGATTAACAAAAATCTCTGACTATAAGAGGGGCAGAAGCAGGAGTCCCCTTTGTAGGAGAAACCGAATTACAATTAGGGATGGCAGTGAAGAGAGGCGTACAAGGAAAGAACAATGACAATGAAGTGCTTATGGATAATACATGAAAATTTTGTGTTGGTAGTGGAACCAAAGTCAGATTCCTACAAATAAATGTCTTATTTTGATGGTGAATACCTGCATAACCTATCTGATGGTAAATATCTACCACCACCACAGATACCGATTAAGAAGAAGCTAGTGCGGCAAGAATAGCAATGTAAACTAAAGGGATGGGAAAATTGGTTGTACAGTCTAGAAAAAGAAAATTTAACCAAGAGATAGTACAGGACAAATGATCCATCTCTGTATAGCATGATGAAAGTAATATAAAATCCTATCATACTAGATCCATTTATCAGATGCACATAATGCTTCTGCCTCTATGTTAGGTCATGGATATCTCATCTATTTGATACGAAGCTAAGACATGATTCTAGAGGACACGAGAAAATGACTCTTTTGATTTTAAGAACATAATGTTTTTGACAATTGCCTATTAACTTGAGTGGTTTATGTCATCTATTATGCTTATGTACCTTTACAATGAAAGATGTTCTTTTGATCTTTAGTGTCTTTTTTTTCTGGAGAAAATGATTCAACTAATAACATACGTGATTGGTTTCTTAGGAAGATAATATTATTATTTTTTGGTTTCCACTTCGTGTTTGATAACCGTTTTGGAGCATTGACTAATTCAGACAACTTCTATGTAAGACTCAATAAACAAATATGCACTCTCTGCCAGATTTTTTTTCATTTTCAGGACTCAAAGTATATCTTCTGGTTTAAGGTTTAGGAATTATATCCAACCTGCCACAATCCTTAGGGACAAACATGATTAACGTATTGAACCTAATCTTCATGATGATATGAAGTTGTATAGTTAAGATAGACATCATGTTCAAAAATCTAGACTTACTATATTGAGTTTTGAAACTTTTCTTCTATTTGTCATAGGTTTTCCATTTGGGGAGATTTCATGAAAGAACGAAAGAAGGAAAGACTATTATTACCTTATGCAAGTTAAGAAAGGAGAAATTCAGCCTCCCAAGTTGAAAATAGAAGATCCTAATAAATCTTACGTTCAACGACCTATGAAACAAGGTTAAACATATGCATTATATTAGTTTTATTTTAGTGATATTTAAATCTTGAACTCACTATGGTAGAGTGTAAGCTTCACACTTGCATCAATTTGTATTTGCAGCAAACTTAGTTATTCAACAACAAAATATACTCATCACCCTATTTTAGATGTGCTTTAAGTTAGACTATACATATATGTGAAGCCCTTAATTATTGCATTTGGTATACATATTTGTCTACGAACTCCATCCTAATAGGCTATTCGTGATATATGATAAGTTAAGTAGGAGTCAATGTCGTGTTGTTTCATCTATGAAGCTTGATTGTCCATTATAGTGGCTCTATTATTAAATTACAGGAGTAAAAAAAGGGGGAAAATAGAGTAGCTTGAACACAACAATAACAAAACTACATCAATAAAACATATAGAAGAAACACAATAACTTTTTTTGAAGAGGAACCAACCTGGAGTTCTGTTTAAAGCAAAATTGAGGTGCGATTGTATTTTAAGCGAGCAAAAAATGATTCAATCAAAAAGACGCAGTTAGGAGAAGAACGTCAAGATTATGAAGACGAACAAAATTTAGTTTGAATACAATAATGAAAAATGACATTAGTGAAAACGTATAAATGGAACACAACAACTCCTTCGGAAGAGGAACCAACCTAAAACTTCAGTTTGAGCAAAGTTGTGGTGGAATTCTGTTATGAGAAGACCAACAACAATACAAGCAAAAAGAAGTGATTATTGTAACGACCTGTTTAGTCGTTTTGAGCAGCAGAACAAATTCTGGAAAAACTGGCTGAAACCACGGACCCAACGACGGACCGTCACAGGCTCGACGGACCGTCGTGGGTGTTCCGTTTCATGACACTTAGAGTTTGAAAATCGGGTACTGAAAATCGACTCTCTGTAAATTGTGACGGACCTGCAGGACGTGCCGTCACATCCACGACGAACCGTCGTGAGTCCCGTTGCAAAACACTTCAACTTTTGAGAAATTGGTGCAAGAAAACGAGTTTCTGACCGTCATGACGGAGGGGCCAGGACGGACCGTCACAGGGGTGACGGGCCGTCGCAGCTCCGGAGTCTGGGGGGGAGGACACGACGGCCGGTGTGACGGACCGTCGCAGGCATGACGGCCCGTCACAGGCTGCACAATCCCAGGCAGTTTGGATTTCTCCACACGTTTTAAGGGTCGTTTTTGATTATTCTTTCCTTAATTACAAAGATTGAGGGGTAACATTAATAAGTCTAATTACTTAGGGGTTAAAAGGGGTAACCTTAAGTGAATTAGAGGGGTTTATTGTCCTTTTTCACACTTAATTATATGATTAATTAGGGTAAAGGAAAGAGGGTTTGAGTAAAACAAAAGGGAAGAACAGAAAGAGAGAGAGCAGATCGATCGAATTGGTTGAGGAGAATAGCAAGCTTGGGAAATTCTTGTGGATTCCAATTCTTCGGTGGAGGTAGGTTATGGTTTTGTATTACGATATTCGTAGTGAACTCTTGATAGTGAATAATATGTGTTGATGATATTGTAAACCTGTCTATATGCTTATGGTATGTTTGTATGAATATGATTATGTGATGTTGATAATACAAGCATGATGAAAACCATTGAATCCCAAATCTTGAAAGAAACTTTAATCTATGATATTAATGATATGCCTTGGTATAAAGGAAGGCTTGATGAATTAAAGTGATTGGGATTGATGATGCCTTGGTTAGAGAAGGCTTGATGAACGGATATAATGAGATTAGTGGATCGGAGTGTCACGTTCCGACACATAGAATTAGTGGATCGGAGTGTCACGTACCGACACATGTAGGGGATCGGAGTGTCACGTTCCGACACATGTAGGGGATCGGAGTGTCACGTTCCGACACATATAGGGGATCGGAGTGTCACGTTCCGACACATATAGGGGATCGGAGTGTCACGTTCCGACACATATAGGGGATCGGAGTGTCACGTTCCGACACATAGTGGTAGGGGATCGGAGTGTCACGTACCGACACAAGAGGAAGAAAGATAATGAATCTCGAAAGATGATAATATATTCAACATAATGAACTTAATTCCCAAATGAGTATGGTAATGAGGCTTGAGCCCTCATGAATGAACTTGATGGTGTTATTGATGATTATGATACTTGTTGTTGCTACATGTTGAGTTTATAGTTGATTTATAATATTATTTGATATATATTGTTCCCTATTTTGAGTTAACCGATGATATCTACTCAGTACGTGTGGTTGTACTGACCCCCTACTTTTATGTTTTTCTTTTGTTATTTGTGTTATGCAGCAAACGTTCCGTCAACTTCGACTCAGCAGTAGATCAAGCCGTCTTCACTCCATCGGAAATTCAGGGTGAGCTAATGCGTCTAGCTTGGACTGGGTCTCCTTCTTCAAGTCTTGATGCCTTGAACTTCCGGCATGGACTAGTTTTTAATTGTTTTAGCTTTTAGACATTCTTAGATTAGTAGTTTGAGATAGATGTTCTTTGGTGATGACTTCCAGATTTTGGGAATATTAATAATAGTTTTGAGTTGTTTTTCTTTATTAATGAGTTTAAGTCTTCCGCATTATTTTCTGTTGAAATATCTTGAAATGTTAAGGTTTAGATGGGTTGGTTCGCTCACATCGGAGGGTAAATGTGGGTGCCAGTCGCGTCCCCGATTTGGGTCGTGACAGACTTGGTATCAGAGCATTAGGTTCATTGGTCTCATCACACAAGAACAGGTCTAGTAGAGTCTTAAGGAACGGTAGGGGGACGCCTTTACTTTTCCTTGAGAGGCTATAAGACTTAGGAAAATTCCATTCTTTCATTCTTTCTTTCGTGCTACTACTTGAGTCCAATTGGTATCTAGGTGATACAAATTGGTATCTGACCATCTTCATTCTATCTCGCAGATGGTTAGAACTAGAGCAACGACCGCACCAGCAGCGACAACGGAAAGACAGGAAACTACTGAGCCAGCCACTGGGGCTGTGGCTCGAGGAAGGACAACGGCAAGAGGCCGTGGGAGAGGTCGTGGGAGGACGTCCTCTAGAGGAGAGGACGAGCCCCTAGCCCATCTGATGCTAGGGCGGTGACTCCTCCACCGACTGAGGAGGTAGTTAGAGAGGGTGAGGAAGGGGAAACTGAACAAGGGCAGAATGAGGAAATGCACCCCAACCTACCCCAGAGATGATCAACCAAGTACTTGCTTATCTTAGCGGGTTGTCTGATCAGGGTCAAGCACCTCCAGTGGTTTCTGCACCAACACCTCCGGTTTCAGAGATACGACATGCGGCTACTATGGCTCCCCGCATGGATGCAACATTGGAATAGGCACATTTCCACGTCTGACTACTGGGCCTATTATGACAAACGATCAACACGAACTTTTCAGTAAGTTCTTGAAATTGAAACCCCCAGTCTTCAAGGGTGCAGAATCTGAGGATGCTTATGATTTTCTGGTTGATTGTCATGAGCTACTACACAAGATGGGGATAGTAGAGAGGTTTGGTGTCGAGTTCGTGAGCTATCAGTTCCAAGGGAACGCCAAAATGTGGTGGCGTTCACATGTTGAGTGTCAACCAACAGAGGCACCACCTATGACTTGGGAATCATTCTCTACCCTATTTATGGAGAAATATATCCCAAGGACTTTGAGAGATAGAAAGAGGGATGAGTTCTTGAGTCTTGAACAGGGAAGGATGACAGTAAACGCGTATGAGGCTAAATTTCGCGCGCTATCCAGATATGCCACGCAACTTTGTTTCAGTCCACAAGAACGGATCCGCCGTTTTGTGAAGGGGTTGAGGTCAGAATTGCGGATTTCAGCCTTACAGATAGCGGCAACGGCAACATCCTTCCAAGAGGTGGTAGACTTTGTGATTGAGGTGGAAGGAGGAGTGAAACCAGATGACTTCACCACGACATCGACATCAAAGAGGTTTCGTAGGGGAGGTGAGTATAATGGTTCTTATTCTAGAGGACAGAACTCTGGAGGTCACTCAAATCGACCAATACAGTCTTCACTACAGACTGTAGTTGGGGGTCCACCTCAGAACGGTCAACACTACTCCGAGAGACCCATGCCTGACTCCAGAGAGTGCTATGGATGTGGGGAGATTGGACATATTAGGAGGAATTGTCCAAAACAGAGTTACAGAGCCCCAATGGCTAGAGGAAGAGGTGGTAATGGTAGAGGTCGTTATTCTGGAGGGCGTGGTGGCCGAGGTAATGGTGGTCACCAAAACGGCAGAGGTGAAGGGCAAAACGGAGCCACTACTACACAACATGGTAGGGGCAACGGACAAACAAATAATGGGGCTCATTGCTACGCTTTCCCTGGGAGATCTGAAGCGGAGGCGTCTGATGCTGTTATCACAGGTAATCTTTTGGTTTGTGATTGCATGGCATCTGTGTTATTTGACCCTGGCTCCACGTTTTCTTATGTATCTTCATCATTTGCTAACGGTCTAAATTTACGTTGTGAATTACTTGACATGCCTATTCGTGTTTCTACTCCGGTGGGTGAGTCTGTGATAGTCGAAAAAGTGTATAGGTCTTGTTTGGTGAATTTTGTGGGGAGCAACACTTATGTAGATTTGGTTATTTTAGAAATGGGTGATTTTGATGTAATTCTGGGTATGACTTGGCTTTCTCCAAACTTTGCGATTCTGGATTGTAATGCTAAAACAGTGACGCTAGCCAAGCCTGGGGCAGATCCGTTAGTGTGGGAGGGTGAATACACTTCCAATCCGGTGCGTATCATCTCATTTATTCGTGCTCAGAAGATGGTTAGTAAGGGTTGTCTAGCTTTCTTGGCACATCTCAAGGATGACACTATCAAGTACCCTCAATGAATCAGTTCGGTCGGTAGTTCGAGAATTTTTGGATGTGTTCCCTGCAGATCTTCCCGGTATGCCACCAGATAGGGATATAGACTTCTGCATTGATTTGGAACCCGGTACTCGCCCCATTTCTATACCCCCGTATAGAATGGCTCCCGCGGAGTTAAGAGAATTAAAGGCTCAACTTCAAGAGTTGTTGAGCAAAGGCTTCATTAGACCAAGTGCATCTCCTTGGGGTGCTCCGGTTTTATTTGTGAAGAAGAAAGATGGGAGTTTCCGAATGTGCATAGATTACCGACAGTTGAACAAGGTAACTATTAAGAACAAGTACCCCATTCCTCGCATTGATGACTTGTTCGATCAGTTACAAGGTGCTTGTGTCTTCTCTAAAATTGACTTGAGGTCCGGTTATCACCAACTGAAAATACGAGCAACGGATGTGCCAAAGACTGCTTTTCGAACTAGGTATGGGCATTATGAATTTGTGGTAATGTCATTTGGTCTTACAAATGCCCCTGCTGCCTTCATGAGCTTGATGAACGGGATTTTCAAGCCATACTTGGACCTCTTTGTGATTGTGTTTATTGATGATATACTGATATACTCCCAAAGTAAGAAAGAACATGAGGAGCATTTGAAAATGGTGTTAGAGTTGTTGAGAAAGAAAAAGCTTTATGCGAAATTCTCCAAGTGTGAGTTTTGGCTAGATTCAGTGTCCTTCTTGGGGCACGTGGTTTCTAAGGATGGAGTGATGGTAGATCCATCTAAGATTGAGACGGTAAAGAATTGGGTAAGACCTACAAACGTGTCAGAAATAAGGAGTTTTGTGGGGTTAGCTAGCTACTACCGCCGATTCGTCAAGGGATTCTCTTCCATTGCTTCCCAATTGACGAACTGACCAAGCAAAACGTCCATTTGTATGGTCGGATGAGTGTGAGGAGAGCTTCAGAAGCTTAAGACTTTGTTGACTACCGCACCTATCCTTACCTTGCCAGTAGTAGAGGGCAAAAACTTCATTGTTTATTGTGATGCATCCTATTCTGGGTTGGGTGCAGTGCTAATGCAAGAGAAAAATGTGATTGCTTATGCTTCAAGACAATTAAAAGTGCATGAACGTAACTATCCGACCATGATTTGGAGTTGGCCGCGGTAGTATTTGCACTAAAGCAATGGAGACACTACTTGTATGGGGTTAAGTGTGAAGTCTACACGGACCATCGTAGCCTACAGTATGTCTTCACTCAGAAAGACTTGAACTTGAGACAGAGGAGATGGATGGAGAACTACTAAAGGACTACGACATCACTATTTTGTATCATCCGGGGAAGGCTAATGTTGTGGCAGATGCCTTGAGTAGAAAGGCCGGAAGCATGGGAAGTCTAGCTCATTTGCAAGCTTCTAGACGCCCATTGGCTAGAGAAGTGCAGATTTTGGCTAATGACCTTATGAGGTTAGAAATAAACGAGAAGGGAGGACTGTTAGCTTGTGTAGAGGCAAAATCCTCTTTTCTTGATCAGATTAAGGGGAAACAGTTTGACGATGAGAAACTAAGGCGAATTCGAGATAAAGTGTTGCAAGGAGAGGCTAAGGAAGCAATAATCGATGGGGAAGGTGTTTTGAGGATCAAGGGAAGAGTATGTGTACCCCGCATCGATGATTTGATCACCACTATTCTTACAGAAGCTCATAGTTCCGGATATTCTATACATCCTGGTGCAACCAAGATGTATCGCGACCTAAAGCAACACTTCTGGTGGAGTAGAATGAAGCGAGATATTGTTGAGTTTGTTGCCAAGTGTCCAAATTGTCAACAAGTAAAGTATGAACACCAAAGGCCCGGAGGAACACTTCAGAGAATGCCCATTCCTGAATGGAAGTGGGAGAGAATCGGGATGGACTTCGTGGTTGGTCTTCCAAAGACATTGGGTAAGTATGACTCTATTTGGGTGATTGTTGATAGGTTAACTAAGTCTGCTCACTTCATTCCTGTCAAGGTGACCTACAATGCAGAGAAGTTAGCCAAGATCTACATCTCAGAGATCGTTCGGTTGCATGGAGTTCCACTCTCCATTATATCAGATAGAGGTACGCAGTTTACTTCTAAGTTTTGGAGGACACTACATGCTGAATTAGGTACTAGGTTGGACCTTAGTACTGCATTTCATCCTCAGACCGATGGTCAGTCTGAGCGAACGATTCAAGTTTTGGAGGATATGCTACGCGCATGTGTGATAGAGTTTGGTGGCCATTGGGATAGCTTCTTACCTTTGGCAGAGTTTCGTACAATAATAGTTATCACTCTAGTATCGACATGGCTCCATTTGAAGCATTATATGGGAGGAGGTGTAGATCTCCCATTGGTTGGTTTGATGCCTTCGAGGTTAGACCTTGGGGGACTGACCTGTTGAGAGATTCTATGGAGAAGGTGAAAGCTATTCAAGAGAAGCTTTTGGCGGCTCAAAGTAGACAAAAGGAGTATGCAGACCGAAAGGTTAGAGACTTGGAGTTCATGGAAGGTGAACAAGTCTTGTTGAAGGTTTCGCCCATGAAAGGGGTGATGCGGTTTGGAAAAAGAGGTAAGTTAAGTCCAAGGTATATTGGACCATTTGAAGTGCTTAAAAGAATAGGGGAGGTGGCTTATGAATTAGCCTTGCCCCCAGGGCTGTCCGGAGTGCATCCGGTGTTTCATGTATCCATGTTGAAGAGATACCACGGAGATGGAAACTACATCATCCGTTGGGATTCAGTTTTGTTGGATGAGAACTTGACTTATGAAGAGGAACCGGTTGCTATATTAGATAGAGAAGTTCGCAAGTTGAGGTCGAGAGAGATTGCATCCATCAAAGTTCAATGGAAGAATCGACCGGTTGAAGAAGCTACTTGGGAGAAGGAGGCAGATATGAAAGAAAAATACCCACATCTGTTCACAGATTCAGGTACCCTTTTCGCCATGGTCTTTTTCTTTTGATCGTTCGGGGACGAACGATGGGTAAATTGGTATCTATTGTAACGACCTGTTTAGTCGTTTTGAGCAGCAGAACAAATTCTGGAAAAACTGGCTGAAACCACGGACCCAACGACGGACCGTCACAGGCTCGACGGACCGTCGTGGGTGTTCCGTTTCATGACACTTAGAGTTTGAAAATCGGGTACTGAAAATCGACTCTCTGTAAATTGTGACGGACCTGCAGGACGTGCCGTCACATCCACGACGAACCGTCGTGAGTCCCGTTGCAAAACACTTCAACTTTTGAGAAATTGGTGCAAGAAAACGAGTTTCTGACCGTCATGACGGAGGGGCCAGGACGGACCGTCACAGGGGTGACGGGCCGTCGCAGCCATCTGGAGTCTGGGGAGGACACGACGGCCGGTGTGACGGACCGTCGCAGGCATGACGCCCGTCACAGGCTGCACAATCCCAGGCAGTTTGGGATTTCTCCACACGTTTTAAGGGTCGTTTTTGATTATTCTTTCCTTAATTAAAAGATTGAGGGGTAACATTAATAAGTCTAATTACTTAGGGGTTAAAAGGGGTAACCTTAAGTGAATTAGAGGGGTTTATTGTCCTTTTTCACACTTAATTATATGATTAATTAGGGTAAAGGAAAGAGGGTTTGAGTAAAACAAAAGGGAAAGAACAGAAAGAAAGAGAGAGAGCAGATCGATCGAATTGGTTGAGGAGAATAGCAAGCTTGGGAAATTTCTTGTGGATTCCAATTCTTCGGTGGAGGTAGGTTATGGTTTTGTATTACGATATTTGTAGTGAACTCTTGATAGTGAATAATATGTGTTGATGATATTGTAAACCTGTCTATATGCTTATGGTATGTTTGTATGAATATGATTATGTGATGTTGATAATACAAGCATGATGAAAACCATTGAATCCCAAATCTTGAAAGAAACTTTAATCTATGATATTAATGATAATGCCTTGGTATAAAGGAAGGCTTGATGAATTAAAGTGATTGGGATTGATGATGCCTTGGTTAGAGAAGGCTTGATGAACAGATATAATGAGATTAGTGGATCGGAGTGTCACGTTCCGACACATAGAATTAGTGGATCGGAGTGTCACGTACCGACACATGTAGGGGATCGGAGTGTCACGTTCCGACACATGTAGGGGATCGGAGTGTCACGTTCCGACACATATAGGGGATCGGAGTGTCACGTTCCGACACATATAGGGGATCGGAGTGTCACGTTCCGACACATATAGGGGATCGGAGTGTCACGTTCCGACACATAGTGGTAGGGGATCGGAGTGTCACGTACCGACACAAGAGGAAGAAAGATAATGAATCTCGAAAGATGATAATATATTCAACATAATGAACTTAATTCCCAAATGAGTATGGTAATGAGGCTTGAGCCCTCATGAATGAACTTGATGGTGTTATTGATGATTATGATACTTGTTGTTGCTACATGTTGAGTTTATAGTTGATTTATAATATTATTTGATATATATTGTTCCCTATGTTGAGTTAACCGATGATATCTACTCAGTACGTGTGGTTGTACTGACCCCCTACTTTTATGTTTTTCTTTTGTTATTTGTGTTATGCAGCAAACGTTCCGTCAACTTCGACTCAGCAGTAGATCAAGCCGTCTTCACTCCATCGGAAATTCAGGGTGAGCTAATGCGTCTAGCTTGGACTGGGTCTCCTTCTTCAAGTCTTGATGCCTTGAACTTCCGGCATGGACTAGTTTTTAATTGTTTTAGCTTTTAGACATTCTTAGATTAGTAGTTTGAGATAGATGTTCTTGTGGTGATGACTTCCAGATTTTGGGAATATTAATAATAGTTTTGAGTTGTTTTTCCTTATTAATGAGTTTAAGTCTTCCGCATTATTTTCTGTTGAAATATCTTGAAATGTTAAGGTTTAGATGGGTTGGTTCGCTCACATCGGAGGGTAAATGTGGGTGCCAGTCGCGTCCCCGATTTGGGTCGTGACAATTATGTAGAGGAATATCTATATAAGATTAAGCAGGAATAAAAAAAGGAAAGCTTGAATTTAACCATGAAAAAATGACATCAACAAATCATATAGAATAAACACAACAACTCAATTAGAAGAAAACAAACCTAGAACTCTTTTTCGAGCAAAGCAGGGGCAAAATATGTGTTTTAAGTAGATCAGCAACAATACAAGAAAATAGATGGGATTAGGGAAAAGGAAAATCAAGAAAGGTCAAGATTTACAAAAAACATGAAGAGGGAAAAGTGATGGTCTTAGCTTTATAATTTTCAATGGCAATCGATCTTAGAACTCAAACTAGGGCATTTGGACGGGCTGCTATATATTAAGGGACAAAAATGCTCGTTTTGTTTACCTTCAGTGTACTTTAGTATTATCACTTAAAATTTTTTGCTAAAACTAATTTTTTTTATTTTAATATTTTAGTATAAAAAATGCGACACTTTTTTCCTCTCAATAGACCCTGAATATAATTTTGGAACAGTGAATTAATTTTTTATGGACTTGATTTAATACATTCTCAATAATATGTATAAAAGGGACCATAATATAATCTCATCCCAATATATATATATATATATATATATATATATATATATATATATATATAATATATATATATATATATATATATACTTTTAAAGATGTGATAATTACTCGTACCTAAATGTTGGTCTTAAATAAGGCTTTTTCTTGTAGTTGATTATGATCAAGAATGACCAAATAGATGTACTCAAGGTTGGTAGTAGTATGGGATGTTACCTTAGCCTTGCACAAGTATACTTGCAGGTTGCTTGTGAAGTAGTTCATTTGATTAAGAAGGACAATGACTTAAGTATGAACCCTTATATGCCTTAATATTTTTTATTATGCTTATGATGTTTATGATATGATATGCCTCTATCTCTTATGATTATGTCTATTGTTGACTAACCCTTTGAGATATGTTATGTTTGGTATGATGATTTCAATACTTTGTACATTTCATACGAATGCATATTTTTCCTACATTGTAATTCAATGTATTATCTTGAGGAGATTTAGTAGCTTTCAAGGGTAGAGTTTCAAAGGCTTTCAAGAAGTAAAGATTTGTGAGTTCTCATAGCATATGAGGACACCACCATTATGATGTATTTTTATGTTCTTTTCTATGTTAGACTTTTATATGTTGTGACCCTAGACTGTTGTACACATGATGTCATAAATGGTTTTGAGACATATGTTAGAGGTTCTATGAAATGATTCCACATTATATTTAGAAAGAAAAAATTTAACTCTGCACAACTTTTCGTATATATATGCAATGAATGATGTGTAAGGTCTTGTACAAGATCTCCGAGATGTCAAGTACTTTGAGTTTCGACTAGAGGGATGCCCTATATTTGACGGTGTACCTTGGGTCATGACACGCCACCCCAAAACATAATCTACACTAAAAAAGAATTAATAAATAATTAAATAGATAAATGTAGATAAAAATAAAACTAATGAAACAAGGAAATAGACAAGAAGAAGATTATATTAAAAAAAGGTTGGGAAAATGTAGAGTTATAGATGTTATCATATATGACACTTGTATCATTGCAAAAACAAAATTAATGACAAATAGGCCATAATAAATGGGCAATGTGAATTTCAATTTACTGCCTTGATGTAAAATTACTCTAACAAATTAATTAAGGAATATCATTCGCTCAATAGACCTTAAAAGTTAGTTACAATTCAAAGTAGAATTCTATGCAATATAAAGTGTTCGTCATTTAAACCACCAAAAGATATAATAATAAAAACTAGTAATGATTGTTAGGGTTGAGGTCGTCTTAATTAAATAACATGACTTCTCTTTTTTCCAATTAAGTAGAGAAAGTGAGAATGATGACATGCTTTCGACTTTATAAAGGTTAAATTAAGGTTTTGAAAGATAATATCACATTTATTGGAGAAACTTAAAAATTTATAAAGTGACTTAAATATGAATTACTTCATGAAAATTCAATCTTTAAATTATTTCTTTATTTTAAATATTGAAAATTATCTTACATTGAAATAAATAATAAACACATATGAATGAATCTCTTGAATATTTTTTCACTTATATAGAATATTCATTTTGAGTAACTTTCAACATGTCTGCTTATTCATCACTCAATTTGAAAATAAGGATATTTTTTTCATTCCAACTTATCAAAGAGTAAGGTATAAAAAGAGGTGTTATTGTAATGACCCAAAGTACACCCTAGAAGATAGGACATTCTTCAACCCGCAACACGGTGTACTCCACCTCTCAGACGTCTTGAACAAGCCCTTAGACATCATTCATCACATATATGTATATGAAAAGTATTGCCGAATTATAACTTTTCAGAACAAGAGAACTATAGTTCAAAATTTCTTTAATAGAAAACACAGGAAAGGCTAAATCTCTTTGTAGCCATCTTAGAAACACAAATATAGTGGATCACAACTCATACATCGATAAAATAGAAATATCAAAGTCTAATAAATGTCTTTTTTGAAAAAAAATCTAAAACATATCTATGTCATCGAATCAGTTGAGGACATACCAAAACATAATTGAAAGGATGTTAATTCAAGATTTCTCCTATTATACTTCTCACTTGCCATCTACACCATTAGAGATAAGATAATATATGGAGTCAGTGCATTAGGATGCACTAATTATAGTGATATGCATTAAAACCATGCTAAAATGAACATTTGATTTAATGTATGCTTTCATGCTCTTACGGATAAAACCTCATAAAAACAAGTATAAGAAACACTTACAATTCAATATACACACGTATAAGACATATCCCAAGTAATCCACAACATACAACTTTCAACATTTATAAACAATATGAACACATATACATTTTACAAATGGTCATCCTAAGACACACATAAGTAAGATACGAAGCATCTGCCCATAAAATCCATTCGCACACACCAAAGTGGTCCTCAAGACTTCCTAAAGTAATATTATTTCGTTTGTATCATTAGACCCCGTACCTAGAATTACTGTAGGACTCACCTATGTAAGACACAAAGTGACCGTCCATGCACCCTCTTAAAGCTTACCTAATAAATCCTAAAAGCTACTCTAGATAAGTACCTTTTGATTTACATGCATTAAGTTAAATAAATCAAAAGTCACTAGGACACTTAAGCAATATTCACATTTAAAAGACCTAGGGAACCTTCAAAGCCTACTCGTTCAATGTATAGATAGAGTCTCCTTTCATTACCTACACGTTTTAGAACTTCTCTATTGTATAATACATCCCATATTATGAGAATAGTCATTAACTGACATAGACCATACTAGCTAGCTGATGTTCTACTTGCCCATGATAGAACTAGGACAAATCCCATGTAGGAACATCACTAAGGAATATCGAGGGTTTCTTCGTACGATAGTCTCAAGTCAAGTAGAGCCACTACCACAAGCATTTTCTCTTGGTGCTAGATCAAATCACATAAGGTCAAATGATAAGGTACCATTTCTTAATCATTACCTGACCATAATGAACCTACCAAAGATGGGTAATCTAAGGCTACCACTCAATGGTCTACAAGGATAGCTCACTGACTTTCTTAGAGATGGTTTCATGCCATTCCATCCAATATATCCCTTAGTCCATCTTTACACAAGAAGGATACAATTACGACTTTCAACTTCAAGAATATCATAACATTCTTTCTATATAGATGTTTCCAAGTTATTGACCTTATTTACATATTCAAGGTCCTATATTAGTCTTCCTTATAAGGGCACCATATTAGTTCTACCGATCCTAGAATTTCATGCAACATTCATCCATAAACATGCATGACAAAGGTGATTAAGCCTACTAAGTCACGATGCTCATATTCACATTCTTCATGTATCAAGTAGAGGGACCTACGTATTACCAATCAAGACACACACATTATCATCTTATCACATGTACAACAACATTCAAGTAGCACATAAAGAAACCTAAGTCTACTACAAGTCACCATATAAATTCCTATAGTATCATCAACATAGGTCATCATAAGACTCATATATTCAATTAGAAAGAATGATACTTAAATCAACATCTACACCTATATCAAATAATACTTCACATTACTCAACTATAAAAGCTATAACGACATATCAACATAATTCTCATGTAAATGCCAACAAGGCCATGCTCATCACAATTATAACTTATAATCACCGCCACCATAAGTTGATAATAGCAATCAAGACAATTAAATACATATAATACACAATATAGATGATATTAGGTTAATCTTACCCCTATTCCATCATCAACACCACGAATCCTTAGCCTTATCAATCAAATAACTTCACAAAGGATCTTCCCAATGGCCATACACACAATTCTAAGCCAATCATGAAACCATACAATGATACAACATTATAGAATATGAAAACCATCAAATCAATACAACATAAATCTATCATGAGCTTTATATATATCAATAGTACAAAGTAATCTGCACAATTTTTTAAATATAATAAAGCAATGATCAAATCACCCACATTATAGCCAAGATTAGGATTTCATCAATTACATGGGTTCATAGAAATATTTATCTAAAATCATTCAATTAACATCAATGATATGATATATAATTTATTTAAATCATTATGCTAGAACCCATGGCTAGAAGTTGAAATAGAAGTTCGTGCTTTGAGAAAGTCTTTGAAAAAGCCTTCAAAGTTTGGCTCCTTCAAGAAATACAAGGATGAAAAATCATAACTCAATGAATATTATCTGCAATAATTATGAAGAATAAATTGTGAAACCCATATCCTAACCTCAACCTTGATACAAGTTTAATAGGGTCTAGAGAGTTCTATTTGGGGTCTTAGGTTTTGATGTGAATTAATGAACTCAACTATAGGATCCAGACTTCTAAAGTGACTTCAAATACCCTAAAAAATCTTAATTAACTGCCCAATATATTAAATACCCTAAAAAATCTTAAGTAACTGCCCAATATATTACATAGATGCTAGTTTAATTTCCCATAATTCCTCTCACTAGGCGGAGACATCTGAAAAGAGTTGCGTGTGTCAATCAACCGATGCAATGCAAGAGTCGTAGACCAATCAACGAGCCGTACAAGAATGTCTGTAACACCATAAAATGAGCTAAGGTAACCTAGAGAGTCGTGACTATTACTAGAGTTAATTCTAATTTAAAATTATTTAAATTAGTTTTCTTAGGAAGTGAGAGAAGTTTGGAGGTCAAACGACCAACAACGTCCATGATCTTCGCAAGGTATGCCTTAAATAGTGTTCTTGTGTTTTGAGGTGTTTGAGTGAGTTTTACGTTTTAAATTTAAGCAAAATTGATGTGGGATGTTACTAATACCTACAATACTATGTTTAGAGGTTGAAAGTATGGATACGACCCCACCTAGGATCCACAAGGGGTCTTAGAGAAGGGCCTAAGACTTGGATTCAATACTACCTAGGCAGTGTCCACCAATGAGACCAAACGATGGCCAGTAGGTCAACCAACGGCATGTCATCTGTATTCATCAATTGGAACTCCATGTCATTCCAATTTTGATGATGCAGGATCAACCAATGAACCATCGACGGACAAAAGTCCTTTCGTTAAGTCTCGTCTATAAGCCTGCCAAAAGTAGTTAAGGGGCAGCCTTGGCTTGGGGTGTTTGGTAAATCCACTCCAAGTTTTTTAAGGAGCTTGGAAATTTATTTTAGGGTTATTTAGGTATATTAAAGTATTTCAAACTCTAAGACCTAATTTTAGACCTCATTTCCTAAAATCCAAAACCCCTCTCCCTTAGAAATATCTCTCAAGTCTCTTTTGAAACTAGAAGTCAATAAGAGATAGGAGGGTTGTCGGAGGACAAGTTCTTCTTCAAAAACATTGGGGTTTATCTTATCTAAGGTATGGTATCAATACATGAAATCTATTCCATTCAAGGAGTCCCTTCTAATAAATTGTCAAGAAGGGTTTTCAACCCTAGTTTCTTCTATCTTCAATTCTAAATATAGGTCTTGCATGAAAACGTTTTTAATGAATTAATAATGATATTTACAAATGTTATTTGATTATTTTAAAGAATAAATATCAATGAAATCATGTTACAGTTTATAATCAAATGATGGTTTACGAAATGGGTTAAATGAGCTTAGTTTTGTAGTCTTTGTACTTTGGTTTCCTTTTACTGTTATTGATGTTTACCTACTGCCCTAAGGTATATTAATGATGAATTATTGAGTAAAAATTCTACCGGTGATGGACTCTAGGATTAAAGGTAAGTCTGTTATGTTGTTTAAGCTTTTATTATAAAATGCTCTTGAGTGGTATCGTCCACCTTATATGTGGTTGTGCTTAGTTGATAAATTGATTATACTTAGTATGTATGATGAGTGTGGCTTTGATGTCCTAATAAATAAAATGAAGTAATAATGAATATGCTTCTTGTGTTGTGTATTATGAAGTTTGAATTGCATGTTTTTCTTAGGTTATGTCAAAATGATGTATATGATTATGTCAAGCATGTAATGTGTGTGATTTGATGAATGAATATCTAAAGCATGTATAAAAGTTCATATAAATGAAATGATTATGATGGCAATATGTGATCACAAGTGTACACACAAATGAATTTATGAAGCTAAGTTGAGTAAATAGAAGAGTTTTGAGGTGGACACTATTAGTGAGTTGAGAAAAAGTGTTTAGTACCAACCTTACTACATTCTACGAGCTTTGTAAGGTAGGTCGGATTATGAATGTCCTTCGTGACTTGATATGTGTTGTTAACTAGTTATCCTTAACAAATAATATATAATGTTTAGAATCCGTGGGGGCTATGTCTATCACCGAGAGGATATGAAAAAGAGGTGGTTACACTTCGTCAGTTAAGATTTTGTATTACAATATACCTCTTGATATGAGTAATCCTCGTTAGTAGAGAATGATTTAATTAGTACCAACCTCCTTATCCATTAACTATGCCCACATAGGTTTATCTATTTTGCAATCCATGTAAATTAGCTAAGAGAATGACCTTACACTAGGCAAGTGAAGATCCCTCATCCGATAGGGGTTAATATTTGAATTCCATGTCTAGCTCCCATGGTCTATGTTGGTTAAGGTAACACACAAAAGTAATGAATGTGCTAAGCCTTCTAATAGAGTGTGCTACTTAGGGTAGGTAGTGGAATGGGACGCTATTTATCCATTGCACTGAATAGGAATTCCGAAAGGGGAGTCTTGGTGAGTCTTGTATGAATTGAATAAACTAAGTCTCTAAAAAGAACGTACTACTCAGGGTAGGTGGTTGTATGGGACTCTATCTATCCATTGCACGAGATAGCACCTTCCAAAAGGGGAGTCTTGGTGCTAAGCCTTCTAAAACACTGTACTACTTAGGGTAGGTGGTGGTATGGGATGCCATTTACTCATTGAACTAACTAGGCATTCGTAAAGGGAAGCCTTGGTATGTTGTTTGGGTATTCTTCTATTGTATTTTCTTTGAGTAGGGGCTTGATCTCCCGTGGTAAGTACACCAATAAAGAGATAGTCTTGAGGATCGCTTTGGTGTGTACTTCTTTCATGTCTTCCCTTAGTGAGTCTTATGATAACCTTAGTAAGGGAAACCTCGACGGAAATGAATTTATTCCTTATTTGAAAAACATTGGAAGTTCATTACTTTGGAGTCATTCTAGTTCACTGTAAAGGTCAAAATGAGTTCACTGTAATTTTTGTTACTTTACTGTAAAATGCTTCCTTTGGTTTATAATTTTGGAGATCCTTATATAAGTGCTAAATGATGTTCCGTATGATTTTTTTCTTTTATATTCATGAATGTTTTACTTGATTGGACTGAAAATGTGTTTTCTACTAAAATATCCCTTTATGCATATTTTTTCGAATGTCAAACTTAGTACATTATTTGTACTAATATCATACTTTTGTATACTCTATATGTATAGGTTGAAGGCTTTTGGAAGATTTGAAGGTGAAGCTTTGTAAGTCTACTCTCTCAAGATTTGCTATATCCTCATATATTCGAGGACATAGTCTATGTTTCCTAGTTTTGTTATTAAGACTTATTATGTATTTTTCTTTAAATGTAATGGGACGTGTCCCAAAGGTACTATATAGTATCTTTAAGTTGTCCTGTGACGATGACATTCTCTAATTATTTATGAAAGACTAGTTTTTATGAAATGCGTTGAAAAGTTTTATTTCCGCACTAGTTTTCATGTCTTACGTTATGAACAATAGTTTAATGGATTGTACAATACTTTAAAGGGTCAAGTATGCCCGATCATGATCAAGGGTTCTCCCTAGGGGGAGCTTTCGAGTCATGACAATCTTTGTATCAAAGCATAAAGTTATGGGAATTTTAAGGGTCTAAAAAGTATCAAAAGCCACATCTAGTACTATCTTGGTCATTGGTGTGACTCACAACATATCCAGGGACAAGAGATACTTTTAATTTCTTCTCTATTCTAATATTGTGCCTTAGAGTTGAGTAATATAAGGTGTCTTTTCTCAACTTCTTCTCTTTCTGTTTATAGAACATGAATACAAGGAGATCAACCGCTACAAGGGAGGAGGGAGGTTTAGATAATAAGAGGATCCCTCCCCATGTTGACAATGTTCCTATTTTTGGCCTAGAGGAAGAGAATGAGGAGGTTCCCCTTCAAGAACCTCCTGTGCCTCCGGAACCTTAAGAGCCTCATGTTCCCCAAGTGCCTCCAATGCCTCAAGCTGCTTTTGTTGAAGGAGATATGACTAATGCGGAGTTGAGTGATTCCCTAATGTACATGACCTAAATCATGACGGCATAAGATCATGTCATCAAAAATCACTTTGTGAACCAAACTAGTCAAGTAGTTAGACCTCAACCCAATGCTAGTACTCTCTCTTTTAGAATTTGGGATGTCATGAGGATAAACCTTGAAACTTCTCATGGCACTAAAGTAGATGAAGATCCACAAGGTTTCATAGATTAGGTTTTCAAAGCGGTAGATGCTATGGCTATGACCCTTAGGGAGAAAGCGGAGTTAGCCACTTACAAACTCAAAGGTGTGGCTAAAGGGTTGTATGAGCAATGGAAGGGTGGGAGACCCTTAGAAAGAGGTCCTGTTGATTGGGAGAAATTCAAAGAGGCTTTTCAGGATAAATTATTTCCCTTAGAGTGGAGGGAGAAGAAAATGGTTGAATTCATGAACCTTCGGCAAAGGGGAATGAATGTGCAAGAGTACTCTCTCAAATTCACCCAATTCTCTATGTATGCCCCAACTATGGTAGCCAACCCTAGGGCTAGGATGAAAAAATTTGTGATGGGTGTGTATAGCTTGGTTGAAAAGAGTGTCGTACGGCTATGATTCTCAATGACATGGATATTTCTATGCTCATGGTCTATGCACATAAAATTGAGGAGTCCAATATGAGGAAGATAAGGCAAGAGGGTAAGAGGACTAGATCAGATGATTTTAGTCACCAAAAATCAAAGAACAGGTTCTATCACCAAGATTCTTCCATGAAAAACAATGATAAGGCTTCAAACCAAAATTGCCAAGGTGGTGGCCATACTTTTGAGAGAACTAGGTGCCTTACTTGTGGGAAGCAAGTTTTGGGTAGTTATCTTGCCAGAATGGATAGTTGTTTTGCATGTGGTAATAAGGTACACAAGATGACGGCTTCCCTAACATCAAAGAAAGTGTGAAAGAGGTTAATCAAGCTTTCCTAGATCCTAATGCTCCAAAAAAAACCTCTCAATGGGATAGTAGCTAGGAAGGATAACTAATCTGGAGTTGATAATCCCAGTAAGTCTTGACTCTTATGATTGTTGTTTATTGGTTAAGAAATGATTTTATATAATTTTATACTTCACATGATCATGTCATCTCGATGAATTTCTCAAAGAATGGAATTTTGAAAAAAAAAATGCATGTTTAACAGTGTTACAATGGGCAACTCACTGTAAATTTTTTTCTTTTGAAAATAATTTGCCATGTCTTTATTGTAGATTCAATGTGTACAATTTTTTTGTATATGAGCATGTTTAATGTTGGAGAATGTATATCCTCTATAAAAGAACGATACGAATAAATTTTGAACTTGTGGTTATCACTTAACCCTAGGTTTGATCTTTATATGAATTAAGTTGTATTTGTTTCAATTGACTTTGTTTTTGATTGACTTACTACTAGATGATGTTGTTATACTAATCATGAAGAAAATTAGGATTATTTGTAATATTTTATGATAGTTCTTGAGAAGATGATCTAGGTAATAAAGTATATTGTGAATTGACCTAAGTATGTTGTCTTAAGCTATGACTAGTATTGAATTGTGATATAGTGATTCTTCTATCCTTATTATCATATTGGTTATTGACTTATGTTTATGTATACCCAAATTGGGTTTATTGTAAAACCTTCATTATGAACTATGAAGGAGACTTGGTAAGTCTTACGAGCTCTATTCGTACTTCAAATTGTGGTTAATTATGTCTAAGTCATGATGTTGTATTGGAGTATGCCTTGTATTAGAATTGATAGGGTGGTATGATGTTAATGAAATATCTTGATTATTTTTGTGTGGTGTTGGCTTAAGATGTAAGTGTTCTAAGAATGATGAATGTTCTACCAATATTGCTTCTCATGATATGATGATGTTATGTTCTAACCTCTCCAATATGAATTGTAATGAAAGGATTTATACTCATGCAATTCTTATTTACCTATGACGATGATGATGTTATACAAGGGTTAGACCTTATGACCTAAACAAATTTGTAATTGATAATAAAATCTTAAGACATTTCAAAAAGGGACTCTAGCTTAGCACCGAGTGAACTAGAGTGAGGAGTGTCCCTTAGTACATAGGGAAGGTAGGCTCACTAATGTACTCTTGTGATTGGAGTCTACATTGCATGTAGCATAAAGAGGGTCCCAACTATATCTCCTAGTTCTTGAGCTATGTTGTCCCCATAGGAATACTCGCTAGTGGATCTACGTAGTTGATATATTTTATAACAATACCATTTTAGGCTTGGGGTCACAATAATTCTGGACAACTCTTTTAAAGTATTGCCTAAAGTGCTTTTAGGGACACTTTTAAAGTGTAGCCAAAATTTTTTAACTTTTAGTTGTGATACTATTGGCAACACTTTTGAAGTGTACTCTTTAATGGTGTAAAATACATTTTATAAGTGTTGATAAAGTATTACATAATTGACAACAATTATTTAGATATATAACCACATTTTTAACGTGTTATTTTTAGGAAAAGAATTGTAACTACAATACATAACGAATGTTACCTTAATATTTTTACTAAAATACTATATAACCTCCAACATTTTAAATTCTACAACCCATTCCTATTGAGCAAAAAAATATTTCATAAAATATTAAAATTTACTCCCCCCCCTACCTCCCAAAAAAAAATCTTTTCACACAAAAGATGAACTGACATGTTTTCTCGTTTTCTCACATCCCTTTTGCGATAAGAAAAGCACCAGAGAAGTGACCTTCCATCACCAAATCTCAACATAAATCCTCACTTCCCCCTTTCACGTTTCAAACTACCAAGATCCACCACACCTTAATCTGTTTAACTATTTTAAGCGTGCTTCACCCTTTCCTCCGGCGAAACCAGCTCGCTCCCACATTTCTTTTTCTGATTTTCCACTGAACTCCACTATGCCAAACAACCATCCAAACACTACTTGCCTATCATTTTCATCAAGCACACAACAACAAGTTGAATGCCCAGCTACCATTCCTTGCTATCGTCTTCTCCGGCGAAGCTACGATGCAGAAGGAGCCAACCCCAAACCCAACTACACAAAAAATACCAAAAATATCGAAACACCTTTCGCTTTATTTTTTTGTTTGAAATTCACATAAATATCAGGACATTCCCCCAAATAGATGAAGGTTTATAATGTTAGTCTTAGTTTCCTTATTTATGAGTTTATACTGAAAAAATGAAGAGGCATTCTCTTTGTATACCTTTGTGTGCAGTGTATGTATGTTTACTAGTTGTTGAGGATACTTGCAGAACTGTGAATTTCATGATTCTTTCTAAGCTACAATACAGTTTCTTGAGGGTGCTTCACATTTAGAAAATTCAAATGGGAAAGTAGCAAATCTGGGGAGATTAATCAAATGCAAATCAATAGTAAGGCAGCCAGACTTTGCAGAGTATGTGTAACTTCAACCTGTACATATTCGTTGCATATGTTCAATTTTTACTAGCTTCAATTGTACATACATGTTAAATAGCTTCAGCAATAAAATATTTACAATTGTTACTAGCTTTAAAAAAATTTAATAGCTTGAATAATTCTCAATCGCTTCAACTGTACACATCTCTAAAATATAATTTTTCATAAGCACTTATTTAACATCTTCTCTTTTGGGAAAATTTTCAAACTCGCCGCTCCTGCAATCTTTAAGTGATGGTTTGTCTCTTGGTTTTCTATTTGTCTCAAGGTCATATGTACAATCCTTACTAGCTTCAATAAATTTCAAGTTGTGACATAGCAGAAACTTTTGTTCATTTAATAAATTGTTTTCCTTTTGAATCCATCTGAATATCCTAAAATAGGTTTATTTAGAACAAAGTTTAATATTCTGTGTAAATTATTTTATATATGGTTAAGCAGGTCTGATTTGTTACAACCATCTAATTAGTTCTTGTTTGATGATTGTTTTTTTCTCTGGCTATGTTATATATATTCATAATTTTGCGGATCTTGTGAAATTGAATACGAGAGTCATGATGAAACTGTCAGTGCTACTTTGTCCGATAAGTGTAAGGAGGTCGTATACATGAGGGTGGTAAACTGAAAAAGTGTGAGCTCAAGTAGAATCTTTCATGATTTGCATGCAAATTTGCAAGTTTCCCCTAAAGGTATGTAGTTTTCAAGAAGTATTGCAGTTCAGAGTTTCATCTCTAGCTGCCATCAATTTTGCAGTAGTTAGCATAATCATATAAGCATCACCTAAAAAGGAAGAATAGTCCTCTTTCCTTTTCTTTTGTTATTTATGATCCCAGATTCAAAGAAACACCATTAGATATAGATGGAATGCGATTTTGATTTGAAAAGATTTTAATTTAGATGAGATGTAGTTAAAATAGATAACCACCCCCTTCCTGCCCTGAGAAATTAGATTGATGTATGTATTTTAATCACTTTATCCAAAAGAAGATCTGCACCAAAATCATAAGAAGTTCAATAGGCACACTGATTTTGTAATTCACCCTTCATATTTTTTCAATTATTTTCAGATCTAAAGAATTCCATAGTGAGGAAAGTAAGACATATTAATTTAACTTTTGAAATATCCGGGTTTACCTCTAGACATAACCGGCATCGTCTTCCTCCTTGAGGACTAAGACAAGCCTCTTAGTCTTACATCATTGCATTCGATTACAAATATAAAAGAATTTAACAACTTTTCAAGTACATCTAATCAGAGGTTTACATAGACCTCTACATACATATAATCATAATAATATCGAGTATACATAGACTCGTTCGTATAAGAACAAGTCTGTAGTGAAGAAATAGAGTCATAAATCTTTCTCATCTCATTAACCATCTAAACGAGGACAATAACATCGGGAATAGCCCTACATCAATATAAGTAAGTTGCATATAGGATTTATACAACTTTGTCTCAAATAGGAATTAGAATCAATACAAAAGTTGTATTCAGTAAGTAACTTCACAAATAGAATATTGGCATCGTCCTCGGGGAATATGAGGACCTACCACTTGGATGATAGAATATCCAAGTCTTCCTTCAAATCAACTTCAACGACTGTAACATAAAATTTTGGGGAAAAGGTAGAATATGAGGTTAGTACGCCACATGTACTTAGTATGAGACCATATAGCCAAATACCAACAAAGTATGCTAGAAATGGACATTTAACGAAATCATGTTAATTAAGCCAATCCTTTGCACATACTTAAAAAATTAATTATATCTTAGGCACATCATCATACTTAATCCCATAATCTCATATAACTCTACCATCACGTAATAATATCACAAACATGAATAAGAGTAAACCATGTAAATAGAAAACAAAACCAACCAATTATAATCCTTAAGAAGCCACAAGTGCAATGAACAAGCAAAACTCCATAACCCTACTTAATCAAGTAACCCACCAAAGATCATAATTTTCAATTCACTTGACATAGCATAGTCTTCCATCTCAAATATTATTCTTTCTTTGAAAATGATAACCAATTTCACATTCATAAGAATCTTATTCAACATATAAAGTAATTTACATTATATCGACATTTATATACATACTATTAAATTCTTAAAGCTTCTATCAAGGCAAACTAGTGCAAGGCATAGGTATAGTCCAATACCCCTACCTAAGCTAAAGTCAAATCACTCAAGTTACTTTAATTAGTCTATACTTCATTCATTTATTTTAATTTAGAGAGATCTTGCCTTAACTAACATAGACCACATGATCTTATGTGGAATCCGGTGTCATGAAACCTTACACCTATGGAAGGTGGTCTACAAGCAATTGTAGAACCTAACATAAACATAGCTATCTAGGTGGATCCACTAGCGAGTATCCTATGGTGGAAACATAGTTTACGGAGCTTGGGGAATGAATAATGGAAATATATAATCTACACCTTACCTTGGATTCTGAGGATATCAACCCCTTGAGGACCGTAGTGAACCCTACCTTCCTTATGTAACAAGGTCTCACCCCTTCACATACAAGCTCACTCGTTGCTAACCTAGGTCCCTTTACTGACCCTTTAGTCTTGCTTTAATCATATCTTAGATTAGGTCATAGGGACTAACCATTGTATATTCATTATCATAGCTGAATATGAATTGGATATGAAATAGTCCTTTCATTCAAAATTCATATAAGTGAGGTCAACCCTTTGCATATCACCTCTTAATAGGGTACATAATTACATTTCTCATTCTTATGACATGTACACCCAAAACAACCTCACAAGCAAAGCAGAAGACATTTCAATTCAATACTCATACTATCCTATAACGTTAAATAAGGTATACTTCAATATAACATAATAACTTGATGACAATTAACCATAATTAAAGTGAGAACTAGGATAGTGAAGACCTACCAACACTCCTTTGTAGTTCATCATAAGGAGCCTTACCATCAACCCATAGATTAACCCATTTTTGGTCATCACAACAATGTAATTCTAAAACAAACATGATAATGAACTTAGAAGAGTCACTATACAATGATTAAATACTAAACCAATGCTTGAAAATAATATTATCTAAGTTTATCTTCTTAACCTAGATCAATACTGATAAACTAGTATGAAGGACTTCAATTCATAACTATAGCTTCTTGGTCAATGTAATAACAACCATAAAGGATGATTTAGCAATAATAAAACCAATCTAAAACCTAACGTAATTCATATCAAGATCATGCATAGGGTTAAGAGTTAAGGGTCATAATTTACAATCTAGACAAAACTAGATCAATTCATCCTAACCAAGATACAATACATGATACTTTACTGATTATAATCCAAAGAAGATATGAAAAACTAAAAATTCATAACATAAAATTCGTAATTGAGTGAAACCCATATAGAAATCAACTTTTTGGAAAACCTTTGAAGGAGCCCTTTGAGGAAAGAAGTCTCAAACGTGAATAAGATCATATACCTTAAGATTGGATGAACTTTTGATGGTAATTTGTCCTTAACGAGCCCCCAAATCACCTCCCAAGCTAATCGTCGATGGTGCCTTTCAATAGAGAGAAAGTAATGATTTAAGAGAGTTTATTTTTCAATGTTGTCCCTTGGAATAATTAGGGTTGGGCTATTTATATGAAAGGTTAAATTACTTAATTAGTCTTCCTTCAATCTCCAATTAACCCTAAACCTCTTAATAATTAAATGAATTTAACTTAAAAGTGAAGGAATTTGGAAACCCCATCAATAAGACCTCGATCGACAGACCGGTTGTCCGTGGATTGTCCGTGCTGCACATCTGTAAATTCGGTCAGACACTTGTGAAGGCATGGTTTTTCATCATTTTTCTAAGTGTGGGATGACGGTGGCCTCAATGCCCCGTCGATCTATTGACGCCCTGTCAACCCCCTTTCGTCGCGTTTAACACTAGCTAGGTAAGTGTGTGATGACGATTGCATCGATCCCTCATCGAGCCATTGACGCCCCGTCAACCCCTTCGTCAAGGCACACTACCAGGTAGTATTGCATTCCAAGCTACAAGGTTCCTCATAAAGGGCTCTTGGCTGGTACTAGGGGAGTTCTACCCGGACTTTTCAATCTTGAAACCTCCCTTACAGTTGTTAAACCTATTTCTACTTACTTTCTTTTGATTCCGACTCATAAAACTAGTCAATCATCTTAAGACACACTAGCCCTCTTAGTAACCAATTATCCGGACGTCATGGACATTCTTGAGTATTTTGGTTCTTAAACACCTTAACTTTTCTATTTACACTTAATTTGATTTAGAATAGTGATTACACGTCATGGAGCCTAGTTTTAGTTCTATGACATGCCTAGGGTTTTCGAAATGTTACATTATCCCCCCCTTAGGAACATTCATCCTCGAATGACACTAAACACTGTTTTACAGGAATGACTAGACTCAACACTAGCAGATCAGCAGATTCACAATATCAAATTAGAATGAATCAGATAATTTCAATAAGGTAAACTTCAAAACTCAATTTATCACACATAGGCGCAAAATTTATCAGGAGCTACCTCCTTCCCACAACACATCGGAGCTCATCATTCTTTGCATAAGTCAATTAGCACCAAGTTCATTTCATTATTATGCTACACATAAGTTCCACTAAGACTCACCATATAAAAATGCATCACTTAACTCACATATGCAAAAAGTAAAGCAAATTACAAGCTTTCAAAGTCAACTTACAGTTCCTTCGACGTATCCTTATTGTGAAGTCTCCAAAAAATTTGGATTTTTGCAAACTTCTCCTAAAAATCAAGAAATCACAATTCCTAGCCATATTTGTATTATTAGAAAGAATGACTAACCTTAATCATCAAAAAGATGAGGATAGTGGGTTTTCATGTCGGCCTTGGCCTCCCAAGTTGCACCCTAACTAGGTGGTTCTTCCATAACACTTTTATGGAAACCACCTCTTTGTTCCTCAACCTTTTTACTTGAATATCAAGGATTTGAACGGGAACCTCCTCATAAGAGAGGTTATCCTTTACCCCACAACCTTCAATAGGAACAATAGACTCAGAATTTCCTGCACAATTCCTCAACATGGAAACATGGAAAGTTGGATGAACCAAAATTAAATCATTTGGGAGTTTCAATCGATAGGCAACCATACCAACCCTTTCCAAAATCTTATAAGGGCCCATATAACGAGGACTCAGCTTTCCTTCCTTGACAAATCTAACCACCCCATTAAATAGTGAAATTTTCAAATACACCTTATCACCTCTCTTAAAACTCCAAATCCGTCCTCCTATTGTCAGCATAGGACTTTTGCCAAATATAGGCTATCTACAACCGATTTCTTATGATATTCACATTCTCCAATGTCCTATAATCATGTCGGGACCAAGAACCGATGGCTCATTAACTTCAAACCACCCCTTAGGATACCTACACCTTCTACCATAGAAGGCTTCATAGGGAACCATGGAGATGGATAAATTAAAGCTATTATTATAAGCAAACTCCACCAATGAAAAGTGATTATTCAAACTTCCTTGAATCAATAATGCAAGCTCTAACCATATTCTCAAGATTTTGAATAGTGCGTTCTGCTTGACCATCCGTTTGAGGATGAAAAGCGGTACTCAATTTCACAATAGTGACCAAACATTTTTGGAATGACCTGCAAAATCTAGATGTGAATCGTGCACCACAATCCTAAATGATGGATAACGGAATGCCATGGCAATGCACAATCTAATCTATGAAGATCATTGCATAATCTTTCGCCGAATATGAGGACTTGACGGGAATAAAATGAGCGGACTTAGTCCATCTAACCACAGTAATCCATATAGAATCATATCACTTTTGAGTCTGAGGCAGCCCTACTACAAAGTCCATATTAATGTCTTCCCACTTCCAAGTAGGAATTTTGATCTCTTGTAGTAAACCATCCGACTTTTGATGTTCTGCCTTCATTTGTTGGCAATGTTGACACTTATAAACAAATTCTGCTATTTTAGTATTCAAGCCTTCCCACCAATATATCTTTCGAATGTCATGGTACGTCTTAGTCAAACCCGGATTAATGGAGTAGTGGGATCCATTGGCTTTTAAAAGATCTGATCCCTCAACCGATCAACATCAAGAACACATTATCTCCCTTGATATCTCAACACTACATCCCCCCACTTCACCTCAACCACAAATGATGACTTGGAGCTATAATGAACTGTAGCGCCACCATTTGGAGAACTCTCCAATCTCACCCCCAATTTATCAAACCTATGAACATCTTTCAGTAGGTCTTTCTTGGCTTCATTTACATGTAACACACTACCCATAGTCATACGACTTAGAGCATACGCAGCCACCTTGGCCTTGCCAGGATGTTATAAGACACTCATATTATAATCTTTTTACAATTCTAAAATCCTTTTTTGTCGGAGAGTCAACTCTTTTTGAGTAAACACATAATGGATACTCTTATGATAAGTGAAAACATCAACATGGACACCATACAAGTAATGACTCCATATTTTCAAAGAAAACACCACGACCGCTAACTCAAGATCATGAGTGGGATATTTTCTCTTGTTCACCTTAAGTTGGATTGAAGCATAGAAAATCACCTTCCCATTCTGCATAAGAACACAACCCAAAACTATCGGTATGCATCACAATACACAACAAACCCCTTAGAACCTTTTCACAAAGTCAACACCAAAGCGGAAGTAAGCCTATGTTTCAATAGTTTAAAACTCTTCTCACAAGCCTCCGATCAGTCAAACTTTTTACATTTTTGAGTCAATGTAGTCAAAGGACATGCTATGGATTAAAAGCCCTCCACAAACCTTCCATGGTAGACCGCTACACCCAAAAAACATCGAATGTACATTAGAGTCAAAGGTCTAGGCTAATTTCTCACCGCATCTGTCTTCCATTGGTGTACCTCAACTCCATCACTAGAGATGATGTGCCCTAGAAACGACCCCAGCCTCAAACAAAACTCATATTTTCTATATTTGGAGATCAATTGATGCTCGCTAAGGGTTTGCAATACTATCCTTAAATGACCCATGTGATAAATCTCATTCTTTGAATACACCAAGTTATCATCAATAAACACAATAACGAATGAATCAAGATAGTTTTGGAACACCCTATTCATTAGGTCCACAACACTGTTGGAGCATTTGTGAGACCAAATGTTATAACCATGAACTCATAGTGTCCATACCAACTTCGAATGGCCGTCTTTGGAATATCTTCATATCTTACCCTTAGCTTGGTATACCCCAAACTCAAATCAATTATGGAGAAATAGCTCGTTCCTTGGAGTTTGTCAAATACATCCTTAATCCGCGAAAAATGATATTTGTTCTTGATAGTTACCTTGTTGAGTTGGCGGTAGTCAATACACATTCTCAAAGACCCATGTTTTTTCTTGATGAACAAGACCGGAGCAGCCCATGGAGAAAAGTAATGCCTCATAAAGCCCTTATCTTGAAAACCTTTATGTTGTGCCTTCAACTCCTTTAATTCGGCCATAGCCATTCGATAAGGAGGAATATAAATAGGATCATTTCATGTAGCAAATCGATACTAAAATCAATATCTCGTTCGATAGGAATATCAAGGTCATTAGGGAAGACTTTAAAAAATTTAATCAGTACGGGGACCTACTCAATAGGAGGAATTTTGGAATCCTATTGTTGGACTCTTACAAAGTGATAAATATTATTTTGAGATCATTTTGCATTCTTTTCGACAAGATATGAAGCGAGCTCTAGGAATAGAATTCCTACACTTCCACTCATTAGAGGGTTCATTTGGGATTTAAACCTCACAACTCTAGTCCTACAATCAATAGAAGCGAAACTAGCTTGCAACCAATCCATACCCAAAATAAAATCAAAATCAAGCATATCTAGTTCAACTAGATCTACATGATAAAATCTATTGGGCAAAGAAATAGGTCAATTTCGATTGACTATTTTTACTACAAAGAACTCTCCCAACGGGGTAGACACCACAAAAGGTTCATGCAAAACATCGGGTAATGTATCAAACATCTTAGCTACTTAGTGAGAAACAAAAGACAAAGTAGCACCCAGATCAAGCAAAGCATACACATCAATAACAAAGATTTGTAACATACTGGTCATCACATTGGGATAGGCCTCTTGGTCATCTCTAGTACGAAGAGCATAAAAGCGGTTGTTTTTGGGAGAAACACTTGAACCACATGGATGTCCTCCCTTATCTTGCCCCTTAGCATTAGAATAATCTCAGACATTGTGACCAACCTTTCCACAACAAAAGCATTTGTCCGACCCAAGGAGGCAAGTACCAAAGTGCTTCTTCTCACATTTCTTGCAAGGTATTTTTTCATTAGACGAATTTCAACTCTTAACTTTTTGAACTCTTAACCTTGCGTTCCTCTTCACCCTAGTCTTACTAAATTTGGATGGAACATGATTTGAGAACCTCTTCTTGATTCTAGGCTTGTCTTGAATCTCAAACCTATTTTTAGTAGCTCTACCCTCAAAATACATTGTCCTTTTTGAATCCCTATCCTTCCTTTTTGCTCTAGCATCCTCAACCTTTTTAGTAGGCACCATAAGAAGACCAATATGCATGTTGTATTGTAACATTTCCAAATTACATTCTTCTTTTAGGATATCCGATACACCCATCACAAATTGACCCATCTCTCTGTAGGATCAGATACCAAGGAAGAGCTTAATTAGACCATTGAATGAACTTCAAAGAGTAATCATGAACATCATACCTCCTTGGCGGAAGTTGATAAATTCCACAACCTTAGCTTCTCTCATCTATCTAGGGAAGAATCGATTGAGGAAAGCTGTCTTGAAAATCTCCCAAGTCATCGGCCCACCTTGAAGTGGCCTATTATCTCTCCATTACCTTGCCAAGTCTGAGCCACATCCTTGAGTTGGTATGAGGACAACTCGGCAATATCATTGGAAGATAACCCCATAGCACAAGTATATTATAAACTTCATTAATGAATTCTTGAGGGTCTTCATCAATCTTAGACCCATAAAAGATAGGAGAATTCATCCATGTGAAATCCCTAAGTGAAGAAGCCATAGTTTGATCATGAACCGTAGGTGCAACATCTCGATTGGCTTGGACAGTCATAGCTTGAGATTGAACCGTGGCGGCTTGAGCTTGATTATTCGTGGGTTGATACATTTGATAAAGGATAGCCCTCGTCTGAGCCTCCGTCATAGGTGGAGGGTTGGCCGGTGCCTGACCATCACCAACAACCTCTTCAAGAGGAGGAACTGGATCATCACGAGGAAGAATTCCCGCATTAGCAATCTCCTTCTAAACTATCCTCGCTGCATTCCTTTGAGTATTCATCACCTAGCGCAATAATGGATTTCCAAAAATAAGAGTGATTCCTAAGCATCAAATAAGTTTATATTCATAAGTGTGGCCTGCTTCACAATTATGAATACAATCCTACATAGACGTGGTTGAGGGAGACGTCAACATCAAGGATATTTAACCTCATGCTCTGATACAAAGTTTTTCAGATCAAGGTTTACCCCGTAGACGTAACCGGCGTTGTCGTCCTCTTTGAGGACTAAGACTGTAACGACCTGTTTAGTCGTTTTGAGCAGCAGATTGAAATTCTGGAAAAACTGGCTGGGACGACGGAAGTCGTGACGGACCGTCGTAGTCACGACGGCCCGTCGTGAATGTTTCGTCCCATGATACTTGGAATTTTGAAATTGGGTACTGAAAAATCGACTCTCTGTAAATTGTGACGGACCTGCAGGACGTGCCGTCACACCCACGACGAACTGTCGTGAGTTTCCGTTGCAAAACACTTCAACTTTTGAGAATTTGGTTCAAGAAACGAGTTTCTGACCATCAGGACGGAGGTGCAGGACGGACCGTCACAGGTGTGACGGGCCGTCACAGCCCACCTGGGACCTGGGGAGGTGCGACGACCACTGTGACGGACTGTCGCAGGCACGACGGCCCGTCACAGGTTGCGCAGAAAAAGTCCAGGCAGTTTAGGATTTCTCCACACGTTTTAAGGGTCGTTTTGGACTATTCTTCCTTAATTATAAAGATTGAGGGTTAATTATTAATAAGTCTAATAACTTAGGGGTTAAAAGGGGTAACCTTAAGTTAATTAGGGGTTTTTATTGTCCTCTTTATTCCTTAATTATATGATATTAGGGAAAGGAAAGAGGGTTTGAATAAAACAAAGAGAAAGAAAAGAGAGAGAGAGGATTGATCGATCGAATGGCTGAGGAGAATAACAAAGCTTGGGAGAATTCTTGTTGATTCCAATTCTTCAGTGGAGGTAGGTTATGGTTTACGTTACGATATTCGTAGTGAACTCTTGATAGTGAATATTATGTATTGATAGTATTGTAAACCCTGCTATGTGCTTAAGTTGTATGCTTGCATGAATATGATTATAAAATTGTGATGAATTAACAAAGCATGATGAAGCTATTGAATCCCAAATCTTGAAATAACCCTAATTCGCTTGATATATAATATATAATAAGATTGATGAATGCCTTAGTATGAAAGAAGGCTTGATATATTATATAATGAGAATGATGATGCCTTAGTGTAAAAGAAGGCTTGATTAATTAGGGGATCGGGTGCCACGTTCCGGTACCAGGATAGAATGAATATGAGGATCGGAGTGTCACGTTCCGACACCAGGATAGAATATGGATCGGGTGCTACGTTCCGGTACCAGGATAGAATGAATATGAGGATCGGAGTGTCACGTTCCGACACCAGGATAGAATATGGATCGGGTGCAAACGTTCTGGTACCAGGATAGAATGAATATGAGGATCGGAGTGTCACGTTCCGACACCAGGATAGAATATGGATCGGGTGCCACGTTCCGGTACCAGGATAGAATGAATATGAGGATCGGAGTGTCACGTACCGACACCAGGGTAGTAATAGAGGAGCGGAGTGTCACGTACCAACACAAGAGGAAGAAAGATAATGAATCTTGAAAGATAATGAATATACTCAATTTAATGAACTTAATTCCCAAATGAGTATGGTATTGAGGCTTGAGTCCCCATGTGTGAACTCGGTTGTATTTATTGATGAATTAAACATTGCTATTGCTACATGTTGAGTATTGTAGTTGATTTACATTGTTATTGATATATACTGTTCCCTATTTTGAGTTAGCCGATGATATCTACTAAGTACTTGTGGTTGTAATGACCCCCTACTTTTACATTTTCTTCTTTGTTATTTGTGTAATGCAGCAAACGTTCCGTCAACTTCAACTCAACAGTAGATCTAGCCAGTCTTCACTACCTTCGGAAATTCAGGGTGAGCTAATGCGTCTAGCTTGGACTGGGTCTTATTCTTCAAGTCTTGATGCCTTGAACTTCCGGCATGGACTAGCTAGTATTTGTTTTAGCCTCTTAGATAGTTTTAGTTTAGCAATTTGAGATAGATGTTCTTGTGATGATGACTTCCAGATTTTGGGGATATTAATAATAGTTTTTGAATTGTTTTATTAATGAGTTTAAGTCTTCCGCATTATTTTCTGTTGATATATCTTGAAATGTTAAGGTTTAGATGGGTTGGTTCGCTCACATAGGAGGGTAAATGTGGGTGCCAGTCGCGTCCCCGATTTGGGTCGTGACAAACTTGGTATCAGAGCCTTAGGTTCATTGGTCTCCTCACACAAGAACAGGTCTAGTAGAGTCTTAAGGAACGGTAGGGGGACGCCTTTACTTTTCCTTGAGAGGCTATAAGACTTTAGGAAAAATTTCACTCTTTCATTCTTTCTTTCGTGCTACTACTTGAGTCCAATTGGTATCTAGGCGATACGAATTGGTATCTGACCATCTTCACTCTATTTCGCAGATGGTTAGAACTAGAGCAACGACCGCACCAGCAGCAACAACGGAAAGACAAGAAATGACTGAGCTAGCCACTGGGGCTGTAGCTCGAGGAAGAGCAACGGCAAGAGGCCGTGGGAGAGGTCGTGGGAGGACGTCCTCTAGGGGAAGAGGACGAGCACCTAGTCCATCTGAGGCTAGGGCAGTGACTCCTTCACTGACTGAGGAATTAGTAAGAGAGGGTGAGGAAGGGGAAACTGAACAAGAACAGAATGAGGAAATGCCACCCCAACCTACCCCAGAGATGATCAACCAGGTACTTGCTTATCTTAGTGGGTTATCCGATCAGGGTCAGACACCTCCAGTGGTTTCTGCACCAACACCTCCGGTTTCAGAGGTACGACATGCGGCTACTATGGCTCCCCGCATGGATGCACCATTGGGAATAGGCACATTTCCACGTCTGACTACTGGGCCTATTATGACAAACGATCAACATGAACTTTTCAGTAAGTTCTTGAAATTGAAACCTCCAGTCTTTAAGGGTGCAGAATCAGAGGATGCCTACGATTTTCTGGTTTATTGTCATGAGCTACTACACAAGATGGGTATAGTAGAGAGGTTTGGTGTCGAGTTCGTGAGCTATCAGTTTCAAGGGAACGCCAAAATGTGGTGGCGTTCACATGTTGAGTGTCAACCAACAGAGGCACCACCTATGACTTGGGAATCATTCTCGAGTTTGTTCATGGAAAAGTATATCCCCCGGACTTTGAGGGATAGGAAGAGGTATGAGTTCTTGAGTCTAGAGCAAGGTAGAATGACGGTTAATGCATACGAGGCTAAATTTCGCGCACTATCTAGATATGCCACCCAACTCTGTTTCAGTCCACAAGAACGGATCCGCCGTTTTGTGAAGGGATTGAGGTCAGAATTGCGGATTTCAGCCTTACAGATAGCGGCAACAGCAACATCCTTCCAAGAGGTGGTGGACTTTGTGATAGAGGTGGAAGGAGTGAAACCGGATGACTTCACCACCACGTCTACATCAAAGAGGTTTCGAAGGGGAGGTGAGTTTAATGGTTCTTATTCTAGAGGACAGAACTCCGGAGGTCACTCCAATCGACCAATACAGTCTTCACTACAGACTGTAGTTGGGGGTCCACCTCAGAACGGTCAACACTTCTCTGAGAGGCCGATGCGTGAACCTAGAGAATGTTATGGGTGTGGAGAGATTGGACACATTAAGAGGTATTGTCCAAACCAGAGTTACAGAACCCCACTGGCTAGAGGTAGGGGTGGTAATGGTAGAGGTCGTTATTCTGGAGGGCGTGGTGGCCGAGGTAATGGTGGTCACCAAAACGGCAGAGGTGAAGGGCAAAACGGAGCCACTACTACACAACATGGTAGGGGCAACGGACAGACAAATAATGGGGCTCATTGCTACGCTTTCCCTGGGAGATCTGAAGGGAGGCGTCTGATGCAGTTATCACAGGTAACCTTCTGATTTGTGATTGCATGGCTTCCGTGTTGTTTGATCCTGGATCCACATTTTCTTATGTATCTTCCTCATTTGCTAATGGTCTAAATTTGCATTGTGAATTACTTGACATGTCTATTCGTGTTTCTACTCCGGTGGGTGAGTCTGTGATAGTTGAAAAGGTATATAGGTCTTTTTTGTGAATTTTGTTGGGAGCAACACTTATGTAGATTTGGTTATTTTAGAATGGGTGACTTTGATGTAATTCTGGGTATAACTTGTCTTTCTCCGAATTTGCGATTTTGGATTGTAATGCTAAAACAGTGACGTTAGCCAAGCCTGGGCAGATCCGTTAGTGTGGGAGGGCGACTACACTTCCAGTCCGGTGCGTATTATCTCCTTTCTTCGTGCTAAGAAAATGGTGAGTAAAGGGTGCTTAGCTTTCTTGGCACATCTCAAGGATGACACTACTCAAGTACCTTCGATTGAGTCCGTTTTGGTAGTCTGTGAATTTTTGGATGTGTTCCCTGCAGATCTTCCTGGTATGCCACCAGATAGGGATATTGACTTCTGTATCGATCTTGAACCGGGTACTCGCCCCATTTCTATACCCCCTTACAGAATGGCTCCCGCGGAGTTAAGAGAGTTAAAGGCTCAACTTCAAGAATTGTTGAGTAAAGGCTTCATTAGACCAAGTGCATCTCCTTGGGGTGCTCCGGTGCTATTTGTGAAGAAGAAGGATGGGAGTTTCCGAATGTGCATACATTACCGACAGTTGAACAAGGTAACTATTAAGAACAAGTACCCCATTCAGCGCATTGATGACTTGTTCGATCAGTTACAAGGTGCTTGTGTCTTCTCAAAAATTGACTTGAGGTCCGGTTATCACCAATTGAAAATACGAGCAACGGATGTGCCAAAGACTGCTTTTCGAACTAGGTATGGGCACTATGAATTTGTGGTAATGTCCTTTGGTCTTACGAATGCCCCTGCTGCTTTCATGAGTTTGATGAACGGGATTTTCAAGCCATACTTGGACCTCTTTGTGATTGTGTTTATTAATGATATACTGATATACTCCAAAAGTAAGAAGGAACATGAGGAGCATTTGAGAATGGTGTTAGAGTTGTTGAGGAAGAAAAAGCTTTATGCGAAATTCTCCAAGTGTGAGTTTTGGCTAGATTCAGTGTCCTTCTTGGGGCACGTGGTTTCTAAGGAAGGAGTGATGGTAGATCCTTCTAAGATTGAAACAGTGAAAAATTGGGTAAGACCCACTAATGTGTCAGAAATACGGAGTTTTGTTGGGTTAGCTAGCTACTACCGCCGATTCGTCAAAGGATTCTCTTCTATCGCTTCCCAATTGACGAACTTGACTAAGCAGAATGTTCCATTTGTATGGTCAGATGAATGTGAGGAAAGCTTTCAGAAGCTTAAGACTTTGTTGACTACCGCACCAATTCTTACCTTGCCAATAGAGGGTAAAGACTTCATTGTTTATTGTGATGCATCCTATTCTGGGTTGGGTGCAGTGCTAATGCAAGAGAAAAATGTGATTGCTTATGCTTCGAGGCAATTAAAGGTGCATGAACGTAACTATCCAACTCATGATTTGGAGTTGGCCGCGGTAGTATTTGCACTAAAGCAATGGAGACACTATTTGTATGGGGTTAAGTGTGAAGTCTATACGGACCATCGTAGCCTACAGTATGTCTTCACTCAGAAAGACTTGAACTTAAGACAGAGGAGATGGATGGAACTACTGAAGGACTACGACATCACTATTTTGTATCATGCGGGGAAGGCTAATGTTGTAGCGGATGCTCTAAGTAGAAAGGCCGGAAGCATGGGAAGTCTAGCCCATTTTCAAGCTTCTAGACGCCCATTGACAAAAGAGGTGCAGATTCTTGCTAATGACCTTATGAGGTTAGAAATAAATGAGAAGGGAGGATTGTTAGCTTGTGTAGAGGCAAAATCTTCTTTTCTTGATCAGATTAAGGGAAACAGTTTGATGATGAGAAGCTAAGTCGAATCCGAGATAAAGTGTTGCAAGGAGAGGCTAAAGAGGCAATAATCGATGGGGAAGGTGTTTTGAAGATTAAGGGAAGGGTATGTGTACCCCGCATCGATGATTTGATCACCACTATTCTGACAGAGGCTCATAGTTCCGGATTTTCTATACATCCTGGTGCAACCAAGATGTATCGCGATCTAAAGCAACACTTCTGGTGGAGTAGAATGAAGCGTGATATTGTTGAGTTTGTTGCCAAATGTCCAAATTGTCAACAAGTGAAGTATGAACACCAGAGGCCCGGAGGAACACTTCAGAGAATGCCCATTCCCGAATGGAAGTGGGAGAGAATCGCGATGGACTTCGTGGTTGGTCTTCCCAAGACATTGGGTAAGTATGACTCCATTTGGGTGATTGTTGATAGGTTAACTAAGTCTGCTCATTTCATTCCTGCCAAGGTGACCTACACTGCAGAGAAGTTAGCCAAGATCTACATCTCAGAGATCGTTCGGTTGCATGGAGTTCCACTCTCCATCATATCAGATAGAGGTACGCAGTTTACTTCTAAGTTTTGGAGGACATTACATGCCGAATTGGGTACTAGGCTGGACCTTAGCACTGCATTTCACCCTCAGACCGATGGACAGTCTGAGCGAACTATTCAAGTGTTGGAGGATATGCTTCGCGCATGTGTGATAGAGTTTGGTGGCCATTGGGATAGCTTTTTACCTTTGGCAGAGTTTTCATACAATAATAGCTATCACTCCAGTATTGACATGGCTCCATTTGAAGCATTGTATGGGAGGAGGTGTAGATCTCCCATTGGTTGGTTTGATGCCTTCGAAGTTAGACCTTGGGGGACTGATCTGTTGAGAGATTCTCTGGAGAAGGTGGTGAAAGCTATTCAAGAAAAGCTTCTAGCGGCGCAAAGTAGACAAAAGGAGTATGCAGACCGGAAGGTTAGAGACTTGGAGTTCATGGAAGGTGAACAAGGTGTTGAAGGTTTCACCCATGAAAGGGGTGATGCGGTTTGGTAAAAGAGGTAAGTTAAGTCCAAGGTATATTGGACCCTTTTAAGTGCTTAAGCGAATAGGGGAGGTGGCTTATGAGTTAGCCTTGCCCCCAGGGCTGTCCGGAGTGCATCCGGTGTTTCATGTATCCATGTTGAAGAGATACCACGGGGATGGAAATTACATCATCCGTTGGGATTCAGTTCTGTTGGATGAGAACTTGACTTATGAAGAAGAACCGGTTGCCATATTAGATAGAGAGTTCGCAAGTTGAGGTCGAGAGAGATTGCATCCATCAAAGTTCAATGGAAGAATCGACCGGTTGAAGAGCTACTTGGGAGAAGGAGGCAGATATGCAAGAAAAATACCCACATCTGTTTACAGATTCAGGTACTCCTTTTCGCCACTGTTTTTCTTTTTTTGATCGTTCGGGGACAAACGATGGGTAAATGGTATCTATTGTAACGACCTGTTTAGTCGTTTTGAGCAGCAGATTGAAATTCTGGAAAAACTGGCTGGGACGACGGAAGTCGTGACGGACCGTCGTAGTCACGACGGCCCGTCGTGAATGTTTCGTCCCATGACACTTGGAATTTTGAAATTGGGTACTGAAAAATCGACTCTCTGTAAATTGTGACGGACCTGCAGGACGTGCCGTCACACCCACGACGAACTGTCGTGAGTTTCCGTTGCAAAACACTTCAACATTTGAGAATTTGGTTCAAGAAACGAGTTTCTGACCGTCAGGACGGAGGTGCAGGACGGACCGTCACAGGTGTGACGGTCCGTCACAGCCCACCTGGAACCTGGGGAGGTGCGACGACCACTGTGACGGACCGTCGCAGGCACGACGGCCCGTCACAGGTGCGCAGTCAGTCCAGGCAGTTAGGATTTCTCCACACGTTTTAACGGTCGTTTTGGACTATTCTTTCCTTAATTAAAGAAGATTGAGGGTTTATATTAATAAGTCTAATTACTTAGGGGTTAAAAGGGGTAACCTTAAGTTAATTAGGGGGTTTTATTGTCCTCTTTATTCCTTAATTATATGATAATTAGGGTAAAGGAAAGAGGGTTTGAATAAAACAAAAGAGAAAGAACAGAGAGAGAGAGGATTGATCGATCGAATTGGCTGAGGAGAATAACAAAGCTTGGGAGAATTCTTGTTGATTCCATTCTTCTTCGGTGGAGGTAGGTTATGGTTTACGTACGATACGATATTCGTAGTGAACTCTTGATAGTGAATATTATGTGTTGATAGTATTGTAACCCTGCTATGTGCTTAAGTTGTATGCTTGCATGATTATGATTATAAAATTGTGATGAATTAACAAAGCATGATGAAGCTATTGATTCCCAAATCTTGAAATAACCCTAATTCGCTTGATATATATTATATAATAAGATTGATGAATGCCTTAGTATGAAAGAAGGCTTGATATATTATATAATGAGAATGATGATGCCTTAGTGTAAAAGAAGGCGTGATGAATTAGGGAATCGGGTGCCACGTTCCGGTACCAGGATAGAATAAATATGAGGATCGTAGTGTCACGTTCCGACAACACAGGATAGAATATGGATCGGGTGCCACGTTCCGGTACCAGGATAGAATGAATATGAGGATCGGAGTGTCACGTTCCGACACCAGGATAGAATATGGATCGGGTGCCACGTTCCGGTACCAGGATAGAATGAATATGAGGATCGGAGTGTCACGTTCCGACACCAGGATAGAATATGGATCGGGTGCCACGTTCCGGTACCAGGATAGAATGATATTGGATCGGAGTGTCACGTACCGACACCAGGGTAGTAATAGAGGAGCGGAGTGTCACGTACCGACACAAGAGAGGAAAGATAATGAATCTTGAAAGATAATGAATATACTCAATTTAATGAACTTAATTCCCAAATGAGTATGGTATTGAGGCTTGAGTCCCCATGTGTGAACTCGGTTGTATTTATTGATGAATTAAACATTGCTATTGCTACATGTTGAGTATTGTAGTTTTTGATTTACATTGTTATGATATATACTGTTCCCTATTTTGAGTTAGCCGATGATATCTACTCAGTACTTGTGGTTGTACTGACCCCCCTACTTTTACATTTTCTTCTTTGTTATTTGTGTAATGCAGCAAACGTTCCGTCAACTTCAACTCAACAGTAGATCTAGCCAGTCTTCACTACCTTCGGAAATTCAGGGTGAGCTAATGCGTCTAGCTTGGACTGGGTCTTCTTCTTCAAGTCTTGATGCCTTGAACTTCCGGCATGGACTAGCTAGTATTTGTTTTAGCCTCTTAGACAGTTTTAGTTAGCAATTTGAGATAGATGTTCTTGTGATGATGACTTCCAATTTTGGGGATATTAATAATAGTTTTTGAATTGTTTTATTAATGAGTTTAAGTCTTCCGCATTATTTTCTGTTGATATATCTTGAAATGTTAAGGTTTATATGGGTTGGTTCGCTCTCATAGGAGGGTAAATGTGGGTGCCAGTCGCGTCCCCGATTTGGGTCGTGACAAAGACAAGCCTCTTGACTTACATCATTGCGTTCATCGATTAAAAATACATAAGTATTTTAAACATTTCAACTACATCTAATCGGAGGTTTACATAGACCTACCTATACATACACATAATCATAATAATATCGAGTATAGATAGACTCGTTCGTATAAGAAAAATACATAGTCTTCTACTTTTATTTAACACACTTATATAGTAAAGAAACAAACTCATAAATCCGCCTCATCTCATAAACCATCTAAATGAGGACAACAACATTGGTCATAGTCCTACATCAATAAAAGTAAGCCGCATATATGCTTTATACAACTTTGTCACAAATAGGAAATAGAGTCAATACAAAAGTTGTAGTAACTAAGTAACTTCGCAAAGATAATATTGGCATGATCCTTGAGGAAAATGAGGACGTACAAATCGGATGATAGAATATCCAATTCTTTCTTCAAATTGCCTCAAATCAACTTCAACGACCAGAACCTAAAATCATTGGGAAAAGGGGAGAAAATAAGGTTAGTACGTCACATGTACAAAGTATGAGACAGTACGCACAAATACCAAAAATGTATGCTAGAAAGGGACATTTAAAGAAATCATGTTAATTAAGCCATTCCTTGGAACATACTACACAAATTAAATATATCATATGCACGTCAACAAACTTCACCCCATTATCTTATGTAACTCTATCATCACGTAACAATATCACAAACATGATAAGAGTTAACCATGTAAATTGCAAAGCAATCTAACCAACTATAATCCTTAAGAAGCCATAAGTTTAATGACATAGTAAAGCCCCATAACTGTACTTAATCAAGTAACCCACCAAAGATCTTAATTTTCTATTCTCTACACATAGAATAGTTTTCCATCTCATATATTATTCTTTCTTTAACAATGATAACAAATTTCATATTCATAAGCAGCTTATTAAACATATAAAGTCATTTACATTTTATAATCATTTATATACATAATATTAACTTATCAAAGCTTCTATTAAGGCAAACTAGTGCAATTCATAGGTAGAGTCACATGCCCCTACCTAAGCTAAAGTCAAACGACTCAAGTCACTTCAATTAGTCTATAGTTCATTCATTCATTTTAGATGAGCAAATCTTGCCTTAACCGACATAGAACACATGAGCTAATGTGGAATCCGTTGTTCTGAAACCTTACATAGATGTAAGGTAGCCTACCGGCCAAAGTAGAACCTAACACAAACGTAGCTATATTGGTTGATCCACTAGCTAGTATTTTATTGTGGCGACATAGTCTATGGAGCTTGAGGAATAAATCATAGACATATCAACTCTACACCCTACCTTGGGTCACGAGGCTATCCACCCAATGAGGACTGTAGTGAACCCTGCCTCCCTTATGTAAGAAGGTGTCACCCCGTCACATACAAACTAACTCGGTGCAAAGCTGGGTACCTTTTGTTGTAATGCCTTTAGTCTTGTTGTAACCATAACTTAGTTTAGGACGTAAGGACTAACCCTTATATATTCATTATCGTAGCTCAATAAGAACTATATAAGAAATAGTCCTTTCATTCACAATTCATATAAGTGAGGTGAATCCTTTGCATATCACCTCTTAATAGGGAATATAATTACATGTTTTCATTATTATGGCATGTACACACAAAGAAACCTCACAATCAAAGCATAAGACATTAAAATTCAATCCTCATACCATTCTATCACTTTAAAAAAGGTATACTTCGATACAACATCATAACATGATGACAATTAACCATAGTTTAATTGAGAATTAGGATAGTCAAGACTTACGAACACTCCTCCATAGTTCATCATAAAGATCCTTTCCATCAACCCATCAATTAACCCAATTTGGGTCATCACACCTATGTAATTCAACAACAAACATTATAATGAACTTAGAAAGGTCACAATACCATAATTCAATACTAAACCAATACTTGAAAATATATTATCTAAGTTTATGTTCTTAACATAGATCAATACACAAGAACTAGCATGAAGGACTTGAATTCATCACTATTGGTTCTTCATCAATCTAATCACAACCATTAAGGATGATTTAATCATTAATAAAATCAAATGCATAAAACCTAACATAATTCATATAAAGATCATACCTAGGGTTAAATGTTAAAGGTCATAATTTACAATCTAGACCAAACAATATCAATTCATCCTAACGCAGTTTCAATGCATTATAAATTAATCATTATAAACCAAATAAGACATGAACAACTCAATTCATAACATAAAATTTGTAATTAAATGAAACCCATATGGAAATCAACTTTACTTTTTTGAAAACCTTTGAAGGAGCCCTTTGAGGAAAGATGTCTAAAAGTCTAATTAGATCCCATCTCTTAAGATTGGATGACCTTTTGATGGTGAATTCGTCCTTAACCAGTCCCTAATTCACCTCCCAAGCTAATCTCCAACGTATCTTCCAATAGAGACAGAAAGTACATAGAAGGAAGAGAGTTTATTTTTGAGTGTAATCCTTTGGACTAATGAGGTTTGGTGGTATTTATATGCATGGTAAAATCACTTAATAACTCTTAATTTAATCTAAAATTACCCTTAAACCTCTTAATAAATTAAATGAATTTCTTTTAAAATGTGTAGGAATTTGTAGACCCCATCGATGAGACCTCAATCGATGGACCGTTGATCCATCGACGGTTCGTGCTGCACATCTCTAAGTTCAGTAAGAGACATGTTTAGGAAGGGTTTTTCTTCATTTGTCTAAGTGTAGGATGACAGTGGCCTCGATGCCACGTCACACTACTGATGGCCGTTAACTCCATTCCGTCGCGTGTAACAATATCTTGGTAAGCAAGAGCCGTCATGATTCTTTCTATGTATGGGATGACGGTGGCCTCGACGCCCCATCCAGACACTGGCGCTTCTATTTTTTGTTGTGTGTTTGTTTGTTCTTTTTCGTTTGCTGTGGACCATCTCTGGAATCTAGCTATGCTCTTACATCTTACAGGCACTGGGAATTCTTGACTTCCAGTCCTAACTCTTAGTCGCGCATCCGCTGTAAATGAAAGAAGTTTATGTGGCATATAAGATCTTTGCCGTTGCTGACTTGGATCTCGGGTGACAGAATAAGGCGGCCAGAAGCGACGAGCAGTCGCGGTCGAAGCTTGGCTCTAGCCTATAGGCTAGCTGTAAGCTTGGCTACAGCGAAGCGCTTACCAAGCACGAAGGACAGCCAAGCCACTATTCAAAAAGTCTTAGTTAAAGCAAGGAGGCACGGATCAGGGAATGGAAAAGCCTTTGGATGAATGAATTTAGGTATCAAAGTTTGACTGTTTGACACTCTATATTTCGATGGCGCTATCACGTGGGAGCGATAGCCGGAACTAATGACTGGTATTATAAAGCACACTGCTAGGCAGTGTTTCATTCAAGGATACAATAGTCCTCCTCAAGGGCTCTTAGTTAGTCCTTGGTGAGTCGTACCCAGACGTTTCAATCATGAAACATCCCTCTCAGGAGTTGCAACTATTTCTTCTAAATTTTGGTCGATTCCTACACTCAAAACTTTTCAAACAACTTAAGACACACTAGACCTCTTATGAACCAATTTTTAAGACATCATGGACATTGTTGAATATTTTGGTTCTTAAACACCTTAACTGTTTTGACTTAGAATAGTTAATAGACCTCATGGAGCCTAGTTTAATTTTTATGACATGCCTAGGGATTTTAAAATGTTACAACTTTCATCTTTCTCACATGCCCTAAGGCTTTTTTTAGAGGCATAGGTAGTACATTGAAAGATGTATGATATGATCCAGACACTATAAAATTAATGGAGCACTTCTATTGGGAGATCTATGCAAGGAATGGCATAACATATCTAAAGTTTCCTGAGCATTATCTAGTTTCAAAACATCTACGTGACAGACTCCTTACAACATAATTTGGCATATTTTAACTTTGTTTTGAAAGGTAAATAACCGATTTAAAAATGTTATTGCTACAATTGTTAGTCTCGAGTTTCTGCAACTCAACGTTCTAATAATGGAAATCCACCATCCAATGGAATAGAGAAAGGAGATGATTCAAGGACAAAAAATAGGTACCGGAGGGCTTCAATAATGCATGAGTTTCTGGAAAATCTTTGTCAAATAACTTTATTGTACGTTGGTTTATGAACAATTATGCATTATTGGACGTATATTTATATAGTTGGGTCTTTGTTGTGTGGTTTTAAGTTTCATGTGAATATTTTGTCAGAATGATCATGTCATCTACATCATAGTAACTTCTTATTTTGATCTAATTGGGAGTTATGAGAAAGGAAAATTTAGGTAGCCTTCAATTTCTTAAAAGAGTAGTCTGGTGTGAGCTATAAGGGGTGTGATAATATTAGAATAAAATGTATGATTATTTTTCATTGTTTTTGAACTACTATGTGTTAGGAAGGAAATTTGATCTTGAAAAATAGGACACAACATTAAATAAGAATGAGTGCCTAATATATTGTGATCTATCATACGAGAACTTTTTGGTAAAGTCATTCTTTGTTACAAACTGGTTGCACTAACAAACTCCTAGACCTAGATATATAGTTCGTAGTAGAAGAGTGTACTTGTGATGTCAATTGAGGACTTTATGAGGAAGTAAGACTCAAGGTGTTGGTGAAAAACGTTACAACTCATGTCTATACTATTTAATAGCATTTAAGGTAAGTGACTTTTACTATTTCATGTTCAACATTTCTTATGCCTTTATCTGGCATCATCGGTTTTTTATTGAATATCAATTGTATCAGCTTCAACATTGGGTGAAGAAGCCATACATCCGTCCACTAAAAAGTATCAACCATCAAAGTAAAGTGTGTCAACTGATGAGGCCAGAAGTTTCCTAATGAATTTATTTTCCATTTAATTTTTTCATGCTCAAATTGCAGCAAAAAACACTTTTATGAATGGTGTTATAAACACTATTGGTATCTTACCACGGAAGGAGCAATTGTGGATAGAGAGCATCTGAAAAGGTCTTATGCTTGAAGGATATTTATTTAAGTGAACTATGAAGACTTGTTAACAAATTGTTATATTCGAATTTGATTTTGGGGAAATTGGTTTTAGTGCACATGTTGAGATATTGGTTTATTAGTGTGGGATGTACTTAAATTATTTTGATGTTGTGGAAATATTTTCTTTTTGGGGAATATGTTTTTTCCCCAAAGAGTATTGCAAAATTTTGTTCACTTCAATTAGTTTTTGGAGTTATTTATCGTCTTATTTAGTTCTTGAAATAACCTTAACGGAATATTAGTGCCTCACTGGATTACTGGATATATGAAAAATAAATTAGAGTAATATCAATATTTTAAATAATATTTTATAGCCTAAACAAATTAATACATCTATAAATTGTGGTCATGGAGTAGACAATTGTGTGGTTTTAGTGTGATGTGGGCATGTAAGCTAGCAAAATATACGCTTAACAAATGTTGCTTTAAATGACTGGAAAAATTCACATATTCAAAGTGTGGCATTTTTGGTATTAAAAAGCACATTTGAAAATGTAGTGTTAGATCATTAAAAGTGTTGTCATATGAGAAGCTTAAAGGGTGGCCCAGTCATCCTTTAGGCGGCGCTTTTTAAGTATATCTTGTTAAGCAACACTTGAAAAGTGTTTCTTTAGGACAAAGGTGACGCCTCTTTTGGCCACCCCCTAAAAACCGTTGCTTAAATCCAAAATTGTAGCCTTTTATCTAAAACAACAATTTCATTAGTTTAGGCTACACATTACTAGTGTGGTCGAAGGCCTAAAATGTTGTTGTTTATGTTTTAATATACATGGCAACTAGTCCGCCTTTCTTTGGTGTAGGGTTTATGACACTAGATTCCACATTAGCTCATGTGGTCTATCTCGGTTAGGGCAAGATATTCCCAAAAAGGTAAAATGCACTAAAGGATTGGACTCTAACTAAGATAACCTAAGGGGTCTAGATTAGTCTAGCTAGGTGTATGGGACTCTATCTAAGCATTGAACTAGTTATCCTTGAGGGGAGTCTTAGGAGGATGTTCTGATGTATGAAAATACTGATAATGCTATATGACATATATATGATTAACTTGCACATTGTTGATACTATATGTTGGTTAGTTTCACTTATGAATATGTGTTGGTCTATATTGTTAAAGTATGATACTATGTACTCTTAAATGTTATGATATGTAAAGTAGGATGTTTCTTATAACTCTTGTTGTATTACTTGATTGAGTAAGGTTATGGGGGTTTTGCTTCGTCATTACACTTATAGACTTGATAGGGTTTCATAGATATTTTTCTTGCTTTGGTTATGTTTAAATGAATTCTTATATATGCTTGTTCCTAATATGACTTGATGATAGATTTACTTGAATGGGTATTTAACTATAAGCCATGCATGTTGATTTCACTAGATTTGATGTTGATGGATTATGATGTACATGCCTATGACTTAATGAATATGAATATTGGTTGGTAGTCTTGTTGAATGTGCATAAAGGTTTTTAATGAAAAGTTGCATACTTTATGAAATGTCCTTTTTCTTAGCATGATTTGATAGTATGTGTGCATATGGTCTCATACTTAGTAAAAGTGGCGTACTAACCATATTTCTTTATTTTTCCCAATATTTTAGGTTCCGATCATTGAAGTGCTTTGAAGATTACATGAAGAAGGCTAGGATATCTTGTGTGTTATGTACAATTTATTACACTATTATTAGATGGTTATGAAATTAGACGACTATTCTGACTATGATAATTTCGATATATATTTATCTGCAATAAAAGTATAAGACAAAATAATCTTCCCATATGAATGGTCTATGTATACTCGATATATATATATATATATATATATATATATATATATATATATATATATATATATACCATATATTAGACCTATTAAGGACCATAGACCACCGTGACATAATGTTAGGGCTTTACTTCACCTAAGTCATTTTTGGGATCTTATATATATATATAAATACATATATATATATATATATATATATATATATATATATATATATATATATATGTATTTATATATATATATATAAGATCCCAAAAATGACTTAGGTGAAGTAGATCCTAACATGTAGGTCACGGTGGTCTATGGTCCTTAATAGGTCTAATATATGGTATTGAGGCAGTATTTAAAAGATTAGGTGCATTTGAAGTCAAACGTCAAGGGGTAACTAAGTCACCTATGTACCTCATATATCGTTCTTCGTGTTTATGTGTGATTTATGCATTTAGAAGGTCCTTAAATGAATTATTATAGTATCTATATTCAGTGTGTCAAGTTGGTGTAATTTGGAGGTCAAACATCCAAAACGTCCATGACGGTTGAAAGATGTGCCTTGAAATGACCTTTTATGTCTAAGCATGTTTCGTTTAGTTTTACGTGTTTGTTTTGGATGAAAGTCATGGAGAGGTTCTAAACTCGTATACGATTGTGTTGAAAACGTGCGGGCAAACATCCACAAGGACCAACCAAGGATCTTTGAGGACGAACCTAAAATAGGGCCAAGGATACCAAAGACAGCCAAAACCATTGAGGCAAGCCACGCCTAGTGGGTCAATTGACACCCCGTTGGTAGGTTCTTGTCGATTTGGACTTTTTCTTTGGAGATAGGAGACCATTGTTGAGTCTCCGAACCAACTAATAAAAGGACAGGATAGTCCGTTTGAGGACAAATGGTCTTTTGACCGCCAACCATTGGTGAGTCTTTCCCTGCGTGCAGGTTCACTCTCAAGTTGAGGGGTGAATTTGTAATTTCACCCCAGTTCCAAATAAGAGTATTGGACGATCCTTTAGGATATTTTGGGTATTTTAAATTTGTACATAAGTCTTAAAAACATTGAAGACTTTATTCTTCTAAATCAAAACCCCAAATCCCTTGGAAATTCTTTAAGACTCCATCGAAGTAAAAAGTCAAAAAAGACCTAGGTGTGACGAATTAAGTTGAGATTCTTCATAAAGGTGAATAATTAGCTTCATCAAGGTATGGATTTTTATCCTTGATACTATCTTCATTAATGATCCCAACTCTCAAGAAGTTTTCTAATGTTTTCAAGTTGAATTGTCCGAAATTCATGATTCTACCGTGGTTCTTGCATCAATTGTTTTTAAACGTTTATTATGGATTAAATTGTTATTTTTTTGATGATTTTAACCTAAATTACATATGAACCCATGCATTGGAGGTAGCCTATATTTTAACTAAGTTATGGTTTACTTGATAATAACCTAATGTTGATGAATTATTGTGTAGATTTCCATGGGCTGTCTCATGTAATAATTGAAGTAATCTGATATCTAGGTTGTACTGTTTTGATGAATATGTATTAATTTGACCTAGTTTTATTAATATTGTTATAATAATGTTGAATTGTTGGTTATGGCAATGGGTAAGGTTCTTGGAATATCGAAAGTCGTGATTTGGCATTGGATGGAGTTGTTGAAGATGATGTGATGGTAAGCTGCCCTATTTACTTTGTTTAATGATTAACTATACTTAAATTGTATTTTCATTGGTATTGTCCACTTATGGTGTCGGTATTATCTATTTTACTTGCAATTGATGTGGCTTTGTCGGCGTTATTTTAAGTAATTTAATGATCATGGCACTATCGGCAACTACTTGAAGTAATGTTGCTACTTGTATAGTTGAATTATGTGAATAATAATTGAGCTTATATATGTGTTTTTCTGTTCATATCATCTTAGGTGATCATATTAGACTGTGAATTTGATCATGTGTGTATAGTCTTAGGGTTTATACTTTGTTATTTCTAATTGACTATATGAGTCTATGTTTGTCACATTGATGATTGTATGATTGTGTATAGGATTACTTGAAGATGATTTGGTTATGTCTACGTGTTTCTCGAATAACATGTATTGTAAGTTAAGGTGAAATATGTGGTGTCGTCTTCTTTGACTTGTGTTCCTTGCGTGGTGTATGTATGAATGTGAATATGTGATGTCTTGACTTTGGATGCCAAAGTGTCTTAGTCTTTAATGTATGGATGACATGTAACCTTAAATAAAGTTAAGAGGGTCTTTTATGTGAAGCCTTGAACCTAGTGGTAAGGATGTGAATGTTGAGGTTGTAAGTCATAATGGTGTCCTTCAAAGTAAATGAATGATGGACTTAAGATTAATTGGCTGGAACGACATCATATTAATCTTTAGGAAAGTCAAAATGAGATACTTCTGTCCATTGGAAGGTAGCCCTAGTGGACCTTTCTTTGGTTGGGTAAATATGATATGGTAATGAAGTAGATATTGAACGCTTTTATGTGAACCTTATATGTGAAATACTTTATGAGAGAGAAGGCTAGCAATGAGTGAGTATGGTAAAAGAAGTAGTTCTTGTTAAACAATGAGACTAGATTACAAAGCATGCCCTTCATATTCCTTAACCATGTGCCTACATGGAATGTGTCTATGTTCTACCATTGGAAAGTAGAACGACCTCATTGGAGGAGAATAGAACATCGGATTCCATGTCTAACTATCATGATCTATGTAAGTTATTGTCTATTCACATCATATGGGATACCTACTAGCATTAGAGAAGTTCTATGAAGTTAAGGTGGTGGTATGGGATGATATCTAGAAATTGTATAATACACTTAGAAGTTGTTAGTTAGAGTCCCTAGGTCTTACCCAAGACCACGATTGGAATGTATTTAGATAATCAATGAGTCTTAAATGAACTAATGAGGGTAATGACTTAAGTTAAGAATGTATGTTAAATGAATATGTACTTATCTAGAGTAGTTATGGGTTATTAGTTAAGGTGTGAAGGAATATAGGAATGGTAACTTTTATCTTAACTAGATGGGTCTTAAGAATAACTCTAGTTAGAGAAATTGGTTGAACATGTCGACATGACCTAAGCCGTACGAAGTCTTAAGGATTTCATAGGTAATCTTGAAGAGGTCAATCTTGGATGTTATCTTCTTGATTTACTTAAGTAGGTCTTTTGATAGGCTTTTGGAGGAGAATGACATTATTTTTGGGTTGATGTTTTTATGTCTTTTAAGTGTGTATGTGAGTCATTTTGTGTAGTCTTGAGTATCATTAGGCATGCCTAGAGAGGGTGTATGGGCGGTCTCTCATTATGTTTTTTAGGTGAGTCTTAGGATAAATATAAGTAGAATGATTACATACTAAGAGATATGTAATGTGAAGTTAAGCAACAGTCACTGTAAGAGTGAATAAGGTTACTGTAAAATGACTTAAAAAATTATGATATTTTGTTTAAATGTTTCCTTATGTGTTTCTAAGCTGTTAAATGTTGTTGTTATGATTTTAATATAAATTTTAAATGAAAATATGTATATTTCTAATAAATCCCTGCTTTAATGATTTTTATGCATTATGACATACTTATTACATGTGTTTGTACTAATCCATGTTTTTATATATCTCTATAGTTGTTGGTAGGTCAGGAGCATTTGAGAAGTGAAGACTTGGATCGTAACGTCGTTCAAGTGAAGTTGAAGTATGTCCTCATTTGATTCGAGGGCATATATGTATTTTATGTTTTTATTTGACGTATTGTAATTTACTAAGTATTTTTGTATTTTGAAGTATGAGTTGTGTCACAAGTATTCTTGTGTCTTAAGTTTCATGTGTTTGAGACATAGTATTTTTGTGACTTTATATGAAAGAGAATTTTAAAGACTATGATATGTTTTGTCAAAATTTTTAATTCTACACTACTTTTCATTATGTTTATACGATGAAGGATATGCAAGGGATTGTGCAAGACCTCTGAGAGGTCAAGTATGCCAGTTGCAATCTGAGATTGCCCCTAACTTCAAGGGTGGGGTTTTGGGATGTGTCTAGCTTTGTATCAGAGAATAGATTATGAAAGTAGTATTAGGAATTGAAAAGTCTCGTCAAGTCACGTCTAGTAGAGTCATGACCATCGGTGTGAGTCGCAACACATTTATGGGCAAGAGGCTATAAAAAGACATAATTTCCTTTATTTTTTACTCCTATGTCGTGCTGTAGAGTAAAGGTTGAGTACTCCTTTCTTATGGTTTTCATTGTGTATTTAGGAAGATTAATACGAGGAGGACACCCTCTAGTAGAGTTGAGGATAATGAGGTTCAAGAGAAGCTTCCTCATCAAGTCGTGGAAGTTGAACAAGTTCCTCAAGGTGCTTAAGGTATGGAGTCCCTATTGTGGGTGGAGGTGATGATCTCCCGGAGTTTAGTAATATGGAGATTTTAGAGGCTTTTCTTTCTTTAGTCCGAGCCATGAGTACTGATGTGTATTTGAGTATGGTGCTGAGGTTTAATGTTGTGCAGAGCACTATGACATCTACATTCAGAGATTTTGTGAGGATGAATCCTCCTATTTTTCTTGGCTCTAAGGTGGGAGAGGATCCCCAAGATTTTTTTGATGAAGTGTACAAGGCGTTGAGTCTTATGGGGTTACATCTAGGGGGAACGCGGAGTTGACTTTGTATTAACTAAGGTTCTCAAATATTGTACACTCAATGAAAGGAAAATAGACCGGAGGAATCGGGTCCTATTGAGTGGGATGAATTTAAGGAAGCTTTTCTTTGTAAGTACTTTCCCTGTGAGAGGAGAGAACTTAAGGTAGAGGAGTTTATCAATCTTAAGCAAGGCAATATGAGTGTTGAGGAATACTCTTTGAAGTTGTCAATATTAACTAGATATTTCCCTTCTCCCCTGTCTAATCCAATATATGAAATGACTCATTTTGATTAAGGATTGGCTGATCTAGTGAGGGATAAATGTCGTACGGTAGTGCTACATGATCATATGTCCCTAGGTAAATTCATGGTGTATGCCCAATAAATTAAAGAGTCTAAACATAGGTTGATTGCTAGAATCATTAAAAGGAGTGGTGCTAGTGATCAAGAGAAACATAGTTTTAAAACAAGGGCTTAAACTCAAGATGGACCTATTGCTAATGTGAAATTGGAGAAAGTAGATGGTTCCCAAAATGTCAAGCCTATATGTGTCACTTGTGGCAAGAAACATTATGGTGAATATCTATTGAGTACAGGAGTGTCTATGGATGTGGTAACGAAGGAAACAAAGTGAGAGATTGTCCTATGATTGCTTCTAGAGGAAAAGAGGATAAGCAAGTTGTTTTTAGTGCTCAAAAGGATGATGATCCAAAAAAGAGGGCTTTATATGCACTCCGGACTAGAGGAGAGAAGTGGGGTAATGATGATGATAAGGGTAAGTTCTTGCATTTCTTTTTAGTGATATGAGTTTCTTTTAAGTTGGGGAGAATGGTTAGTAGATGGGATAGAATGATGTAGAAGCATGTTACATGTGTTTGCTGCTTAGGAGTTCTGCTGAAATTGAATTTCATTAAATTCTTGCATTGTGTATTTTATGAATTTATGATTATGTTGTAAGATGTGTTTATACAAAATTACCTTGCATATTAGCTTGTTTCTATCATGAATTGAATAAAAGGTGCATTTGGTGATATTAGCTAAATTCAGTATAAAGCACTGTTTATGTGAAATTGATATTTTCTTCTTGGTTTTGTGTAATATGGTTTGTTCATAATCTGCTAGCTGAATCTATATTCTAAAAAGTCTTTGGAGAGTGGCAAGTTGCATTCGAGCATAAATGTTGTCAAAGTGCGGGAGACTGTAAGATCCCGAAATGACTTAGGTGAACTAGAGACTAACATGTTGGTAATGGTTGTCTAAGGTCCTAAATAGGTATTATATATGGTATTGAGTCAGTGCCTAATAGTTTAGGTGCATTGGAAGTCAAACGTCAAGGGGCGACTAAGACGTTTGACGACTAAGTCACCTATGTGCCTTATATGTGATTCTATGAGTTTATGTTTGATTTATGAGTTTACAAGGTGCTTAATTGAGTTATTACAGCATATTTAGGCAGTGTATCAAGTTTCGTGTGTTTGGGGGTAAAACGTCCAAGAACGTCCATTACGTTTGAAAGATGTGTCTTGAAATGACCTTATGTGTCAAAGCATGTATCGTCGTGTTTTACGTGTTCATTTTCTATGATATTCATGTGGGAGGAGAAAAAATCATATACGATCATGTTTGGGAACCGTCCAAGCTTACATCCCCAAGGACTAACCAAGGTTCCTTGAGGAAGGACCCAAAATAGCTGCCAAGGCTTCCCATGACACCCAAACCATGAAGACAGTTGATGCCCTGTGGGTCAATCGCCGTCCCATTGGTAGGGTTCTGAAAAGCTGATTTTTTGTCTATTATAGATACGTGGTTAAAAGGACCCTTGGTGTCTATGGTATTATGGAGACATTTATGGTTGCTTAGTATGTCCTAACTTGTTATAGATTTCCATTGGATGTTAGGCCTAGAGGGATGGTTATGATTGAGTAAGTAGACTCCCTGATGTGAGATTATGAGTCTCATCAATTTGGGCTTGGTCTTGGAGAGAGGATACAATTGTAGAGTGTCAGAACCAACCAACGGAAGGAGAAGACAGTCAATTTGTGGAAAAAATCCCTTGACTGCCGACCATAGGTGAGTGTGCCCCTGCGTGCAGGTTCACCGTCAAGTTGAGGGTTGAACTTGTAATTTCACTCCAGTTCCAAATAAGAGTATTGGAGGTTCCTTAAGGGTATTTTGGGTATTTTAAATATGTATATAATTCTTAAAAACATTGAAGACTTAATTCTTCTAAACCAAAACCCCAAATCCCTTACAAATTCCTTAAGACTCTATCGAAATCAAAAGTCAAAGAAGAGCTTGGTGTGATGAATTTAGTGGACATTATTCATAAAAGTGAATAATTAGCTTCATCAAGGTATGCATTATGATCCTTCACAATCTCTTCATCAATGATCCATACTCTCAAAACTTTTCTAAGGTTTTCAAGTTGAATTGTCCAAAATTCATTATTCTACCATGGTTCTTGCTTCAATTGTTTTAAAACTTTTACTATGGATTAAATAGTTTTTTTTTAATGATTTTAACCTAAATTACTTATGAACCCGCGAATTGGATGAACCCTATATTTAAACTAAGTTATCGTATACTTGATATTGACATAATGTTGATGAATGATGGTGTAGAATTCCATGGGCTATCTAATGATGTAATAATTGAAGTAATTTGATATCTAGGTTGTATTGTTTTAACGAATATGTATTAATTTGACCTACTTTATTAATATTGTTACAATAATGTTGAATTCATCGTTATGGCCATTGGTAACGTTCTTCTGATATCAAATGTGGTGATTTGGCATTGGATGGAGTTGTTGAAGATGATTTGGTGGTAAGCTACCCTATTTCCTTTGTTTAATGATTAACTAGACTTAAATTCTGTTGTGATTTGTATTATCCACTTATGGTATCAGTGTTATCTATTTAACTTGCAATTGATGTGGCTTTGTCGGCGTTATTTTAAGTAATGTAATGATCATGGCACTGTCGGCAACTACTTAAAGTAATGTTTCTATTCATATAGTTGAATTATGTTAATCATAACAATATCTATCTACATGTGAGGTTATATATGTTTTTTCTATTCATTTCATCTTAAGTGATCATATTAGACTATTACTTTGACCATGTTTCTATAGTCTAAGGGTTTATACTTGGTTATTCCTAATTGACTAAATGAGTGTATATTGGTCACATTGAAGATGGTATTATATTGTATAGGATGACTTGAAGATGATATAGTTATGTCTATGTTTTTCACGAATGACATGTATTGTAAGTTAAGGTGAAATATGTGGTGTCTTGTCTTCTTTGACTTGTGTTCCTTGCCTTGTGTATGTATGAATGTGAATATGTGATTTCTTGACTTAGGATACTAAAGTCTCTTAGTCTTTAATGTATCAATGACATGTTACTATAAATGAGGTTAAGAGGGTCTTTTATGTGAAGCGTTGAACATAGTGGTAAGGCTATGAATGTATGGGTCGTAAGTCATAATGGTATCCTTTTAAGTAATGGAATGATGGACTTAAGTTTAATTGGCTGGAAAGACATCATATTAATCCTTCGAAATTCATGATGAGATTCTTCTCTCTATTGGAAGGTAGCCCTAGTGGACCTTTCCTTGGTCGGGTAAATGTGATAGGGTTATGAACTAGATATGGAACCTCTTAATGTTATCCTTAATATAAATTACTCTATGAGAAATAAGGCTAGCACCGAGTGAATATGGTAAGGGAAGTAGTTCTAGTTAAAGGATGAGACTAGATTAGAAGGAATGCCCTTTATATTACTTAACCATGTGTCTACACAGGATGTGTCTATGTTATATCATTGGCCAGTAGAACAACCTCATCGGAGTAGGATAGAGCTTCGGATCCCATGTATTTCTATCATGGTCTAGGTCGGTTATTGACTATTCACATCATATGGAATACCTATTAGCTTAGGTGAAGTTCTACGAAGTTTAGGTGGTGGTGTTGGGACGCTATCTAGGCATTGCACAATAGGCTTTGAAGATGTTACCTGGAGTTCCTAGGTCTTATCGAAGACCATAACTTTAATGTCCTTTATGTGTTGAATGTCTGCTAAATGAACATATGAAAAAACGACTTGGGTTAAGAAATTATGTTAAACAAATAAGTAATTATCTAGAGTAGTTAAGGGTTATCTAGTTAAGGTGTGAAGGGGCTATAGGAATGGTCACTTGTTATCTTACCTAGATGAGTCTTAAGAATGATTCTAATTAGGGAAAATGGTTGAATATGTTGACATTATCTAACACTTAGGAAGTTTTAAGCATTACTTAGGTAATCTTGAAGAGGTCAATTATGGACGTTATCTTCTTGAATTATTTAAGTACGTCTTTTGATAGACTTTGGAAGGAAAAATTCATATTATCTATGGGTTGATGTTTTCATGTCTTGTAACTGTATATGGAAATCATTATAACTAGTCTTGAGGATTATTTAGGCATTGCCTAGAGAGGGTGTATAGGCGGTCTCTCTTTGTGTTGCTTAAGTAAGTCTTAGAATAGCTTTAAATGGGACGATTACATACTAAGAGATATCGAAGGTGAAGATAATCAAATTCACAGTACACTAAAGGGACTTAACTGTTACACTGAATGAGGTTACTGTAAAGTGACTTCAAAAATTATGATATTTTGTTTAAATGTTTTCTTATGTTTTTGTAAGTTGTTAAATGTTGTTCTTATGTTTATTATCTTATTTTTAAATAAAAACATGTATATTTCTAATAACAGTCCGTTTTCATGATTTTCATGCATTATGTCATTCTTAGTACATGTCGTTGGACTAATCATTCTTTTATCTATCTCTATTGTTGTTGGTAGGTCAGGAGTATTTGGTAAGTGAAGACTTGGACCGTAGCATCGTTTAAGAGAAGTCAAAGTATGTCCTCATTTGATTCGAGGGAGTATATGTCTTTTATGTTTTCTTTTGAAATATTATAATAGACTAAGTATTCCTCTATTTTTAAGTATGGGTTGTGTACCAAATATTCTTCTGCCTTATGTTTGATGATATTGAGACTTAGTATTTCCTATGACTTTATATGAAAGATATTTTTAAAGACTATGATATGTTTGGTGAAAAGGTTAATTCTACACTACTTTTTATTGGGTTTATGTGATGGATGATATGTAAGGGCTTGTTCAAGACCTCAGAGAGGTCAAGAACGCCAGTTGCATTACAAGATTACCCCTATTTCTAGGGTGTGGTTTCAATTCTACGTAAACCTCCAAGTAGAGGTCTATGTAAACCTCCAAGTAGAATTAATGAAAAGCTTTAAATTTTCCACTAAATTTTACCTATGAATGTAATGATGTAAGCTAAGAGGGTAGTTTTAGTCCGCAAAGGATGACGATGCCGGTTACGTCTAGAGGGTAAACTCGATTGTGATATACTTGTTATTAGAGAATGAGGTTAAATATTTTTGAGTCAATGTCTCTCTCAACCTCGTATATGTAAGTTCTTATTCATAAATGTGAAGGTCCACACTTATGGATAGAAACCTACGTAATGCCAAGGAAACTCACACTTTCTTAGCAGTCCAATATCATGCCTTTGGAGTGTTAGCTCAATGTGCTTTTGCATCTAATCCTATTTTTCTCATTAAAAGAAAATGAAAGCTCGATGTTATGCAGAAGGAAGACTTGAACTATAGAACATAAGGGGTGGATCGGTGACTTCAAGATGGGGTTGTACACAAGATCCTATATGCTATGGGGTTGTCTACTAGTGAGAAAGACGAGTTAGCCACCTATTAACTTCAGGATGTAGCTCAAGCATGGTATGTCCAATGAAGGGACAATAGGCCGTTAAGGGGTGGACCGGTTACTTGGGAGATGTTCTTGATCGGTTCTTTCCTAGGGGAATAGGAAAGGTAATGTGGTTGAGTTCATCAACCATTAAAATGAGGTATGAGTGTTCATGAATATTCAATGAAATTCACTAAATTGTCAAAATATGCTCCTTCTTTGGTTTCCAATACTAGAGAGGAAATGAGCCGCTTTATTTTTGCAAGAGGAGTGTCAATCGGCTCTGCTACATGAAAACACGAATATTTCTCATCTTATGGTTCATCCCAACATGTGGAGAAGTAAAGGGCTAAGAGGAAGCGTAGAGGTTCTAAGAGGGCAAGATCTTTAGATGGAGTTCTTCAAAGAATAGACTTGAGATACAAGACAAGTCTAAATTTATGAAGTAGGTTTCTAATCAAGTTCCTTCCACGTTCCCTAAAGCTAGTGGTGATAAGTTATCTAACTTTATTCCTAAAAGGGTAGAGGTTACTAGTTCACCAACTGGGAAGTCAATATGTGGAAAGTGTTGAAAGAAACACTATGATGATTGTTTTAAGGGGACTGAGAATTGTTTTCATTGTGGTAAAAATGGTCACAAGGGTAGGTATTTTTGTTATGTGAGGTGTCAAAACAAGGGTAGTGGTAAAACACAAGAAAGTGGTTCAAATGAGGCTTCAAAGAACATTCGCTTCTATGCTATCTTCTCTATTGGTGAGCAAGAGACTTCAATCGACATGGTGACCGGCATGTTGAAAGTCTTCTCTATACATGCATAAGGCTTACTTGATCTCGTTTATAATTTATCATTTCTTACTACAATAAAAGCTAAAAAGTATGACATTATGCCTGATATTTTGGATGACCTTTTATAGGGTCTACTCCGGTGGGTGAGTCGGTCGTTGAAAAAAGGGTTCTAGAGAAATTGTCCAATAATGTTGCCCAATAGAGTTTCTTAAGGTGAACTAGTAGAACTTGATATGGTTTATTTTGATTTTGTATTGGGTATGGATCGGTTACATGTTTGCTTTGCCTCTATAGCTTATACAACAAGGGTGGTGAAGTTTAACTTATAAAATGGTCCTGTTGTAGAGTGGAAGGGGTGAAGCACTATTCCTAGAGGTAGTATCATCTCTTGTTTGGAATCATCAAAATGATCTCCTAATGGTGTTTATACAAAATAGTAAGATTCAAAGATTTTGACTCCGAAATTCCTCGCATTGAGTCGGTCCCTGTAGTGACTGAATTTTTGGAGGTCTTTCCTAATGATGTTCCCGGTATTTCTCCTGAATGGCATATTGATTTTGGTATAAATATTCTACCCGATACAAATCCCATTTCAATTCCTACTTATCGGATGGGTTCGACCGAATTGAAAGAGTTGAAGGCTCAACTCAAAGATTTACAAGACAAAGGCTTTATTAGACTTAGTATTCCTCCATGGGGTGCTCCAGTTTTATTTGTGAAAAAAAGGATAGGTCCTTAAGAATTTGTATTGATTATCGCCAACTCAATAAGCTCAATATTAAGAACAAGTATCCTCTCCTTTTGATTAAGGACTTGTTTGATCAACTCCTAAAGGCAGCTACTTTTCTAAGATTGAATTTAGATACGGGTATCACAAACTTAGGTTGAGATTTAAGGATATACTGAAGACGACATTTCAGACTAGATATGGTCACTATTATTTCTTAATAATGTCCTTTGGTATCTGAAATGGCCCGCGACATTTATGGGTCTCATGAATAGATTTTTCAAACAACCTAGATTCATTTGTCATTGTCTTCATTGATGACATTATGGTATATTAAAAAAATTAGGGTGATCATATGAACCATTTGGGTATGATGTTGCAAGTATTTCAAGAACATCAATTTTTTTCCGAGTATAGAAAATGTGAGTTTTTGTTAATGTCGCTGACATTTGTTGGTCACATCATCTCTAGTGAGGGACTCGAGGTTGATACAAGGAAAAGAGAGGCGGTGAAAAATTGGCCTAGACCATTGACTCCAACCGACATAAGGAGTTTCTTGGGTTTAGCGACTTATTATCTGAGGTTTGTGGATTGATTTGAGTTTATTGCATGTCCCTTGACTATGTTGACCCAAAAGTGAAAGAAATTTGAGTGGTAGGAGTCATGTGAGAGAAGCTTCAACATTTTTAAAGATAGGCTTACTTCAGCTCCGGTGTTGACTCTACTGGAAGGAAAAAGGGTTTTGTTGTGTATTGTAATGCATCCCAAGTAAGCAAAAGCAATATGACTATATATGGGTTGTTGTGGATAGATTGACCAAGTCAGATCATTTTATTCCCATCAAGTCTACTTATTTGGAGGAAGATTATGCTAGGATCTTCATAGATATATAGTCATATTGCTTTTGAGTCCGAGGTAAACCTACTAGTGTATAAACCTACTAGTGTATACTCAATATACATATAAATGTGTATGTAGAGGTCTGTGTAAACCTCCAAGTAGAAGTACTGACAAGCTTTAAATTTTGCACTAAATTTGACCTATGAATGTAATGATGTAAGGTAAGAGGCTAGTCATAGTTCTCAAAGAGGACGACGTCGACGGGTACGTGTAGGGGGTAAACACGTATGTGACACCTTAGGGAGTCGTTACTGTACAATTTTACCATTTATACTATATTTTACCTATCTAAAGTATTTTTACTAGCTTTACACTTCATATGACACCCTCAAACATTTACATAACACAGGGACGTCTACTAGTTCAATTTCGATAGTTTGCGGACGTCATGGACATTTCTTGACGAGTTGACTCTAAAACATCCTCAATGGTTTACAAACATTAATTTAGGCTTATAAAAAGTGTTTTAAGGTTTATTTCATGATGCTAAGATCTAGAATAGGTCAAGGAATTTCGGAGTTTTACGTTATTCCCTCCTTAGGAACGTTCGTCCCCAACTGACACTAAAAATCTTTTGTAGGAAAAGGATAGACTCAATACTAGAAGCACAACCAGCAACATGAATAATGAGTCACAACTCATAGGATTACATCACAACTACATTAAACACATATCTACTAAATTACACATAGCAACTCAAATAACAATATATAAGATGTCAACATTTCATATCACATAATGAGGAACTTCCTTCTCAAGAACATGAGCTCAACATAGAATTAAAGAGTTAGTTGTGCAAAAATTTCCTTCAAAAAATATTATCATGATCAATATCATTGAATATAGGCAACAACATACCAAATACACAAATGAGTAAAAATTAAGCAAAAGAGCTTTTTTATACAAAATTTCATTTTAGAAAAAACTTTTATCATGAATATGCACATCATTGCAAAATAAGTCAAATTTAATTTATTGAATATTTTCATTATTAATAGAAACATCTAAACCTCATTAGCAAAGAAATGAGGATAACATAATCTCTTGAAGCCCACGGCCTCCCATGTTGCTCTCTCAAATAAGTTATTCTTTCATACCACCTTTACGAAAGTCATCTCTTTGTAGATCAACTTCATCACTAGTCTATCAAGGATTTCAACCGAAATATCCTCAAAAGGAGAGGTTCTCATCCACATATAGACCCTCAATAGGATGTATGGACTTGGGATCACCAATGCACTTCTTAAGCAAGGAAACATGGAATACCGGATGAATAAAAGATGGCTCACTAGGTCATTTTAACTCGTATGCAACCTTGTCAACCCTTTACAACATTTTATAGGGACCCACATAACGAGAACTTAAATTTCCTTTCTTGCAAAATCTCATCACCCTTTAATAGGTGAAATCTTATAATACACTTTATCACCTTCTTCAAACTCTACTCTCTTCTCCTATTGTCCGCATAAGAGTTTTACTTGCAGTAAGCAGTTTTCAACAACATCCTTATGATATGAAAATTCACCAAAGTCTTATAGATAAATTCAGAACAAAAAAGTGATTACTCGCCCACTTCAAACCATTCAATAAGAGATCTACATCTCCTACCATAGAAGGCCTCAAAAGGAGATGTGGATATAGTTGAATGATAACTATTGTTAAAAGAGAACTCAACTAAAGGAAATTATTTATCCCAACTTCCCTTGAAATCAATTAAACAAAATCATAGAATATCCGTAAGGATTTGAATGGATGCTCCGTTTGACCATCCGTTTGGGATGAAAAGCACTGCTTTAGTTTAATTGAGTACCCAACCCTTTATTTAAAGAACTCCAAAACATAGATGTAAATTCTGCACCCATATACGATATTATGGATAACGGAACACCATGAAGACACACAATGTCATCTATGTAGATCTTTGTAGAATCCTCCGTCGAGTGAGTGGACTTGATGGAAATAAAATTATTTGACATTGTAAATCTATCCACAACCACCCATATAAATTAATATTCCCTTCTACTACGAGGCAAACCCACTATGAAGTCCATAATAATGTCTTCCCACATCTAAGTTGGATCCTGTATTTCTTGGAGTGATGAATTTCACTTGTCTACAATTTGGACATTTTGGAAAAAATTCCGCAATGTCCCTTTTTAGGCATTTCCACCAAAACACTTCTCTAAGGTCATCAAATATCTTTGTACATCACGGATCAATCGAATAACAGGAACCATGACCTTCCTCAATAATTCGGTTCCAGAAGTCATCAACATTAGGAACACACAACCTTCCTTGATACCTCAAGACATCCTCCCCCCTAAGAACAATGAATCATTAACTTACCAAGAATCGACTCCTTCAATTCCATCAATGATAGATCAATGTGTTTCTTAGACATCACCTCCACCACAAAAGATGATTTGGAGTTATAATGGACCATAAAACTACATTTTTGAGAATCTTCCAATCTCCTAAACAAGCCAACCTATGAACATCTTTCACTAGGTCTTTCTTGCCTTCTTCTACATTAGACACACTACCCATGGTCAGACGACTTAGAGCATCAACAACCACATTTGCCTTGCCGATTGGTAGATAACAGTCATGTGATAATCTTTCAACAATATTAGCCATTTTTTTGTCAAAGATTTAACTTTTTTGAGTAAAGTATTGAAGACTCTTGTGGTCGGTATACACATTGATAAGGACACCATACAAGTAATACCTCCATATTTTCTAGGCAAATACCACGGCTGCTAACTCAAGATCATGAGTTAGGTGATTCTTTCTACGCACCTTAAGTTTTCGAGAAGCATAAGCTACTACTTTCCCATGTTGCATAAGGACACACCCTAATCCCACTCGGGATGCATCACAATATAGAATGAAGCCATTGGTAACCTACGTTAAACGAAACACCGAGCGTAGAAAAGTCTATTTTTCACTATTTGGAAGTTTCTTTCACATGCCTTCGACAACTTAAATTTCATACTCTTTTGGGTCAAATTAGTCAAGGGAGAATCAATGGATGCGAACCCATCTACAAACCACATATAGTACCCCCTCTATACCCAAGAAGCTTCTAATGTATGTTGGACTCAATGGTCTAGGCCGATCCATGACCGCTTCGGTTTTCCTTGGATCAACCTCAACTCCTCACTAGAGATGATTGACCAAGAAATGCCACCGACCTCAAAAAAAACTCACATTTATTATACATGGAAAATCGTTGGTTTTCCCAAATCACATGTAACACCACTCTCAAATGGTCCATGTCTTCACCCTCATTTTAAATATACCAAGATGTCATCAATAAAGACAATGGCAAATGGATCTAGGTAACTTCGAAACACCTTATTCATGAGGTTCCAAAATGCCGCCACAGAATTCGTGAAACCAAATGACATTACTAGAAACTCATAGTGATCATATCTTGTTCCAAATGTCATTTATGGTATATCCTTACCTCTCACCCTATGTTGGTGATATGCTGATCTAAAGTCATTCTTAGAAAGGTAGCTTGCCCTTTGGAGGTGATAAAAAAAGTATTCAATCCATGAGAGAGGATACTTGTTCTTAATAGTGACTTTAATAAGTTGGCGATAATCAATGCACATTTTAAGGGACCCATTCACTACAACAAAGTGAAGATACAATGATATTTTCCAAATGACGTATTATGATGTTTAAATGTCACAAATTTTTTACGAACATTTATTTTACATTTGGACTAAATATCGTAAATAATAATGTCGAGAATTTTTCAGATATATAGGTATTTGTGGAGAAAATTTTTTGACATTTATTTAGTGACATTTAGGTAAATGTTGAAAAGAATTTGTGTAATTTACTTTAAAACATTTACGACAGTTTTTTGACATTTATGTGAATGTCAATAAGAAGTATATGAAATTAATTTATTTCACATTTAGGGGAATGTCAATATGAGATATATGACATTTATTTTTTACATTTACGAAAATTTCAGTGTGAGATATATGATATTTATTTTTGACATTTAGATAAATTTCGGTTTGAGATATATATGAATATTTTTTTATATAATTAGGTAAATGTTGATATGATATATATGACATTTAAGACAAGGTAGGGGAGGTTTTGGGTGATGGAAAGAGACATCCAATGGATTCCAAAGGAAGGATGCCCCAACTACAAAGCGGTATAAAGAGGGAATATACAATCTCTTAGTTATAGATCTATGTTGCCCCCATAGGAGGACTAGCTAGTTAATCCACCTATAAAGCTACTTTTATGTTTGGTTTACTTTGGCTGGTATACCACCTTCTATTGCGGTAATTTTTTATAACACCGAGTTTTACACATACTCTTGTGGTCTATGTCGGCTCAGACTAGTGTTCTCTAAATCAAAATAAAGTAATGAAGTATAAATTAACTAAGGTGATATATATATATATAATGATGTATATGATGATATATTAAAACATTCCAGAAAATCAAATGTCTAATGAAAAGCCCGGCGCATCTTTATGAATGAATATTGGGGGTACATAGATGTCCCAGTGCACAATATTGAAGAATATTGGGCATAGTAGAGAAAATTGGTTAAGGGAGTTAGCCAATTCCTATAAATGTCCAAATAGGCATAATATAATAAAAGATTGGTGTCCAAGAAACGCACCTGAAATGAATACCCTAAGATAAAACCAAGTCCTCAACAAAATATATAAGTACTAGGCATGTCTGATATTAATCTGTAAGGTTCTTTAATTATGAATGTCGAATGAAGCTATAAAATTGTAATCATATTATGTTAAGTGTTCCTTACGTGAATTAAATGAATAATGCTATGTTACACTATGTCCGAAAATGTTAAGTGTTAATGTGTTACGTCATAATGGTTAATGTTAATGTGATTTATGAAGATGTTATGTTCATTGAAGTGTTAACATAATGCTGTCCAAAATGGCTAATAATGTTATGCTAAGGTTATTATCTAAGGTTTGCTTAAAGGACCTCCATGAAATTATAGTTGAATGAATTTCCTTCCTTATGCAATAAAATGGCTAACAATACATTGTCTAAGAGTAATGAATGTAATTGGTAATATTATTATCCTAAAAAATTAAAATATTGGCTAATGGTTATTACATACCAAATGAAGCATGAATGAATATGAAAATTGGCTTATGCCTACATAGATGGTTATGTTACCATTATCCAATTATTTATGCCAATACTAATTATAAGATGATCTTATGTAGCCAAAATAATAAAATGACAACTCCAGAATTTCTAAAGTAATTCTTTGAATCCATATCCATGGGCAATCCATTCATTTGGACAAGTCCCAACTTGCCCTAAATGAATGAACTATAAACATATGTAACTCATTGAATGAAATGTACATCGTCCATAAACGATGATATTAAGCTTCTAAACGAATGTAAGTAAGTAACGTGAGTATTAACATAATTAAATATGTCTAAGATAATAAAGTGACACGACTGAAGAGTTAAAAGAATGTAGATAAGCCTCTCTTACACGTAAGCAACTATGTTAATAATACTTACTAATGAAGGTGTTATAAAGTGTGAGACCAATCTAATTAACACCAAAAATGCTATATAAGGACAATTAACATATCATCAATGTAAAGAAAAGGATGGCAAGTCATCAAAAGAGTAAGTAAATCTTAATCTAGAAGCAACCTTCCATAATATTTGAGTCAACTCTAAAAAATAACAAGATATTGAAAGTGAGAAAAGCACTGAAAGACTAGTTATGACCATGTTCTTGCAAGTGTAATCCTCATGAGATGAAGATATCAACGAGGTACATAAGTAATCTCCTTACGTCTGTAGTTTTCGAACTATGTCTATCCAACATAGGAACTAGCCTATGGTTTCCACCTAAGAGAGCTAGGTATGTTTCATCTCACCTTAGCAAGTGAGATCACCTAATTTCGGTGTAGGGTACACACTAGATTTAATGTTTATCTCACATGATCTATGTCTGTTATTGTTCAAAAAGATGTTCTTTATTCAGTATAGCCGTCAGCCACTTCTTTTTGGTGTGGAGTAAACACTTGATACGGATTCGCCTTCGCTGCAAATCACCCTTTTTCGGTGTGGGGTAGACACTGGATTTCATGAGAATCTCGCATGATCTATGTTATGTTTAATAGGTGAATCACCTCTTTTTCAGTGTGGCGAAGACAATGGATTTAATTTTAACTCGCATGATCTTACTTCTAAATATGACACTAAGAAAGAAAGAAAGAATGATGATGGAACGTATATTTAAAGTGATCTACGAAAGTAATAGCTTAAGAATGTCAATTTCCAATATGATTACCAATGAAATTTCACCAAATAATAGGCAAACTCATATAAAATTGTGGTATAATGACTTGAAGACCCAGCTGCTGGAGTTCAAGTACCTATCCACCCAGTTGGGTTGACAGATGGTGAAGTAAGGAAAGCATTTCTTAAGATGGCATAAGCCATCACTACTCATGTGCAGGCCATCACGGCTCAATCCACAAGGTACGTTGCTGCTAGAACCATGGCTACTAGACTAAGCCACTTCACCATAATGAATCCTCCAGTATACTATGGGTCCACGACTAATGAGGATCTCCATGAGTTCATGGATGAGTTCCACAAGATTTTTTCTGCCATGGGAGGTGATGAAAAGGCAAAATCTAAGATGACTGCATATCAACTCAAAGATGTGGCATAGGTGTGGTACAAATGTGTGTAGATGGCCGAGCACAAGGAGATGTCCTTATCACTTGGGATATTCTCAACACTGCCTTTATAAAGAGATTATTACCTATAGAAAAATGATAATCCAAGGTTGAATAGTTCATAAAAATGAGACAGGTAGGTATGTCAGTCAAGGATTATTCCTCAAAATTCATTAAACTATCAAAGTATTCTTCTTCTCCGATGGCAAATAGTAGGGATGAAATGAGCATGTTCGTGACTAGCGTGTCGAAGGATTTTGTGGAAGATTTTTGGGAAGCCATGTTGCAGGATAACGTGAATCTTGTTAGATTGATGGGTGAATCTCATCAAGTGGAGGAGAGTCGTCGAAAAAGGAGAGTTCAAGAAGGCAAGAAGTGAAAGACTGCTAACCACATTGGTTCTAGCTCTGGTACGACCTCATTTGGAGTCCGGAACAGGCCTAAGTTAAAGAATTACTCAGGTAATTCTACTCTTTACAAGAATATGAATGCCAAAGTGAACAACTCTGGCCTCAAAAAGGGCAATAATAGGAATTTCCATTGAAACAACAAGCCGTTTGATAAGTGTGGGTGTTCGCATGGAGGTTAGTTTTTGGCAGGTACTAATGCATGCTATGGCTCCGGAAAGAGTGGACACATAGTCAGAAAATTTCCTCAAGTGAGGAATCAGGGAAAGGGAGATGCTCAACCTCTGCCAAATCGAAATATTGTAGTTGAACCTCTAAATAGGAACATATTACATGCATTGAAGGGTAGAGAGGAGAAAGAGAAGTAACCTGATATGGTCACTAGTACATTTCATGTCTTCTGTTTTCCTGTGTATGCATTGTTAGATCCAGGATCCACTTTGTCATTTGTTACTCCTCTAGTATCTTGTAACTTTTACTATCTTCATGAGATATTGCATGAGCCTTTCCGGGTTAGTTCTCCCATAGGAGATGTCATTATAGCTGAAAGAGTATATAAAGAGTGCCCAATAAATATTCTTGAGAGAGTCACCCATGTTGACCTTATAAAATTAGCAATTCTTGATTTTGATATAATCTTTGGTATGGATTGGCTACATATGTGTTATGCTACAATTTACTGTCGAAACAGGGTAGTGAGGTTTAAGTTTTCAAATAAGTCATAGCTTAAATGGGAAGGGCATGGTTCAAATCCAATAAGCCAAATAATTTTCAACCTCAAAGAATATAAGAAGTTGTCTAAAGGTTATTTATACAACTTAGTCAGAGTTAATGACTTAGAGCATGAGGTTCCTTCCCTAGATTCTGTGTCCATAGTGAGTGATTTCAAATATGTCTTTCCAGAAGGATTTACCACGTTTCCCTCTTGAACGCGAAATTGATTTTGGTGTTGACTTAGATCCCAAAACCAAACAAATTTCAATTCCTTCCTACAGAATGGCTCCAGCTGAACTCAAGTAGTTGAAGTTGCAGTCAAAAGTAAAAGGATGGAACTCTTAGAATGTGTATCGATTTTTTGCAACTCAACAAAGTCACTATAAAGAACAAATACCCTCTACCTACAATTGATGATCTATTTGATCAACTCCAAGGTTCAACTTATTTTTCTAAGATAGATATCCGGTCAGGATATCACCAACTTAGAGTGAGAATACATTCCTAAGACTACTTCCCGCACTAGGAACAGTCATTACAAGTTTCTTGGCATGTCACTTGGTCTCACAAACACAAATGTCGCGTTTATAGACCTTAAGAATAGGGGCTTCCATGAATACCTTGATTCTTTTGTCATAGTAGTTATAGATGACATCCTTATATACTTTAAGTCAATGTAAGAGCATGAACAACATTTGGGAATGATATTACAAGTTATCAGGGAACATAAGTTGTACTCAATGTTTAGTAAATGTGAGTTCTGGCAAATTTCAGTGACCTTTCATAGTCATGTTGTGATTGACCAGGGAGGTTGATCCAAAAAAGGTTGAATTATTGAAAAATTGATAGAGACCCCTCACGCACATAAATATTCAAATTTCTTTTGTTTGTTTTATTTTTATCGCAGGTATGTGGAGGGATTTTTCTCTATTGCTGCACTGTTGACATCATTAACGAAGAAGAAGGTGAAGTTTGAGTGGTCTGGAAAGTGTGAGTTTGCATGGGATCCGTTTTTCCATCATCTATGATAGAGGTTGTCACGACCCAAAACCGAGCAGCGACTGGCACCCACATTTACCCTCCTATGTGAGTGAACCAACCAATCTAACCCTTATCATTTCAATATAATATAAACAGAAAGCAATGCGGAAGACTTAAACTCATTAATAAAAACCAATTCAATAACTATTAGAATTCAACATCTATTATTTCCCAAAATCTGGAAGTCATCATCACAAGAACATCTATCCTCAAATTTCTAAACTAAAAATGTCTAAGAAGCTAAAACAAATAAAAGCTAGTCCATGCCGAAAGCTCAAGGCATCAGGACTTGAAGAAGAAGATCCAGTCCAAGCTAGAAGCATTAGCTCACCCTGAATTTCCGATGTGGTGAAGACTGGCTAGAATTATTATTGAGTCGAAGACGACGGCACGTTTGCTGCACTCCACAAATACAAAGAAGAAAACATAAAAGTAGGGGTCGGTACAAAACACGGGTACTGAGTAGATATCATCGGCCAACTCAAAATAGAAGACAATATATACCAAGTAATATCATAAAATCAACTATGATACTCAACATGTAGCAACAACAAGTACTATATCATTAACAATTACTGTCAAGTACACACATGAGGACTCAAGACTCAATACCATACTCATTTGGGGATTAGATTCATTAGATTAAGTATATTAGCATCTTTCAAGATTCATTGTCCATATTCCACTTGTGTCGGTACGTGACACTCCGCTCCATCATTAATCTCTATTCCTCTTGTGTCGGTACGTGACACTCCGATCCCCTACTACTATGTGTCGGAACGTGACACTCCGATCCCCTAAATCTACGTGTTGATTCGTGACACCCGATCCCCTAAATCTACGTGTCGGTTCGTGACACCCGATCCCCTAAATCTACGTGTCGGTTCGTGACACCCGATCCTCTAAATCTACGTGTCGGTTCGTAATACCCGATCCCCTAAATCTACGTGTCGGTTCGTGACACCCGATCCCCTAAATCTACGTGTCAGTTCATGACACCCGGTCCCCCTAATACTACGTGTCGGTTCGTGACACCCGATCCCTTATTTCTATGTGTCGGAACGTGACACACCGATCGACTAATCTCATTCTATCAGTTCATCAAGCCTTCTCTTATATCAAGGCATCATCATTCTCATTACTTTAGTTCATCAAGCCTTTTCTTATACTAAGGCATCATCAATCTCATTACTTTAGTTTATCAAGCCTTCTCTCATACCAAGGCATTATCATTAACAAAGAGATTAGGGTTTTGCAAGATTTGGGATTCAATAACTTCATCATGCTTATATAATCACAATTATATATTCACATTCATGCAAGCATACAATTAAGCACATAGCAGGGTTTACAGTACTATCAATACATATCATTCGCTATTAAGAGTTTACTATGAAATAGCATAAACCATAACCTACCTCCACGGAAGACTAGTGATCAAGCAAGAATTTTCCAAAGCTTTCTTCTTCTTCTCGTTTCTCCTCTCTCAATTCGTTTCTCTTTCCCTCTCTTTGTTCTTTCTATTTTACTTATTCAACACTGTTTCTTTTACCCTAATTAGCATGTAACTAAGAATAAAAGATGGCAATAATAACCCACTAATTAACTTAAGGTTACCTCTTTTAACCCCCAAGTAATTAAACATATTAACCTTAACCCTCTAACTTTATAATTAAAGTAAGAATAGTCAACGTCCCTTAAAACATATAAAGAAATCCGACCCAGACTTGGATTACGCAGTCTGTGATGGCCCGTCGTGCCTGCGACGGTCCGTCCTGCAGGTCGTCGCAAAGTTCAGAGACTAGATTTCCACTAAAGAATCTGTGCACACCTGTGACGGTCCATCATGCCATTCCGTCACGAAGTTCAGAGACCCAATTTCCTTGAAGGGTCTGTGACGGTCCGTCGTGCCCACGACGGTTCGTCCTGCCAAGTCGTCACAAAGTTCAAAGAGTCGATTTCAGTACCCAATTTTCTGAATTTCTAAGTGTTTTGAAACGAGACCCTTCGACGGTCCGTCGTGCCCATGACGGTCCGTCGTGGGGTCCGTCGTCTCAGCCAGTTTTCCAGAAATAAAATCTGCTGCTCAAAACGACTAAATAGGTCGTTACAATAGATATCAATTTACTCATCGTTTGTCCTCGAACGATCACAAGAAGAAAAACAAGGGCGAGAAGGGGTACCTGAATCTTTAAACAGGTGCGGGTATCTTTCTCGCATATCAGCCTCCTTCTCCCAAGTAGCCTCTTCAACCGGTCGATTCTTCCATTGCACCTTGATGGATGCAATCTCCATTGACCTCAACTTGCGAACTTCTCTATCTAAAATATTAACAGGCTCCTCCTCATAAGACAAATTCTCATCAAGCAAAACTGAATCCCAACGGATAATGTAGTTTCCATCCCCGTGGTATCTTTTCAACATAGACACATGGAATACCGGATGTACTCCGGACAGCCCTGGGGGCAAGGCTAGCTCATAAGCCACCTCCCCTACTCGCTTAAGTACTTCAAATGGTCCAATGTACCTCGGGCTTACCTTACCTCTTTTACCAAACCGCACCACCCCTTTCATTGGCGAAACTTTCAACAAGACTTGTTCACCCTCCATGAACTCTAAGTCTCTAACCTTTCGATCTGCATATTCTTTTTGCCTACTTTGCGCTGCTAGAAGCTTTTCTTGAATAGATTTCACTTTCTCTATCGAATCCCTCAAAAGGTCAGTACCCCAGGGTCTAACCTCAAATGCATCAAACCACCCAATGGGAGACCTACGTCTCCTACCATACAATGCTTCAAATGGTGCCATGTGAATACTTGAGTGATAGCTATTATTGTATGAAAACTCCGCTAAGGGTAAGAAGCTATCCCAATGGCCACCAAAATCTATCACACATGCACGAAGCATATCTTCCAATACTTGAATCGTTCGCTCACACTGACCATCGGTCTGAGGGTGAAATGCAGTACTAAGGTCAACCTAGTACCCAATTCCGCATGCAACGTTTTCCAAAACTTAGAAAAAACTGCATACCTCTATCTGATATAATGGTGAGTGGAACCCCATGCAACCGAACCACTTCCGAAATGTAAAGTTTGGCTAACTTCTCTGCATTATAAGTCACCTTGATCGGAATGAAATGAGCAGACTTAGTTAACCTATCAACAATAACCGAAATAGAGTCATACTTACCCATTGTCTTTGGAAGACCAACCACGAAGTCCATTGCGATTCTCTCCCACTTCCATTCAGGAATGGGCATTCTCTGAAGTGTTCCTCCGGGCCTCTGGTGTTCATACTTTACTTGTTGACAGTTTGGACACTTGGTAATAAAATCAACAATAGCACGCTTCATTCTACTCCACTAAAAGTGTTACTTTAGGTCACGGTACATCTTGGTTGCACCCGGATGTATAGAATACCTTGAACTATGAGCCTCTGTCAGAATAGTGTTGATCAGATCATCGGCGCGAGGTACACATACCCTTCGCTTAATCCTCAAAATGCCTTCCTCGTCAATTGTTGCTTCTTTAGCCTCTCCTCGCAACACTTTATCTCGGATTCGGATCAATTTCTCATCATGAAAATGCTTTCCCTTAATCTTGTCAAGGAAGGAAGATCTTGCCTCCACACAAGCTAACAATCCTCTATTCTCATTTACTTCTAACCTAATAAGGTCATTAGCCAAAATCTGCACTTCTCTAGCCAATGGGCGTCTAAAAGCTTGCAATTGAGCTAGACTTCCCATGCTTCCCGCCTTTCTACTTAAAGCATCTGCCACAACATTCGCCTTACCCGGATGATACAAAATAGTGATATTGTAGTCCTTCAGTAGTTCCATCCATCTTCTTTGTCTCAAGTTCAAATCTTTTTGAGTAAAGACATAGTGTAGGCTACGATGATACGTATAGACCTCACATTAACCCCATATAAATAGTGCCTCCATTGAATTAATGCGAATACTACCGTGGCCAATTCCAAATCATGGGTCGGATAGTTACGTTCATGCACCTTTAATTGCCTTGAAGCATAAGCAATTACACTCCTCTATTGAATTAGCACTGCACCCAAACCAGAATAGGATGCATCGCAATAAACAATGAAGTTCTTACCCTCTATTGGCAAGGGAAGGATAGGTGCGGTAGTCAACAAAGTCTTGAGTTTCTGAAAGATTTCTTCGCACTCATCCGACCATACAAATGGAACATTCTGCTTAGTCAAGTTCGGCAATAGGGAAGCAATAGAAGAGAATCCCTTGACAAATAGGCGGTAGTAGCTACCTAACCCAACAAAGCTCCTTATTTCTGACACATTAGTAGGTCTTACCCAATTCTTCACTGTCTCAATCTTAGAAGGATCCACCATCACTCCATCCTTAGAAACCACGTGCCCCGAGAAGGACACTGCCTCTAGCCAAAACTCACACTTAGAGAATTTGGCATAAAGCTTTTTCTCCCTCAACATTTCCAATACAATTCTCAAATGCTCCTCATGTTCCTTCTTACTTTTAGAGTATATCAGTATATCATCAATAAACACGATCACAAAGAGATCCAAATATGGCTTAAAAATCCCGTTCATCAAGCTTATGAACGCAGCAGGGGCATTCATAAGACCAAAGGACAGCACTACAAATTCATAATGCCCATACCTAGTTCGAAAAGTAGTCTTTGGCACATCCGTTGCCCGTATTTTCAATTGATGATAATCGGATATCAAGGCAATCTTAGAGAAGACACAAGCACCTTGTAATTGATCGAACAAGTCATCAATGCGAGGAAGAGGATACTTGTTCTTAATAGTTACCTGTTCAACTGCCGGTAGTCTATGCACATCCGAAAACTCCCATCCTTCTTCTTCACAAACAAAACCGGAGCACCCAAGGAGATGCACTTGGTCTAATGAAGCCTTTGCTCAACATCTCTTGAAGTTGGGCCTTTAACTCTCTTAACTCCGCGGGAGCCATTCTATAAGGGGGTATAGAAATGGGCAAGTACCCGGTTCAAGATCAATACAAAAGTCAATATCCCTATCCAGTGGCATACCAGGAAGATCTGCATGTAACACATCCCAAAACTCATGGACTACCGAAACCGACTCAATCGAAGGTACTTGGGTAGTGTCATCCTTGAGATGTGCCAAGAAAGCTAAGCACTCTTTACTAACCATTTTCTTAGCACACAGAAAGGAGATGATACGCACCGGATTGGAAGTGTAGTCACCCTCCCATACTAACGGATCTGTCCCAGGCTTGGCTAACGTCACAGTTTTAGCATTACAATCCAAGATCGCAAATTGCGGAGAAAGCCAAGTCATACCCAGAATTACATCAATGTCAACCATTTCTAAGATAACAAAATCTACATAAGTGTTGCTCCCCACAAAATTTACCAAACAAGACCTATATACCTTTTCAACTACCACAGACTCACCCACCGGAGTAGAAACACGAATAGGCATGTCAAATAATTCACAATGTAAATTTAGACCATTAGCAAATGAGGAAGATACATATGAAAATGTGGATACGGGATCAAACAATACAGAAGCCATGCAATCACAAACAAGAAGATTACCTGTGATGACAGCATCAGATGCCTCCGTTTTAGACCGCCCAGGGAAAGCGTAACAATGGGCCCTATCGTTTGTCTATCCGTTGCCCCTACCATGTTGTGATTTAGTGGCTCCTGTTTTCCCATCACCTCGGCCGTTTTGGTGACCACCATTACCTCGACCACCACGTCCTGCAGAATAACGGCCTCTACCATGACCACCTCTACCTCTAGCTATTGGGGGTCTATAACTCAATTTTGGCCAATTCCTCCTAATATGTCCACTCTCCCCACATCCATAACACTCTCTAGAGTCAAGCATAGGTCTCTCAGAGAAGTGTTGATCGGTCTGAGGTGGACCCCCAACTACAGTTTGTAGTGAAGACTGAATTGGTCGAACTGAGTAACCTCCAAAACCCTGTCCTCTAGAGTAAGAACCATTAAACTCACCTCTGTTTCGAAACCTTTTTGATGTCGATGCCATTGTGAAGTCATCTGGCTTCACTCCTTCCACCTCTACCACGAAGTCTACCACTTCTTGGAAGGATTTTGCCGTAGCCGCAACCTGTAAGGCTGAAATCCGCAACTCTGACCTCAACCCCTTCACAAAACGGCGAATCCGCTCTTGTGGACTGAAACAAAGTTGGGTGGCATATCTGGATAGTGCATGAAACTTAGCCTCATATGCAGTAACCGACATCCTACCTTGCTCTAGGCTTAAGTATTCATCTCTTTTCATATCCCTCAAAGTCCGTGGGATATACTTCTCCATAAACAAGCTAGAGAATGATGCCCAAGTCATAGGTGTTGCTTCTGTCGGTTGACACTCAACATGTGATCGCCACCACATTTTCGCGTTCCCCTGAAACTGATAAGTTACAAACTCAACACCAAACCGTTCTACTATACCCATCTTGTGTAGTAGCTCATGACAATCAACCAGAAAATCGTACGCATCCTCAGATTCAGCACCCTTGAAGACTGGAGGTTTCAATTTTAAGAACTTACTGAAAAGTTCATGTTGATCATTTGTCATTATGGGCCCTGTAGTCAACCAAGGAAAAGTCCCTTTTTCCAATGAGGCATCCATACGGGGAGCCCCAGTAGCGGCATGTCGTACCTCTGAAACCGGAGGTGTTGGTGCAGAAAACACTGGAGGTGCCTGACCCTGATAAGATAATCCGCTAAGATAAGCAAGAATGTGATTGATCATCTCTGGGTAGGTTGGGGTGGCAATTCCTCATTTTGCACTTGTTCATTCTCCCCTTCCTCACCCTCTCTTACCACTTCCTCAGTCAGTGGAGGAGTTACCGCCCTAGTACCTGATGGGCTAGGTGATTGTCCTCTTCCTCTAGAGGACGTCCTCCCACGACCTCTTCAACGACCTCTTGCCGCTACTCTTCCTCGAGCCACAACCCCAGTGGCTGGCTCACACGTTTCTTGTCTTGCCAGTGTTGGTGTTGGCGCAGCCGTTACTCTAGTTCTAACCATCTGCGAAATAGAGTGAAGATGGTCAGATACCAATTTGTATCACCTAGATACCAATTGTGTTCAAGTAGTAGCACGAAAGAAAGAAAGAAAGAATGGAATTTTCCTGAAGTCTTATAGCCTCTCAAAGAAAAGTAATGGCGTCCCCCTACCGTTCCTTAAGACTCTACTAGACTCGTTCTTGTGTGATGAGACCAACGAACCTAATGCTCTAATACCAAGTTTGTCACGACCCAAAACTGAGCCGCGACTAAAAATGTCTAAGAAGCTAAAAAAAAATAAAAGCTAGTCCATGCCCAAAGCTCAAGGCATCAAGACTTGAAGAAGAAGATCCAGTCCAAGCTAGAAGCATTAGCTCACCCTGAATTTCCGATGTAGTGAAGACTGGCTAGAATTAATGTTGAGTCGAAGACGACGGCACGTTTGCTGCACTCCACAAATACAAAGAAGAAAACATAAAAGTAGGGGTCGGTACAAAACACGGGTACTGAGTAGATATCATCGGCCAACTCAAAATAGAAGACATTATATACCAAGTAATATCATAAAATCAACTATGATACTCAACATGTAGCAACAACAAGTACTATATCATTAACAATTACCGTCAAGTTCACACATGAGGACTCAAGCCTCAATACAATACTCATTTGGGGATTAGATTCATTAGATTGAGTATATTAGCATCTTTCAAGATTCATTATCCATATTCCTCTTGTTTCGGTAGGTGACACTCCGCTCACTCATTAATCTCTATTCCTCTTGTGTCGGTACGTGACACTCCGATCCCCTACTATTATGTGTCGGAACGTGACACTCTGATCCCCTAAATCTACATGTCGGTTCGTGACACTCGATCCCCTAAATCTACGGGTTAGTTTGTGACACTCGATCCCTTAAATCTACGTGTCGGTTCGTGACACCGGATCCCCTAAATCAACGTGTCGGTTCGTGACACCCGATCCCCTAAATCTACGTGTCGGTTCGTGACACCCAATCCCCTAAATCTACGTGTCAGTTCGTGACACCCGGTCCCCCTAATACTACATGTCGGTTCGTGACACCCGATCCCTTAATTCTATGTGTCGGAACGTGACACTCCGATCCACTAATCTCATTCTATCAATTCATCAAGCCTTCTCTTATATCAAGGCATCATCATTCTCATTATTTTAGTTCATCAAGCCTTTTCTTATATTAAGGCATCATCAATCTCATTACTTTAGTTTATCAAGCCTTCTCTCATACCAAGGCATTATCATTAACAAAGAGATTAGGGTTTTGCAAGATTTGGGATTCAATAACTTCATCATGCTTATATAATCACAATTATATATTCACATTCATGCAAGCATACAATTAAGCACATAGCAGGGTTTACAATACTATCAACACATATCATTCGCTATTAAGAGTTTACTATGAAATAGCATAAACCATAACCTACCTCCACCGAAGACTAGTGATCAAGCAAGAATTTTCCAAAGTTTTGTTCTTCTTCTCGTTTATCCTCTCTCAATTCGTTTCTCTTTCCCTATATTTGTTCTTTCTATTTTTCTTATTCAAACCCTCTTTATTTTACCCTAATTAGCATGTAATTAAGAATAAAAGATGGCAATAATAACCCACTAATTAACTTAAGGTTACCTCTTTTAACCCCCAAGTAATTAGACTTATTAACCTTAACCCTCTAACTTTATAATTAAAGTAGGAATAGTCCAAAACGTCCCTTAAAACGTATAAAGAAATCCGACCCAGACTGGGATTACGCTGTCTGTGATGGCCCGTCGTGCCTGCGAGGGTCCGTCCTGCAGGTCGTCGCAAAGTTCAGAGACTAGATTTCCACTAAAGAATCTGTGACGCTCCGTCACGCCTGTGACGGTTTGTCCTACCATTCTGTCACGAAGTTCAGAGACCCAATTTCCTTGAAGGGTCTGTGACGGTCCGTCGTGCCCACAACGGTCCGTCCTGCCAAGTAGTCACGAAGTTCAGAGAGTCGATTTTAGTACCCAATTTTTAGAATTTCTAAGTGTTTTGAAACGAGACCCTGCGACGGTCCGTCGTGCCCATGACAGTCCGTCATGGGGTCCGTCGTCTCAGCCAGTTTTCCAGAAATAAAATCTACTGCTCAAAACGACTAAACAGGTCATTACAGAGGTGCCCAGATCAGTTCTCGTTTATGAGGTCTTTCCAACAGGATTTAGATACTCAAGTGAAACTTAGCACCACTTTTCATCCTCAAATGGAATTACAAGAGAATCTCACAATGAAAAACCTAGAGGATATGTTAAGAGCTTGTTTTAGTGACATCAAGGGTAATTGGGAAGATAACCTACCGTTGATAGAGTAATTCTAAAATAATAGCAACCATTCAATTATTTTTATGGTACCATTTGAAGAACTCTATTATAGAAGATGTAGGTCTGTGATTGGTTTGTTTGAGGTAGGTGAGTCTTCTCTCCTTGGTCCGGCTATAATTTATGAGGTATTGGAAAATGTTCGGATGGTCAGGAATAGGTTGAGAACGACCTATAGTCGGCAAAAGTCTTATGCCGCCAATTGAAGAAGAAACCTTGAATTTTAAATAGGTAGTTTGGTCTAGTTTATGATTTCCCCAATGAAAGGGGTTATGAGGTTAGATAAAAAGAGGAAGCTTAGTCCCCGGTTTGTGGATCCTTACGAATACTGAAAGGGTTCAGGAAGGTCCCTCATGACTTGAAACTACCAAGTGAATTAGCCTCGGTTCACCCGATATTTCATGTCTCCATGCTCAAGACAATTATTGATTACATGATATCTATTCTCCTGATCGGAAGTTTGTGAGTGGCGGACAACCTTTCTTATGAAGAGGTTCCCGTTGAAATCCTAGATCATCCATTCAAGAAATTGCCGAATGAAGAGGTTCCCTCTGTAAAATTTCTACGGAGAAATCATCTAGTTGAGGGAGAAACATGTGAGGACGAGGCCGACATGAAGTTCCTCTATCCTCATCTTTTTCCTCTTACTCCTAGTCAAAGGTGAAATTAGCAGTTCTTCTTAAAATAATATTATCAATAATATTGAACTTGGTTTGCTTAGATAGTATGTACATGTCATTGAAAAGGTTCATGCCTAAATTGAGTTTTCATGAAGGTTGTTCTTATGGCTAAATTACACTTGCGTGTAGGGTATTATATGTATTTTTTATGAGAATGATAGTAAGCATGTCTAATGATGCTTGAAAGGAAAAATTGCATGGTAACTCTTTAATGATGACCAATGTTGAGCTCATGTTGATATTGAGAAGGTAGTTACTCATAATGTGATATGAAATTTTGATCTCTTATTTGTCACGCCATGCAATTACACACTAAAAGAAGGAAGCACTCTTGAGTGATGTCAATGCGTACTTGACCCTTCACAGTCTTGTACAAGCCTCTTAACTATCATTCTTTACATAAGATATGAAAAGTAGTGCGGATATAAAACTTTTCACAACATTAATATAATAAGAAACTATATATTAAAAATACTATGAATAAGTATCTTCGTCACAAGCAACTTAAAAACAAAACATAAATATCTAAAGGTCAAGGACATTTACATATGATGAAAGTACATAATAAGTTTTTTACAAGTTTAAAAAGAGAACAAAAGAGACATAGACTATGTCCTCAAATATATCAGGACATACCGAGTATTGAGAGAGTCAACTTCCCTAGATTGCATTCTAAACTTTCACTTTCCTCAAACCTATACTAATAGAGTATATGGGGTAAGTAAAAACATTGTACTGAGTATGGGATAATGCAAAAACATGCAAAATAGTACATTTTAGTAGAAATAACGCATTCATGCTAATTAAGTAAAACCTTAATGAATATAAGAATAAAATAACATATAAATCTTCATTTGGTACATAAGTTGAAACTTTCATTATTTTACCCCAAAAGTGCACTTTACAATGAACTCAAGAAACCTTAAACTCATTTCTTACTAACTCACAGTTAACTCATTTCACTAGAAGTTTCCTTTCCAAGGTTATCCTATGTCTCACGAAGGTGAGGCATGAAAAAACCGCCTATATAGTCCCTTGAACCCTCACCTGAGAGATCTATAAGACTACCCATTATAAGCTTACTTTGCATGCGTAACAAGTCATTACTCTACACCAAAACAGTAGTGAAACATACTTACATTTAAGGACTTCACATAAGTACCCTTCTCCAAAGACAACCCCCATGTTACACATAGAGAAATGTGAAAGTAGCATCCCATCCTACTACTCCCACCATGTTCTCCTGGAAGATTACCTTAGATTAGGCACAATACATTCATCATTCATAAAATTCATCATACAAGCGATAACCTTACTATGCTTTCTTGAAATTAGACACAAAGTAACATTTAACATCCCATTCATACATATGATATAAAGACACACCAAGACTCCCTCCAAATGTCTACTTGTGCAAAGAATAGATGGAATCACATACCACCACCCACACTAAGTAGTACACCCTTTAGAATACTTAGTTCATTAAATTCTTTTGTGGGGGCTAGCTTTACCCAACATATATCATGAGAACTAAACAAGGAATCCCGATACTAACCCTTACCGGATGAAGGATTCCCACTTTCCTAGGGTAGGTCATTCTTGAGAATTTACATGGATGCTCCATTAGTTACTCTTATGCGGGCACATATTCATGGGATTGGGAGATTGCTAAAAATTATCTCATTCTCTATTAACGAGGATTTTTTATTTCAAGGGGTATATTGGATGAATCATCTCTACTATCAAAGTATATTCGCCCCCTCTTCAAATCCTCCCGGTGCTAAGCATAACTCTCCCAAAGAGTATTAAGCACTCATGAATAAAGGTCAAGGTATAAACAATTCTACACAATTTCTCAACTCACGAAGAGTGTTAATCCTCCCACCTATCTTAGAAATATCTTGGGATTGAAGTTTCTACTAAACACTTCATCTCAACTAACTAAGAGAATCCACCACAAAACACCACGTCTTCAAACTATAGGGATAGTAGGGATGGTATATATACTTCATCTCTACTCAAGAACATGTCCACCCTAAAATCATCCCTTCACATTTATTAAATTCATTCATTCAAGGTGTATGGGTGTAAATGTGAGCACACCTTTTATATAAACACCATTTTCATAACCTTGACTCCTAAACATGCTCATACCCATAATAATCATATTTCACAAACTAGTATGCTTAAAATTTCTATTTACTTCACTTAAACATAATCTATATGTGAAAACCCTTAAAATTGATATGATAAATAAAACTTTCTGTGTCTAGAATGCCTACAGTTAGACTTGGGTTCACACGAATTGATGCGCGCAGAACAAGATATCAAAACCCTTATGTAAGAAAATACAACTAACTTGAGGAATTACTTGAGCTATGAATGGTTGGGTCCATCCATGTAGGGCTCTCGAATATGAAGATTTACTCAAATAACTCTTTAACAGACTTAAAAAGGGAAACTCATAGTTTTGGAGATTCTAGGGGTAAAATGGTCTTTTTCTAGGCTATGGTTAGTATCGTAATTACCCTAAATATATAATAAATTATTTATGTAATAGGTTTGAGGGTCATTTTGGGTAGAGAAGGCCGAAAATGGGCTCTTGAAGTGAAGTCTTGCTCCACCCATGTTCGAACCTAGGTGGAAGCAATGAATAAAAGTTGTTTTTATTTAAGTTGTTAAATTAATGTTATAAATTAATAATTATTATTCATTATATGATTTAAAATAAAAGGGAAATATTATTTGTTATTTAATAAAACCTTATTTGACTAAGTCCTAAACTAGACTACTAAGCTTAATAAAACTTTCAGTCTGTCACGTCTATTTGTCAACTTTGATGTTCAATCTCTCTTTTTTTAACGATTCTCTCTGAGAAATAACTTCAACAACAGTAGGTTAATCAATGTTCTTCACACTTTAAGAACTCACAAATGAAAATTATAACAAAACAACTAATCATTCACGTAGGCAAAGAGAAGGTTATTCGTCAAGTTTGGTGTTGAACTTTTGGTGTTGGACGTGTGTTTGGATAAGTTCTTTGGGCATAAAGTCGAGGTTTGACCGTAAAAAATGTATGGGTTCTCTTCTCTCTTTGTCCCTTTCAAAAGAGACCCCTTATGGTTCTGAAGAATCTATTCCGAAAACTAGGGTTGTTCCCCATGGCATGTCCCTATCACTAGCTCCCAATTATTCTTAGGTTGGGTATGTTTGTTGGTAGATATTAGGTGTTTGTTGTGTTTTTGTGACAAATATGTTCGTGAATGTATGTTTGAAATTGTATGAATGAAAACCCATGTTTCAGACCTATGTGAAAGAGTGTGAAAAAAGTGAACTATGATCCATAGCCTTCGGGTTTAAGGCTCAAAAAAATGATGTATTACGATTGTAGTTTGACATTCGCAAACATAAGTAAATCGTGATGTTTATATGAAATGTTATGTTGTTGAATTCAGTGAGAAACTCTTGGCTAAATGAATGCATGAAAATGCACGTAAAATGTTATAAATGAACCATGAAGTTTCCCTAAGAACTAGCATGTAACTCGTTGAAAAAGATGCTGAATAATTTCATAAAAATTTCCGGCCGCAATTGATGAATTTTGGTCGGGTTAAAATGATTTACAATTTTATGAAAAATGATTAAAAAGAAGTGAGGTCACTGAGGGTCGAACCCGTGAACTCACCATGTTAAAAATCATAAAAATAAAGAAGTAAAAAGGAATGTGGTAAAGAAGATTTGAACAATGGTTTTGCGCTAGAAAATGATGTATGAAAATTGGAAATGAGAGGAGTGGGATTCGTACCCACAACCTCTTGGTCAAGCATAAGGAAAAATGAGAAGAAAATAAATGTTAGGTGTGGGGATCGAACCCACGAGCTACAGGAAGTAAAGGAGAATAAAAAATGAGGACAAAAGAAATGTCAGTAATGGACAATTTCAAGAAAAATAAAGTGAGGATGTGGGGATTTGATCCCACAACTATATGGTCAACTCGATTCAGTCATGGAAAATAAATAAAAAAATAAAAGGGGGTTGTGGGGGTTCGAACCCACAACCCCTTGCCCAAGAAATAAAATTTTCAAAGGATAGAAATAAAATGGAAATGTTGATGTTGGAGATTGATCTAGGGTCCCAATTTCATATGGACTGAAACTAAATAAAAAGAAAAATGTAAAGTTTTGTCCAAGGGACTTGAAACAGGGTTCCCTTGCCTAATTCCATATTGATACATATGTCATACGTGAATTAAATATTAAAGAATAGTGCTGCCTACTTAGATCAAAATCGAGATCTTGGCATACATAAACGATGCATAAGTCTTGTACCACATAATCTTAAGAAGATATGCCATTTAAACGAACTATGAACGAAGGCTCATGGCTTGTATATATAGACCCATAAGTCTATCATACGCTTAACAATAACTGAACCTAAGATTTATCGAATGAAATGATCTAACCCTAGAGGGGTTAAGTAATAATGTAAAACACAATGAATGGCCATGTTCATTGGCACATGATAAATTGAAAAGTGAAATAATGAAATGATGAAACCCTATAAGGGTTATGTAAAAGTGTGAAATACACTAAATGGCCAAGTGCATTGGCATATGATGAAATGAAAATTAACATAAAAAGGGGTGAGTAATTATGAAGAGCAAATGTGATAATGTGAATGAATATGGTGACAACATGATATGAGGCTTATGTAAAAGATCTATATAATATCAAATGATCCTAAGTAAATATTACAAAAATGTACTCATCTATGAGAATGTAAAGTGAATGAAGAGACCATTCTCTGTGAACACTCTAATGAAAGTATTGAGAATAATATACACTTAATACTAATGATGCGATGAGAAATCAGCTATTGAGCTATGATGTCCTCAAACTAGAATCCAACTTCCATAACGTATGGGTTGAATGTAATGGAACTTTTTACTAAACAACAATACAATCGTTATGAGCGTTGATGCCTTATTTCGGGAAGGGCGGAGGTTCAAGTAACTCTCATGAAATGAGATTGTCCGGCATGCGGGGTATGGGTCTCCTTATATCTCATAGTCTTTGAACCTATACTGCTAATATAGGGATCTCGCTGGGTTTAATTCCCATATACGCTAGCATGTTTTGGGTCACATTGGCCGGTGATTCCACCTCTTTTTGGTTTGGGGGAGACACTATAATTCATGATTCTAACATGATCTATATCGGTTAAAGTTAAACTTCCCAATGAATTAATGAGAACAACCTCAAATGATGCATATAACAAAATGAACGATAGCAAAACTGTTATGATAGGATAAACAAAAGGTTAGCTAGACTCAAGTAATTAGTCGAGGTTATTGTTGATCATTGCAGTGCATTCACGATGAGTGTCTTAAACTACATCCTAGCTATAACTGGTGTTTACACTAGCTTATGAATGAATGAAATGACGTATGTATGAATGAATGAAGAAGACTTTGTGTTTGTTAGACAAGGTTCCTTAGTTGAGATCCCATATGTTGAGCCCTCATTTTTGGGAAGTCTTGATGTCAAGTACATGCTTCCAAGGTCTCATGGCATATGAATGAATTATATGAAAAATGTTATGTTTAATATGTAATATTTTATGTGGTACGTCCAAGATGTTGTGTGTTTTGTGCAATATGATAAGTATGATTATGAATGTTACTCTCATGGAATAACTTTCCTTATCCAAATTTGAAAAGTTCATTCACTTTCGTATTCACAATTTTGAAATGTCACTAACATTACTAATCCAAATTTGACAAGTCCACTGACTTGACTTTCCATAATCATGTTGTAAGGAAAGTGCTATTCTTGCTCATGCATGTCGTTGGTGTGTGCTTGCATATACCATACTTAGTACAAATGTGTACTAACCCCATAAATTCTACAATTTTTAGGTGCAGGCACAAGTGGACGCTAGAGATTACATATTGACGTTGAAGTTATCCGGACGTGGAGCTTTCATTCGGACTTCGTAGTCCTTAATGTATTCGAGGATGTCTATCGTTATTATCTAGCTTAGATTTAGGCTATAGCTAGTGGAGAATGTTCACCACTAGTGGTTTTTTCAACTTTTGCATAGACATTGTTCATGACACCAATTTTATTATACTAGTGCAATTCACATGTAACAATCCATAACACCACACATGATTAGTAAACACTTCATGAGACCACAAACCTTAGCATTCAAATCATACCTCAACATAACAGATAAGGACAACTCCATTCATATCCATAATGTTCGTCATATAGAAATTAAGACTCACATAGTGCATATACAAATAAGACTGTATTACATAGACTCATACAAAGCACATCTTCATGACAAATACACAAATACTACCATGCCATGTACAAAGACATAATCATAATCATACACATTAGGTCACCTTGCTAGGACTTCATAAGGAGATACTTGTCAAATGTATAGATTGGTTCATTAGTTCCACCCATACTAAGTAACCTCCATTAATTCCTCCTAGATAGGATTTTATTCATTTACTTTCATTGTCCATTTTACTTTACAAAAACTATAGTCTTAACCGACACTAAGACCATAGGTGCTAAACGTTGAATTTGGTTTTGTAGAGACTTACACCAATTGATGGTGTTTTGACCGAGCAAAGGTAAAAAACTAAAACATGCTAACATACTAAATAATATCACATTGCTATATCCTATGTGGCAAGCATAGTTATGGAACTTGGAGCTACATGTGAAAACTCTTTTTATTCCAAGATGGGGCATTATGGTTATTGAAATATGGAAACATCCATCTAACACCCTTTTGGGTCATGAGTCTATCCACCCCACGAGGTTTATGTTGACCTAATCCCACATTAGGAAGGGACACATTGATATTTCAAGTTCACTCGGTGCTAAGGTAAGTTCCCTTTATTGAAAAATCATTATTACATTACTTTATAAAATATAGGCTTAGGAGATTAATCCCCTTATATGGTTTACTCATAGGTCATAGATGAAAGTTCATCAACATAAATAATGAGAGAAAATTCTTTCACATGGAAATAGCATAAGTATTAGAACTATCTAGTTTTTGATACACTTGAGCACACTTTTCAAGGCTCCCTAATTTAGTAGATCATCATTCATGTCTGTCTATACATGTATGTGAGCAAACCTTTCACATAACACATAATATCACACATGTTCATATATCAATGGATAAGTCTATATGTGTACCTTAATCATATAAACACTCCAAGACACTATGCACATTCATACTTCATCATATCGTATACATAACATCATAGCATATAAGTCATATTTATAACATGTTTATACAATCCTATGCATTTCCTTAGAAGTCCAACAAAGGAACTATACCATCAAGGCTCACACGTGCAATGCATAGTAAAACTCCAATACCCTTTCCTATGCTATTACATCTATCAAGTCATCCTAGTGAATGAAACAACATACAACATCATAGAATGGTTATCATAGTATAAGACTCATTTATTTAAGAATTACAATATTCTTACCGTAATCTTTAGTCTTTCTGCACTTATCTCAGATTTACATCACATATAACATTATAGGACCTCATCATAGGCAGCAAGTATATATAACCTTAACATAGCCATTTACATGCTCAAAACAACAGTAATATCACCTAGATTCACACCAACAGAATAAGACTAGGCACAAGTTATACACCTATTGATCATCATAATCACTACTTGATTTACTCATAAATTTACCTTCAAGGACATGTTGAACACATATATAATGATAATAAAGTAAACACCGCCACTCTAGGTTCATTATACCACAAAATGCCATTCAAGGCTTTAACAACAACATTAATATAGAAAAGAAGAGGGATGAGCCATTCTTACCAATTTCTAACCCTTAGATCTTCACAGATCTATACACCTTGTTTATAAAAAAATAATATATAGGGAACTATTTAAATGTACTTTAAGCATAGAACAAACCATGTACAAGTCGCTACACGATCAAGATACAATTAGTGCAAAACATTAGCATTGTTCTAGAGAAAAGATAGGAATAGATCATGAATCGATTTTCCTAGTTTGTTTATCAATTAATATTTATTGATAATTTAGATGTATGGCAGTAGCCAAAGAAATCTTTACCAAAACGAGATCCTACTACGATTGCCAATAAAATCGAATTCACTGTGAGTATGCTTTATTCTAGGAAATAATGGAACATAAATCCAAATAGGTTAATCCTATTCAACTATCATGCATTTATCCACATTACATCTTCACATACAATTCCAGATCCCATTACATTGTAGGAAATAAATATGGACAATTAATAAGTATCGATTCATATAACAACTAATCTAACGTAAAGATCAGAAGTTACAATTCCATACACAAGAAAATTCTAGTTTAATTCATGAAATCCTTCTTTATATTAATCATACAATATTCATATCCAAAATTCAATCATGATATTAACTTTAAAAAGTAGATACAACAACCTTAACATTATCGAAATCCACTTTTATACAATTAAGGACCCACGTTATAGTGATCACATTGATTACTAGTCTAGGCATGTTCAAACCTTCAAACGTTGATCCACATGGATCCTTAAACAACAATTCATGTAATTAACAGTATATATAACAACTTAATCGTATTAGAATCATAATTCAACTGATAACAAGTGAAGATCACAAAGCCCATGTAAGGACAAAATTGATATATGGAGGGATCATGGGTTCATTATGCATTTGGATTAAAATCACAATCAAAATAATACATTAACATCAATTAATAATGATTTCACCATTTAAAACGTTTTTAGAAAGAACACATGGATAGATTTAAGATAAAGAACTCTGATCATATTTCTCTTGGAAAAGATTGAGATTGATTCTCTAGATGGAAGGATAACTAGACATGAAGGATCACCATACCTTTATCTACATGAAGACCTCTTAAACTTGGTGAATAAGCCATAGTAATCCATGCTCGAAGTTGTTCTTGAGCTTCACCAAAAATGGAGGTTTCTAGGGAGAAGATTCTTGGAATGAATGGTTTATTTCGTGTAGATGGGATTTGGAATGGGTTTTTTCACGTGTTTGATCCCTTATATACACCCAAATATAGGTAAATTAATAAACTACAGTCAGGTTAGGACGTGAGGTGAATTTCCATTCACCCCTTAAATAAGACAGTTGCAAGGCACTGTGGCAGGCCACCATCGACTGGCTGTTGGTTAATTAACTAGTTGTTGGTCAATTGACTGTCCATATGTGGCTTCGTCCAATTGGAGCTTGGGCTATTTTTTTGTTGAGACTTTACCAGGATAAGTTTCCATCGAGGAGACAACAAAAATGGTTGTTGGTCCACCAACTGTCCGTCGTTTGGCTCGTTGATTGAAACATCCAAGGTAGTGTCTTCAACAGCTTTGGGTCGTTCTTGTGGTCCCTTTTGCGGGGTCCTTTAGAAGTCTTACCCGGATGTTTTCAACATAAATATAACCTTTAAAATATTTTCACCTTCCACATTTTTACATAATATTCAAAATACTATTTTACCCTTTATCTTAATTCTTAAAATCTTTTCAAACCTCCTCCCTAGAATAATTAGTTTTTTTTACCTAATAGATTTATTACAATGTAGTACAATATGCCAAAACTCAAAAATTAAAATGTTATTAAACAACAACAAACAATATAGTATAGACGAACATTGTATTTACCATACAATACAGTACAATAGAGTATAATACAACACAATACATTTTGAAACGATGAGTAACAATGATCCAAACAATGTGTTAAGGGCTAGCTTTCGAACGTCTTCGACGTTTCACCACAAAAATTCATGAAACTCCATATATTGTTTAAAAACATAATTCTAATTCATTTAGCACTTCATAAGATCATGACAAACGTTTATATTAACACACATAGACACGTGAGGCACATAAGTGACTAGTCGTTGATCATCTTGGTCGTCTTGTGACGTTTGACTTCCAAATCACCTCATACTTTACACAATGCCTTTAAACCATATTATAATTAATTTTAGGACCTTAGAACATTAATACAAAAATGTTAGGCTCTAGAAACCCTAAATAATTTTGTGGATCTTAAAATGATAATGAAGTGTGTCTTATATTCGTAGATCTGTGTCGCTTACTTGATACGTGAGCAATGTGAATATAACTTCTTGAATTATAGACTGAAGCACTTTTTTCATGAATTTATACTTCTTGTTGGTTATCTTGAATGAGGTTAAGAAGGTCATTTATTAGGAACCCTCTAGAAAGAAGATTATGATATCCTTAAAGTTTAAAGCCTTTCTGGTATCCATCTCGTGTGAATGACGGACATAGGGTTCGTTGGATTGAATGCAATGATTTCATTCTTAGGAAATTCATTAAGCTATATTCTTTACCATTGTAGGTATCCTTATAAGATCCTTTTTTGTATAGTGTATTGTAATTTGGTTATGAACAAGATAGGGTACCTCTTCATTTGCTCCTTTATTTTATTATTCTATAAGAACAAAGGCTAGAACAAAGTGAGTATGATTGGTTAGTATCTATAATTAAGATGGAGAGAAGAGTACAAAGGAAACCCTTGATATTCCTTAACCTAGTTCCTACATGGGTTGTGTCTTAGTTCTACCATTGGCAAGTAAAACACCCTCTATAGGAGTAGGGTTGACTCCGGATTCCATTCCTTGATCGTATAGTATATGTCGGTTATTGCATATTATAATCATGTACGATACACGCTAGTGTTGGATAATTTCTATGAAGTTTAGGTGGTGCAATGGGACACTATCAAGACATTGCACGAGTAGGCTTTGAAGATATTTGTATGTAGGTTCCCTAAGTGTTCCGCAGGTCTTATCCAAGACCATTTTATGAATGTCCTTGTTGTTGAATGTCTCCTAAGTCGTCTAATAAGCATAGTGACCAAAGCTAAATTCATGGAATGAAAATGTACTTATCTAGAGTATCTTTGACGATTGCTTAGGTAGACTTCCAGAGTTTGTATGGGAGGTCTCTTCATGTCTTACTTAGGTAAGCCTTGCAGTAATTCAAGGTAGGAACATAAATAAATGAAATGGTAATAATCATATCTTAGATAGTCTTTATGATCTCTCTGGTGTGTGTGAAGGGGTTTTATGGGCGGTCACTTCAAATCCCACTTAAGTAAGCCTTAGAATTACCTTCAATAGGAGGGTCTCATGGTTTTGTAAATTGAAGTGATATTGATGTTAGATGGTGGAATGTGACTATATGTGATTATGTTGACTTCATGTGATTTATAATATTTATTTTATTATGTTTTACTCTAAAAGACCATGTTTTATACAAATGTCCTTTTAGCATGATTTTATTGCACCACACTATACTTAGTAAATTCTAATGTACTAATTTTAATTTTTTTCTATCTCTATAGGTGTAGGTGGTATTTAAGAGGAGTCTTGAAGCGGAAGCTCGGATTAGTCTTCATTCTAGAAAATGTTTGTATGTCCTTACTACATTCAAGGAAATTATGATTTTTTGTTTTCCTTATTGAAAGAATTGTATTAGACTTAGATATTTCTATATGTTGAAGTATGGTTAGTATCCCAAGATATTCGTGTGACTAAGATTGTGACTTTGAGACTTAGCCTTTATTGATGATTTTCAATAAAAGAGATGTTTTGAATTATTATAATTTTGTGTGAAATATTTTAATTCCGCACTACTTTTCTTCAATGTATGAAATGAATGATGTAAAAGGTCTTGTACAAGACCTTTGAGAGTTCAAGTATTCCTAGTTGAGATTCGACAATATCATATCTTCTAGGGTGTACTCTCATGTCGTGACAAAGTTGGTATCAGAGCATAGTTATGACGTAGTGCTTAGGAATCTGAAGTCTCATTAAAGCCATGTCTAGTAGAGTCTTGTTCATCTGTGTAATTCGCGACACATCTATGAGTGAGAGGCTATAGGATGATAGAGTTTCACTTTCTATATCAATCTTTTGTCATGCTGGTAAAATTGAGTTTATAAGTATCAGCCGAGGGCGAATGTAGTCCAAGTGGGGGAGAATGTAACACTTCTAAGAAGACTTAGTTGAAACTAAAGCCTTACATGTTTGTTATGATGTTATAAAGATTTAAAAGGTTTATAATGATGTTTTGATGTTGTGTCGAAAGTTAAAAGGTGTTTGAAGGTAAAACTTCTGAGAATGTTCATGATGTTCGAGAGATATGCCTTTGAGACGTTCTTGTACATTTAGGTGTGTCTTTGCATATTTTACGTTTTTGTTTCTGTTTAAATTGATTTTAGAGGTTTCTAACATGTATACAAATATATTTAATTTTTAAACATCCGGGCGTGACTTTTCAAGGACAAACATAAAGGTCATTGAGGAGGACCTAACTGTATCCAAAAACTGTAAAAAACCAGACCAACCAAGGGAGGCAATCGAAGCGCCCCATCTATGTAGGGCGTGGGTTGAGACTTATAATAGGGATACTTGGCTCCCCTTTGGAAGTCTCTGACCCAATCAACGGTTTCCAATACGGCCTGTCGATCGGTTGACGCCTTGTAGGTGGACCTGTAGATAGTGACTTACAGAATTTCCTGTTGGATCTCGATACGCACAAAGGTGTTTTGGGAATTTCACCTAGTTTCCTAAAAATTAGATGAGTGGTTCCATTAGGGTATTTTTTGTAATTAATTTGTTTTATAAGTCTTGAGAACTAAGATAAAATAGATATTACAAAATCAAAACCCAAGATCCCTAAAAAAAACTCGCTAGAACACCATGAAAGATTGAAGGGAGATTGGTGCTTGAAGCTTAATTACTCAATGAAATTTCTATAAATTTCGTGTCTTAGAATAAGCTAAGGTATGGTTTACATCCTTGAATAACTTTTATTCAAGGATCTAGTCATCAAAGTGTTTCTCGAAGACATTCTCAAAGTATGAATTTCTATATTGAAGTCTAGCCATGGGTTCTTGCATAAACGTTCTGAATCAATGTATTATTATTGAGTTGATGTTAATTTGATAATGTTAGACTAAGAAATCCATGATTCCATGCAAACCATGAATTCCTTATTTTGACTATATTATGGGTGACTTGATTTGGTCTCATAAGCACTGATTTAATTTGTAGTTTCATTAGGGCTATTAAATTAAGAAACAATTATGTTAGAATTTTATGTAGGATGTCATAAATTGATTAATTCATATTTTATTATCTTGGATAATTGTATAATGTGATTATTGGGTTGGATTGGATACAATGGCCATTAATAAGAGACATTGTTTATTGAGTAGCTTAAATTAACTATGTATTGAAGTTGTGAGATTGTTATGGTGGTATGTTTATCTAATCTTATCTATATTGTTTAGTATAGGAGTCTTAATGATTATGATTTGTATGTTCCACTAATGATGGGGATGCTTATGGGATATACTTGCGAATAATGTGGCCTCATCAGTATTACTTTATGAATTATGATATTGTCATGTTATAACTTGATTGTGTGAGTATTGTGAAGGTCTTGATGAATTTTGTGTATATAAGAAGTAAAAGTATGTGTTCTTCTAAATGATTATATGTGATCATGATATGCTATAGTGATGCCTTATATGTTTATACTTGATATTGAAGTGTGAATCTTCTTAGTTGGCTATATTAATATTATAATGAGTTATGTTAATTAACCTATTGAAGTGTGTAAGGTGACTTGTAGTATGATTAAGTTGTCCCTATATACTTCTCGAATGATATTATACATGTGATAAGATGGTAATGAAGTTTAAGTTGTATTGGTAGAGCTATGGCACATTCTTGATATATGAAGAATGTGAAGATGAATCTTTAACTTCATAGTCTAAAGCACCTTTTTAATGAATATATATGTATGATTTGATATGATCTTGAATAAGCTTATGAAAGTCATTTATGTAGAACCTTTTAGAAAAAAAGGTTATGATATCCTTGAAGATGTAAGTCTTAATAGTATCCTACTCGTATGAATGATGAACGTAGGTTTGGTTGGCTGGAATGACATGAAATCATCCTTAGGAAAGTCATTAAGCTGTCTTAATAATCATTTTACGAAGCCTTAGTGGACCCTCTTTGGTAAGCTGCATTGTGATTTGATCATTAACAAGATATCGTACCTCTTCATATGCTCCTTTATGGAGTTACTCTATGAGAACAAAGTCTGCAATCGAGTAAGTATGCTTGGGTAGTATCTTTAGTTAAGATGGATACTAGAGACAAAGAAACCCTTCATATTTCATAACTTTTTGCCTACATGGGATGTTTCCTAGTTGTACCATTGGCTAGTAAAACACCCTCGATTGCAGTAGGGTTGAATCAGGATTCTATGCCTCGCTAGTATGGTCTTTGTCGGTTATAGCATATTCTAATCATGTAGGATACATGCTAGTGTAGAATAAGATCTATGATGTTCTGGTAGTGGAATGGGACGCTATCTAGAAATTGCAAAAGTAGACTTTCAAGATATTAGTATGTAGGTTACCTAGGTATTCTCCAACACCATTATTTGAATGTGCTTATTTTTAAATGTCTTTCAAATTGTCTAATGAACATAGTGACCTAAGCTAAATGCATGGAATGAAAAGTAACTTATCTAGAGTATCTTTGAGGATGGAGAGGGTGTATGGGCGAACTATTCAAGTCTTACATAGGTGAATCTTGGAGTAATTCATGGTAGGTAGTTAAATGAATGAAATGGGAATAATCTTATCCAAGGTAGTCTCCAGGATCACTTTGGTTTGTGTGAAGGGTTTGTATGGTCGGTCGCTTCATAACTCATTCAAGTGAGCCTTAGAATCTCCTTTGGTAGGAGGGTCTCATGGTTCTTAAATGAAGTTATATTGATTTTATATTATCTAATGTGACTATATGTGCTTATGTTGACTTAATGTGATTGGTTATACTTATTTTATGAAATATTACTCAAAGAGAGCATGTTTTATGCAAATGTCATTTTAGCATGTTCTTATTGCATTACACCATACTTAGTTCATTCGAATGTTCTACTGCTATATATTTTGTCAATCTCTCAAGGTGGAGTTGGCATTTAGAAGGACTCTTTAAGTGGAAACTTGGATTAGTGTTCATTGAAGCAAGTGTTGGTATGTCCTCACTAGATTCGAGTATATCATGATGTTTACTTTTCCTTATTGAAAGTATTGTAATAGACATAGATGATTCTATATGTTGAAGTATGGGTCGTGTAGCAAAATATTTGTATGTCTATGATTGCGGCTTTGGGACTTAGACTTTCTTTATGATTTTCTATAAAAGAGATATTTTGCAGTATTACTTTTTCGTGTGAAAAGTATGCAATGAAGGACGTCAAAGAGCTTGTATAAGACCTCCGAGAGATCATGTACGCCTTATTTAGATTCCAGAATACCATTTATTGTAGGGTGTACTCTCGGTTCGTACTGTTTCTATGATTTAACAAAGGTAATAATTTTAATTAGGAACTGTAAAGTCAATTTTATATGAAATGACAATGATGTCTGAAGATTAGTTAAAGATAAGCTAGTGTGCTTTGGTGTATTTCAAGGGGTGTAACGAGTCGGGTGTAACTACATTTGTTTGAGAAGTTTAAAATACATGTTAGAATTTATTTAAGGTCCAAATGTTCATGTACGACTCCCTAAGGTCCACCCTATGGGTCATTGAGGAGGACCCAACCATTGATCCTCATAATCTGTCAGTTGGTAGTGTGCAACCACAAGACCAAACAACGTGACATCGTTTGAATGACGCTCCGTTGTTATCGCTTGTTGGTTGATACATAGAGAATTTACAAAATTTTCCAAATAACCAGCCTCTGATCCAAATCACATTTGATCAGTATGGTCTGTGGTTGGATCGACAAGGCATCGACTGGGTGTGGTCGTTTAAGACCCCACTTCACTGTCCAATTTTAGTTTAAGTTAGGTTGATTAGTTAATTTAGTAATGGTTTAGGAATGTTTAAATTAGTTAATAAAAGACTATATAAGCTCCATAAGTAATTAAACTAACCTAACACCTCATCATTTCCCAAACCCAATTAGCTCACTTCTCTCTACTTTTTCTCACTATCCAAAGACCCCCTTTGAGTACTAAGGATCAATATTCATTGGAGATTAATTATTTAAGTTTTCCTCCATCATGATTGAAATATTATCAAGGTATTTAAGCTTTTCACTCTTGGGACTTCTTTCCCGAAGAGGCTCTTCACTGAATTTATTTCAAAGATGTCAAAAATATGGTTTTCATCCAATTTCGTGGGTTGCCTTTCAAATTTATTTTATGATGTATTCAATTGATTAATATTGATGGACTTTAATTTTTAATGGTTTATTGTTGTATTTCTTTGACTTTGACCTAATTTCCATACAAAAAATAATGATTGTTCTTTCCCTTCTAACCCCAATTATAAATTAGGTTTATTAGTGATTCTGGATGATGCAATAGACTTAGTTATTGTAAAATATTCAATTATATGATGATAATGAGTGAATTCATGGATAAATATTGTGAATTGATTGTAAAATCATCAAGGAGAGTCACGAAATCTATTGTAAATACTTTTATGATCATGAATACTTTACTTCAATTATGATGGTTTATTCTTTATGGTAATGTTCAATTGATGTATGATTATGTGAATAGAATAGAAATATGATTATATGATGAATATGATGGCATGTTATGAATATGTTTAATGTAAGATATTGACAGGGGGTATGATCAGGCAAAGTTTAAAGTTATTCTCTTGTGTGCCTTGTTATGATAATACTACAATGTGATGATCTCACTAAATAATGGGTTGTGATCATAGGAAGTTCTCATTTATACCTAAATATAAATGATCATGCGTATACAAGGGCTTAGTTTCTAAGGCCTTTATTGAATTGATGTTAAGTATGGATTAAATACATTTTGAATAGCACCGAACGAACTTGATATGAGAGGTGTCCCTTCCCAATGATGGAAGGTAGGTTCACAAGTGTTCTCACGTGATAGAAACTATAAATATATGTGAATTAAAGGGTTTCCAATAGATATATCCTAGTTCATTAAATATGTGTCTACTTAGGAAGACTAGCAAGTGGATCCACCTAGAATGCTATGTAGAGATTCATGGTTCTACATTCTCAAGTAGAGAACCTTTTTGCGGTGTAAGGTTTCTATGAAACTGGATTCCGTGTTTACCTCACATGGCCTATTATCAGTTAAGGTGATTTTTTCCAAAAGTAAAATGAATTATTGAAATAAAATAAATATGAACACTATCAAGGGTGACTTAAGAGTTCCACTTAGTATCGATAAGGGTATGAGACTTTACGTATGAATTGCACAAGTTGACCTTGAGGGGAGTCCTAGCAGGATATTCTTCTGTACATATGTTATGAATGAAATGCATATTGTTTACATTTCATGATCTTGATCTTATATGATGTTGACTTCATTGATTATCATGATATTGTTCTATGTTTCTATTTATGTTGATGAATATGCATGATATGATGTTATGCGAAGTATAATCATTGCTTATGGTATCTTTACTAGTTGACTTAGTTTATGTAGGTTTATGCGATTCATCATGAGCATTTCACTAGTTGGATTGAATTGGGATTATAGGTAAGGGTCTTGTATGTGTTGATGATATGAACTCTAAGATATCAAATGTCCATATGACTTGATGTTGATGTTGGTCTTGTGTTTGATATAAGAATGTCTTAATGTTATGATGATTATTGACTTGTATATTTTCTTATACATGCATAAATCCTTTAAAAGTGACAGCAAGGTTTTGAACAAAATTTCCTTTTGTGCATGATTTAAATGGATTAAATTGCATATGTTTGCATATTTTGTACATGTGGTTTGTACTAACCCATATTCTATCTATTTCTATAATAATGTAGATTCAGGATATTAAAGAGCTTCAAGGTCACATTTCAATTCCCAAGTCATTAGTGAGTCCTCATGTACGAGAATGATGCCACTGTTCTAGCTTCACCAGTATTGACTATGTCTAAGATAATTGTTCTTTCCTTGTATTTTAAGACTTTGTTGTAAGACTATATGACTAATATTATAATATTGTAATGGCTATGCACAAATCTTATACTTCTATGATAGATAGATATATGCAAGACATGTTTTAACGACCCGGGAGCACCTCTAGACATAACCTGCGACGTTTTACTCAAATAGGACTAACACTAGCCTCTAAGCATTCATCATTACATTTTATACGTCAAAATGCGGAAAAGATTTGAAAACTTTCTATATATTAAGGTATACGTAGACCTATCGCATACTAAGCATAGTTAATTTAATCAACATATAAGGAGTTAGTCTAATAATATTGTCTGACATTAAACCATCTAAATAAAGTGTAATATTTTGGCATAGCCCTTACACAAGTACATATTGCCACTTAGGGCTTACAACAATTGTTTTTAACAATAAGGAAGCAACGGTTCTCTTTTAGACTATATCAATTCTAGTAGGGTAGATAAAAAGGAACAATCCTACATATTTATCTACGTGAAATCAAATGTTCTCCTTCCATACCGAAAAGAGTGTGTCACTTGCCTAAGGGGTAATAAATCTTACATAGCTATCTAGGTGGATCAACTAAGCCAAAGTCCAATGTGGGAAAATTGTTGAGGGTAAAGGAGATTGTTACTATATCCTTGACATACTAACGTGGAGGTTTCTATCTCATGACACAACAGATATCGTGGGAATACGGACTTGCTGAACGTGAAGAAACCCACGTAGGAGGCCATACATTCTAAATGTGAGACCTCCATCTAATTTATGTGGCATTTCGGTGCTAAACATTTATTCCATTTAATAATCATGATACTCTTTATATAACATCATAATAGTCTCTTCTACACACCTATGTGCACATCTTATCATATTAGCTCATAGGTATTCATCAGTGAGAATTATCCGTTCACTTTAGACATCAGATACAAGTGAGTGAATATTTCACTCAACACTTTATCATAATAATGAGGAACCACTTTCAATTATATAATAATTATACAATAAAATACTTGCATATTTCATGACCAATTCACTAGTCTAGGGTTTAGGAGGAGGAAAACGTGCTATAAACATCATAACCACACATTAGACATAGAAGCATTACAATCTAAGTAACTCATACTTCATAATTGAATTGAAGAAAAATCAACCTTCATACCTTCTTTCCCTTTCATTGCTTCCATACCTCAATTACCAAAGAATGCATAGACAATGCATAATTAAGGTAAATTCAAGAACCAATTATACAATAATCATCACTATAGTCAATAAACATATTCACCCTCTTCATAATTCACAATAACAATTCAAGATTTTCATGAATTCGGGAAATATATAGTTCCATGGGAATCTTTAGTTAATAACAAGAATTAACCATGAATATATACTTGAAAAACATTAATTGATGATAATTTATCACAATTGGTTCAGAATTTCGTTTTTCAAAGAAGACTCATTTGTAGAGAAAAACCCTAGTTAGGGAATGTTTGAAAATCTCTTTTAAAGGACCGCTTAGGGAATGGAATATAAATAATTAAAGAAATCATACTTTAATCGAGACAGTACCCTCCAATTTGAGTACCACAACTTGGGACTTTGGTCTTCTTCTTCAAGCTTCAAAGCTTTTTCAAAGGTAACAGAATATAGAGAGAAAGTAGAAAAAGTTGAGAGCTTTTGGGTTTTTATTTTGGGATTTGATTTGAGTGTGTAAATTTAATGTAAAACTGATTGAAAATAAATACATAGAACTCCCATGAAATACCCAAAATACCCCTCACTTAAGTTGATCCTTTAATTAAATCAAACTTGAATTCCAACTTTCAGATTTTCATCGGAGAACAAGTCTACTTTGAGGAGCTGTTCCCATATGATTTACGAAATAAATTTTTGAAACAAAAGATTCCACGATGTGTCCACGATGCCGACCAAGAATTTTGGTCCATGTGGGACATAGTCTGCGTTGCGGAGATATTTCTTCTAAGACCAAAGCTAGGGTCCCTTTATGGACCCCTATGGCGATCCTTGGGGTCCGTACCCTGATTTTTTCACCCTATATACATGGTTTTACCTACTTAAAGTAATTTTAAAAATTTTACACTTCATACAACAATTCCAAACCTTAACACAACCTAAGGAAATTTTACTAGCTCAATTGCACTAGCTTCCGAACGTCTTGGACATTTCTTGACGTATTGACCCTAAACCTTCCTAACTAGTTTTAGAACATTAAATTAGGCATATAAAAAGTGTTTTAAAGTTAACTTTATCATGTGAGGCTATAGAGAAAGTCATGAACATTAGGAGTGTTACATTTTCCGCCTTTAGGAACATTCATCTCCGAATGACACTAAAATATTTTTGTACGGAGAGGATAGAATCAATACTAGCATCCCAACAAACAAGAAAACAACAACATAAAATTATCATGAGAGACAACTCATTGGATTACTTTAGAAATCCATTCAACAAATAACATGGCATTTACGCATAGCAACTCGACTCAAAATTTACATCATATAAGAACTCAACTTTATAGCATGAGGAACTACCTTCATAAGATCAACATGAGGTCAATAGAACATAAGGAGTCACTTATTTCAAGGTTCATTAACATGCTCAATATCATTTCATTAAACAAACTATACACAAAATTACAAATAAGTTCAAGTTAAGAAAAAAGAGCATCTATATAAGAAAACTCATTTTAGCAAGAACCTTTACCATAATTATGCACATGTTACAAAATCAAGTAAAACTCAACATCATTAATTTGTTCATTTTAAAACGATTACTAACCTCAACTATTGCTAAAAATTTGAGGAAAGAGGTGAGGATAAGGAAACTTCATATCGGCCTTGCCTCCCATGTCGCTCCCTCAACAAGGTGATTTCTCCATAAGACTTTTTTTACAGAGACCACCTCCTTGTTCCTCCACTTCTTGACTTGGTGATCTAGAATTTCCACCGGAACCTCTTCATGGGAAAAACTTTAATCCTCACCTAACCCTTCAATGGATATACGGATACGGGATCACCTATATACTTCTTTAACATTGAGATGTGAAATATAAGATGAACCGAAGCAAGTTCACTAGATAGTGTCAACTCATATGAAACGTTTCCGACTAGCCGCACTGTTTCATAGGGAACACATACCGAGGATTTAGTTTTCACTTTTTCTCGAATCTCATCACCCCTTTCATAGTTTAACATTTTAAGTTACACCTTATCCCCTTCTTTGAATTCTAGATTTCTTCTATTGTCGGCATAGGACTTTTGCCAACAGTAGGCTATTTTTAGATGGTCTCTTATAATATGAAACTTCTTTAAGGATTCGTATATTTGCCATTGAAATACTCAAATAGTAGATATTATTATAGGAGAAGTCAATCAACGGTAGATGATCATCACAATGGGCTTAGAAATATATGACACATGCTTTTAAGATGTTTTATATTGTTTCAATAGTATGATCAACTTTACCATCCATTCACGGATGAAAAGCGGTACATAACTTTACTTGTGTATCCAGCACGTTTGGAAGAATATCAAAAATCGAGATTGGAATTGAGTACCTCTATCCGAAATGATGGACAAAGGGATCCCATGTAATCTCCCTATCTCATTAATTTATTTTCTTTAATAATCCTCCACTAAATAAGTAGACATAACAGGGATAAAGTGAGCGGATTTTGTCAATTTGTCCACAATAACACTAATTGATCCATTTTTCTTTCAGGTTTGAGGCAACCAAATAACGAAGTATGTATTAATTTATTACCACTTCCAAGTAGGAAAACAAATTTCTTGAATTAGAATACTAGGCTTTTGATTATCAGATTTCACTTTTTAGCATTTTCGACACTTGGATACAAACTCCTCTATGTCCCTATTTAGTCCATCCCACAAATATACCTCTCTAAGATCATGATATTTTTTGGTGGAACCCGGATGAATGGAATATCGAGAAGCATGAGCTTTCTCTAACACCCTCTTCCTCAAATAATAAACATGTGATACACATAATATATTTTGGTACCTTAACACACTATCCCCCCCCCCTGAGAAAATGACTCGTTCATCCTAGTAAGTACCAATTCGTTAAAATTCATCAATAGCGGAACAAAATGTTGTTTAGACTTCACCTCAACCACAAAAGATTATTCAGAGTCATGTTGAACTAAGAAATCTCCATTTGGACAATCTTCCAACCGAACTCCCAATCTACATAACCTATGAACATCTTTCACTAGGTATTTCTTGCGTTCATCTACCTGAGACACACTACCCATGGTCGTACAACACAAAGTATCCTCAACCACATTGGCCTTGTCGGGATGGTAGAGAACACTCATGTTATAATCTTTCAACAATTCCAACCATCTTATTTGACGGTGATTCAACTTCATTTGATTAAACATATATTGAAGACTCTTATGTTCTGTATAAATATCTACATGAACACAATACAAGTAATGCCTCCATATTTTCAAATAAAACACTACGGCCGCTAACTCAAGATCATGAGTTGTATAATTATTCTCATGCACCTTGAGTTTTGTAGAAGCATAGGATACTAGATTTACATATTTCATAAAAACATACCCCAAACACAATCGTTATGCATCACAAAATACCACAAAACCCTTGGTACCCTCCGGCAAATTCAACACCCGAGTGTATGTAAGCCTATCTTTTAAAATTTGGAAGCTTCTTTCACATGCCTCCGACCACTAAAATTTTACACTCTTTTAGGTCAAGGTAGTCAAAGGATAAGAAATGGATGCAAAACCATGCACAAACATCCTATAGTACCCGACTAAACGAAATAAACTTCAGATGTTCATAGTAGTCAATGGTCTAGGAGAATACTTAACCGCCTTGGTTTTCTTTGAATCAACCTCTAAACCCTCACATGAGATAATATGACCAATAATAACCACCGATCTCAACCAAAACTCGAACTTTTTATACTTAGCAAATAGTTGAAGCTTAAGTTCTTGCAACTCAGCCGAAGTCATTTGATAAGGAGGGATTGAGATAGGACTTAATCAACATATAAGGAGTTAGTTTAATAATACTATCTCATATTAATCATCTAAATGAAGTAAAATATTTGGGTATAACCCTTATACAAGTACCTATTGCCCCTTATGGCTTACAAAATTGTCTTTTAGAATAAGGAAGCAACAAATGTCTTTTAGACTATATAAATTCTACTAGGGTAGATTAAAGGCAACATTTCTAAACTTGGGCGGCTCACCACTACATGGAGGAAGAAGTCCATGTATCCTTGCAAAATGAACTAGAAGCTCTTTAATGGTTGGAACATAAAATATTTGAGAAAAAGGGAAGAAATATGGGTTTGTAAAAAAACATGTACTAAGTATGGTCCTATGCGTAAAATCATCAATCTATAAGAAAAAGAAACAATTTAGTCAAAACCATGCTATGTGTTCAATGACTCAAAATTCACACATAAGGAATATTATAAGTCACCCAACATGATATTAACCAACACATAGGTAACCCAATGTAATACTTTTGCATTTCCAAGAACAGAACCCCATAACCCTATCCAAAAAAAAAACATCGCATTAAGTCACTTGAAACATGCATACAACGGAATCTTAAACATTATCACATCGTAGCTTATTCATGAGTTCATATTGAACTTGACTAACATTACATGAAATCTACTTACACATACAAGAAAACTACTAAGACCACCTATTAGGATCCCACATGTGCAATGAGTAAGGGAAGTCCCTCACACTCCCTTACCGTACGTAAAAACGTTTAAGACTAGCCCTAATCATAGTTCACATACTTGACTTATTAATTTACCATATTGCATTAGGGAATATAGTGCAATAACCGATATTAGACCATGTGAGCTACATAGAATCTGGTGTGCTCCTCCCACACCAAACACAGAGGTTTAACACTATCCTAATGTGTAAGCAATCTTACAGAGCTATTTATGTGGATCCATAATCTATAGGCCTATGTGGGAACATAGGTAAGGGCCAAGGAAATAGTTACTAGAAACCTTGACTACATAACATGGAGTTTTTCATATTATGAGACAACACATATCTTGGGAATCTGGACTTGCTAAACTTGAAGAAACCGATGTGAGAGGACGGACTTACTAAACGTGAGACCTCCATCACATTCACATGTCTTTTCGGTGTTGAGCATTTATTACATTTATTTATCATCATACTCATTACCCAAGATTGCATTGGTCTCTTCTAGACCCCTATGTTAAAATCTTATCTTAATAGCTCATAGGTATGCATATGTGAGAACTATCCTTTGAGTTTAGAAACTACATACAAGTGACTAAATAGTAGGCTCAAGACAAAGTCATGACTTTTCGGTGTGTTACATTATCCCTACTTAGGAACATTCCTCTCCGAAAGACACTAAAATTTTTTTTAGGCAGAGGATAGCATCAATACTAGCAGCCCAACAAACAACATAATAACAACAAAAAATCATCATGCGTCACAAATCTTTGGAGTACTTCACAAATCCATTCAACACTTAACATGGCATTTACACATAGCAACTCGACTCACAATTTACTTCATATAAGAGCTGAACATCATATCATGAGTAACTACCATCTTAACATCAGCATGAGCCCAACACAACATCAGGTATCACTTATACACCACTTCTTTTCAAGGTTCATTAACATAGTCAATATCATTTCGTAAAACCAACAGCACACAAAATCACAAATAAGTGCAAGTTAAGCAAAGGAGCATCTAGATAAGAAAACTCATTTTAGCAAGAACCTTTACAATAATTATGCATATCTTAACAAATCAAGCCAAACTCAACATTATTAATAAGTTCATTTTAAGAGGATTACTAACCTCAATTTTGGGCAATAAATTTGAGAAAGAGGTGAGGATAACGGTATTTCATATCGGCCTCGGCCTCCCATGTCGCTCCCTCCACAAGGTGATTTCTCCATAAGTCTTTTATGGACACCACCTCCTTGTTTCTAAATTTCATTACTTGGGGATCTAGAATTTCCACCATATAATCTTCATACGAAAGGCTCTCATCAACACCTTACCCTTCAATGGGGAGTATGGATATGGGCTCACCAATAAACATCTTTAACATTGATACGTGAAATATCGAATGAATCAAAGATAATTCACTAGGTATTCTCAACTCAAATGCAACCTTTCCGACCCGTCGCAGTATTTCTTAGGGACCCACATACCGGGGGCTTAGTTTTCACTATTTGTGGAATATCATCACCACTTTATAGGTGAATGTTTTAGGTAAACCTTATCTCCTTCTTTGAATTCTAGATCTATTCTTCAATTGTCGGCATGGGACTTTTATCGACTATAGGCTATTTTCAAATGGTCCTTTTTAATTCGTAACATCTCTAAGGATTCGTAGATTATTTTGGTACCAAGAATTGAAGACAAACCAACCTCAAACCACCCAAATAGAGACCTACATCACCTACAATGAGCGCTTCTAAACGTGCCATTGAAATACTCGAATGTTAGATATTATTATAGTAGAACTCCATCAACGCTAGGTGATCATCCCAAATACCTTTGAAATATATGACACATGTTCTTAACATTTTTATAGGGTGAGAATTGTATGCTCCACTTGACCATCCATTCGGGGATGAAAAGTGGTATTGAACTTTACTTGTGTACCCAACCTATTGTGGAAATATCTCCAAAATTTATATGTTAATTGAGTACCTCTATCCGAAATGATGGTCAAAGGGATCCCATGTAAGCCACTATCTCATTAATGTATATTCTTGCATAATCATACACTAAATAAGTGGACTTGACGGGAATAAAGTGAGCGGATTTTGTCTATATTAATTTCTTACCACTTCGAACTAGGTATGCCAATTTCTTAAATTAGACCACTAGGCTTTTGATGCTCAGATTTTACTGGTTAGCAATTTCAACACTTGGATAAAAACTCCGCTATGTTCCTATTTAGTCAATCCCACCAATATACCTCTCTAATATCAGGATATATTTTCGTGGAATTCCCATAAATGAAATATCGGGAACTAGTGCTTCCTCTAACACCCTTTTCCTCAAATCATCAATATGTTATACACATAATCTATTTTGGTACCTTATCGCACCATCCACCTTGGGAAAATTAATCATTCATCTTACTAAGTACCAATTACTTCAAATCCTTCAATAGCAGATCAAGATGTTAATTAGACTTCACCTCAACCACAAAAGATGATTCGGAGTTATGGTGGACCTCAAAAACACAATTTGGCAAATCTTCCAATTGAACTCCCATACTATCCAACCTATGAACATCTTTCACTAGGTATTTCTTGCCTTCTTCTTCATGACACACACTACCCATGTTACTACCCAGAAAGATTTGAAACAACATTGGCCTTGCATGGTGGTAAAGAACACTCATGTTATAATCTTTCAGCAATTTCGACAATCCTTTTTGAAGGAGATTCAACTTCTTTTGATTGAAGACATATTGAATATTCTTATGTTGCGTATACACATTTATATGAACACAATACAAGTAATTCCTCCATATATTCATAGAAAAAACTACGACCGCTAACTCAAGATCATGAATTGGATAATTCTTCTCATGCACCTTAAGTTGTCTAGAGGCATAAGATACTAAATTTCCATGTTGCATAAAAACACACCCCAAAACCCACTCGGGATGCATCTTAATATACCAAAAACCCATGGTACCCTTTGGAAAAGTCAACACCTGAGCGGAGGTAATCCAATGTTTTAAATTTTGAAAGATTTTTTCACATGCCTCCGACAACTCAAATTTTACACTATTTTGGGTCAAGGTAGTCAAAGGAAAAGCAATGGAGGCAAACCTATCCCCAAACCTCCGATAGTACCCGGCCAAACCCAAGAAAGTTCTAATGTCCATTGGAGTCAATGGTCTTGGTGAATTCTTAACCGCCTCAGTTTTGTTTGGGTGAACCTCCCTCACTTGAGATAATATGACCAAGAAACACCAATAATCTTCACTAAAACTCGAAATTTTTATGCTTACCAAATGTATTCCTTAAAAATTTGCAACACTGCCGCGAAATGATCCATATGTTCATCTTGACTCTTCGAGTACACAAAAATATTATTAATAAATACAATCACAAATGTGTCAGATTAATCTTGGAACACCCTATTAATTAGGTCCATGAAAGCACGCGGCATTTTTTAGACCAAATGAGATGACTAGGAATTCATAGAAACCATACCTAGTTCAGAAAGTCATTTTAGGTATGTGCTTTCCTCTTAGCCTATGTTTGTGATAACCCGACATCAAGTCAATTTTAGAAAAGTAGATTGCCCCTTTAAATTGATCAAATAAATTAGCGAACCTAGGGAGAGGATACTTGTTCTTTATGGTTACCTTATTTAATTGCCAATAGTCGATGCACATCCTAAGGGACCTGTCCTATTTATTTACGAACAACACCGAAGAATCCAAAGGAGAAATACTAGGTCTTATGAAACCCTTGTCAAGTAATCTTTTAGTTGAAGTTTAAGTTTTTGCAACTCGGCCAAAACCATCTGGTAACGAGGGATTAAGATAATACTTAATGAAAATAAAAGAGTTAGTTTAATAATAGTGTCTCCCATTAAACCATTTAAATGAAGTACAATATTTGTTTATAGCCCTTACACAAGTACATATAGCCACTTATGGCTTAAAAAATTGTTTCAAAGAATAAGGAAGCAACAAATGTCTTTTAGTCTTTATAAATTCTACTAGGGTAGATCAAAGGCATCATCCTCAAACTTGGACGACTCACAACTACTTGGAAGAAGAAGTCCATATATCCTTGCAAAATGGCCTAGAAGCTTTTCAATGGCCGGAACATACAATTTTGGGGAAAAGGGAAGAAATATGGGATAGTACAAAAGACATGTACTAAGTATGGTTCATAAGCATAAAATATTCAATTCATGAGAAAAAAAACAATTTTGTCAAAACCGTGCTATGTTTTCAATGACTCAACATTCACACATATGGAATATTATAAGTCAACCTAACATGATATTAACCCAACACATGACTAAACCAACGTAATACTTTTGTAATTCCAAGAATAGAACCCCACAACCCTATCCAAAGCTAAGCATCGAATAACGTCACTTCCAGCAGGCATATAACATAATCTCAAACATTATCATATCATACCTTATTCATGAGGTCATATATATCTTGAGTGACAATACATGAAACCAACTTACACATACAAGAACACCACTAATAGCATCCCTTAGGATCCCACATGTTCAATGATTAAGGGAATTCCATACCCTCCCTTACCCAATGTAAAAATGTTTAAGACAAGCACTTATAATGTTCACATACCTGACATATTTATTTACCATATTGCATTAGGGAATGTAGTGCAATAACTGATATGAGACAGTGTGAGCTACATGGAATCTCGTGTTCTCCTCCCACACCAAAAAGAGAGGGTTAACACTTGCCTAAAGTGTAACCAATCTTCCATAGCTCTTTACGTGGATCCACTAATCAATAGTCGTATGTGGAACATATTTAAGGTTCAAGGAGATTGTTAGTAGAAACCTTCACTAACTAACATAGAGTTTTCCATCTCATGAGACAAGACATATCTTGGGAATCCGAACTTGCTAAACGAGAAGAAACCTATGTGGGAGACCGGACACAGTAAACATGAGACCTCCATCCATTTATATGTCATTTTGGTGATAAGCATTATTCTCTTTCTTTATAATAATACTCATTACCCAAGAACACATTGGATTCTTCTAGAACTCTATCTGAACATTTTATCATAATAGCTCATAGGTTTCATAAGTGAGAACTATCCTTTCAATTAAGAAACCACATAAAAGTTAGTAAACCTTTTGTTGAACTCTTAATTATAATAATGAGATACTATTTTCATCATATCATAATCATACCATGACATACTTGAATACTTCATAACAAATTCAATTGTCTATGATTTAGGATGAATAGTACTTGCTATCAACATCACAACCACATATTAGATTTAGAAGCATTACAATATACGTAACTCAAACTTCATAATTAAATTCAAGAAGAATCAACCTTCATACCTTCTTGACCTTTCATTGCTTCGGTAACTCAATTACAAAATAATATATATCAAATGCATGAATAATGTAAATTCAAGAAGGAATTACATACTAAACATCAATGTAATCTACAAAATATTCATCATCTTCACAATTCACCATATCAATTCAAGGTTTTCATGAATTTTTGAAATACATGGGTACCATGGGAATTTTGAGTGAATAACAAGAACTAACCCTGAATATATGCTTAAACAACATTAATTAACCATAATTCATCATAATTTATTCCTAATTTAGTTTTTCAAAGAAGAATCGTGTCTAGAGAAAAACCCTAGTTAGGGAAAGTTTGAAAATCTCATTGAAAGAACCTCTTGGGTAATGAAATGTAATGAGTGAAGGAAACCATACCTTAATCAATATTTTAGCCTCCAACATTTGTGTACAAAAACATTGGAATTTTGTCTTCTTCTTCAAGCTCCAAAGCTTCTTCATTGGAGATTCAATAGAGAGAAGTAGAGAGAAGTGAGAGCTTTTGGGTTTTGAATTGGGAATTCAATTTTTGTGAGTAAAGATAAGGTAAAACAGATTGAAAAAAAAATATGTAGACCTCACATGAAATAACCAAAATATCCCTCACATAAGTTTACCCTTTAATAAAGTAAATTTTGAATTGAAAATTTCAGATTTTTGTCGGTGAACAAGTCTGCGTCACGGAGTTGTTCCCACCTGATTTCTGAATAATATCTTTGAAACAATATATTCCACGACATGTCTGTGAAGCCGACCAAGAATATTTGTCCATGTAGGAGCTAATTCGCGACGTGGACCTATTTCTTCTAACAGAAAAAGAAGGGTCCCTTCGTGAACCCCTAGGGCGATCCTTGCGGGTCGGACCTGGATGTTTTAACCCTATATACATATTTTTACAAAATTAAAGAGATTTTAAAAGTTTTACACTTCATACAACACTTCCAAACCTTAACGCAACCTAAGGACGTTTAATTAGCTCAATTGCACTAGCTTCCGAACGTCTAGGACATTTATTGATGTCTTGAATCTAACGCTTCGTATCTAGTCTTAATACATTAAATAATTCTTATAAAGAAAATTTAATGTTCAAATTAATCATTTGAGGCTCTAGAACAAGTCATGAACTTTCAGAGTGTTACGTTATCCTCTCTTAGGAACATTCGTCTCCGAATGACACTAATATTTTTTTGTTGCGAGAGGATAGTTTCAATACTATCATCCAACCAACAAAACAAAAACTATAAAAAAGAATCATGAGTCAAAGCTCATTGGAGTACTTAAATAATCCATTCAACACATAACATTGCATTTACACATAGCAACTGGACTTACAATTACTTCATTTAAGAGCTCAACTTCAAAGAATGAGGAAATACCTTTTTAACATCAACATGAGCTAAAAAGAACATCACGAGTCACTTAGGCACCACTTCTTTTAAAGGTTCATTAACATGATGAATATCATTTCATAAAACCAACTATACACAAAATCACAAATAAGTGCAAGTTAAGCAAAAGAGCATCTATATAAGAAAACTCTTTTTAGATAGAACCTTTATCATATATATACACATCTTAACAAATCAAGAAAAGCTCAACATTATTAATTAGTTCATGTTAAGAGGATTACTAACCTCTACTTTGGATTGAAATTTTTATGAAACAGGTGAGAACTTTTGCCAACAATAGGCTATTCTCAAACGGTCTCTTATTATATGAAAATTCTCTAAGGATTCGTATATTATTTTGGTACAATGTAGTAAAGACTTACCAACCTCATACCACCCAAATAGAGACCTACATCACCTACCATAAGTGCTTCAAAAGGTGCCATTGAAATACTCTAATGGTAGTTATTATATAGTAGAACTCGATCAACGGTAGGTGATTATCCCAATGACATTTGAAATATATGACACATGCGCTTAACATTTTTTATAGGGTTTCAATAGTATGCTCCACTTCACCATCAATTCGGGGATGAAAAGCGGTACATAAAATTACTTGTGTATCAACTCATTTTTGAAAGATCTCCATAATCGAGATGTGAATTGAGTACCTCTATCTGAAATAATTGATAAAGGGATTCACTATCTCATTAATGTATATACTTCCATAATTGTCCACTAAATAAGGAGACTTGACGGGGATAAAGTGAGAGGACTTTTTCAATTTATCCACAATAACCCAAATTGAGCCATTTTCCCTCCATGTTTGAGGAAACCAAATAATAAAGTTGATACGCTCAAATTTACTTCTCGAAAAGAAGTATAAGCAGTCGTATCAATTAAAAAACCCAACTATGAGGTTGGGGTTGATCCCATGAGGAAAATTATTTAGTGTTAACTTTAACCTATTATTATTTCTATTTAGTCATGTCCTTTACAAGAAACAAGTAAAAAAAAGGGGGTTTTATGAAATAAATGTAATTAGCTATTTTTAAGTAAATAAGTAATTGGTTCAAATATTTGATTTTTATGTAGTAATGAATGTAACATGTGCTTATGTGTTCCCCACAGGTTCATAACGCAATAATCCTAGCTATAAGACTCTTTTTCTAATATCTTGCATGCAAAGTCATAAGTTTTGTATCCCTAATTCCTTTGTCTAGTAACCAGGAAATTTCAATCGTACCTTGGTTTGGCTATGTGTGTATTCTTTACTAAATGTTACCTTTACCTCAAATTAAGCATCATGAACGATGTTTGGCTTAGTAAATACTTTGCACCAACTGACACTAGCTTATTAGATAGTGTATACTAAATGTAACCCCAAAAATGAGGTTTTTCCAAGTATTCATAATAATAGAGTCCTTAAAAAAGGAAATCTATTTAAGGAAAATATGCTCAAAAAGTGTCTCAATCGACGACTAGAGCGACGGACCGTCGAGGCCCTCCATCGTTTCATACTTGACTTCTTTTTCCGCTGCTTTCTTCACCCACTTTCTGTTACCAATAATTTTTGTCCATATGGAACCTAGTCCACGAGGCGGACCTATTTCTTCTGAGGCCAACCGTACGCTGCATTGGGCAGCTTGCTTGGCCAAAGTTGGGGTCGCTTGGTGGACCCCTTGGGCGATCATTGGGGGGTCAGTCCTCGATGTTTCAAACATATATATATGTTTTTACCTATTTAAATTGATCTTAAATGTTTTACACTTCATAAAACACTTCTAAACCTTCACACAACCTTAAGACGTTTTACTAGTTCAATTGTACCAGCTTCTAGACGTCTTGGATGTTTATTGACGTCTTGACCCTAACACTTCCTAAATAATTTTAATACATCAAATTAGTTTTATATAAACTGTTTTAAGTTTTACTTCATCATGTTAGGCTCTAGACTATTCATAAACTTTTTGAAAGTTAAATTAATATTAGACTACTTCAATGAATTTACTATGTTTTAATTGAGAAGTCTATGTACACTTAATAACTGAGAGGTTATGTTATTTCATGATGTATTAGTCTAGTTTGTAGAATCTGACTCATTCCCCTTAACTCTAGATTATGATCTTAATCCGAACTGTGTAATGTTTGTTGAATTGAATTTATTATTGGTTGAATTACTACTAATTAATGTTTTTGTATCAATTGTGAATATATTACATTAATTATAGTCCTATAATGTTAGTTCTTGAGTAATTTATCTAGATTATGACTTTGACTTAATTCTCTTATCTTAAAGTATGAACTAGTGATGGATTGTGATGTACTGATTCAATAGGCTTTGTTATCATGAATTGTTATTGTTGAGTTTTGATATTAAACAATTATAGGGTTTATTTAAGGTTTGATAGTAACACACTGATGATGGATTATGTAGGAGGCTTAGTAAGTCTTGCAATCACTATTTTTACTTCAATTGTGGTAAATTATTATTAATGATGATATTGCATTGAATTATATCATGTATTAAGATTGATAGGGTTGGTATGATTTTAAATTGAAATTTATTTACTATGGTTTGTGAGGTATTTCTAACCTCTAAATGTTATAAGGATGGTGATGATTTACCAATGTGTAATATTACGAAGTAATATGTAAATGTGCTAACCTCACTTATATGAATTGTAATGAAAGGAATATACTCATAAAATTCTTATTAAGCTATGATGATGATTCTTATACAAGGTATAGACCCTATGACCTACATTATGTTATGATGATTAATAAACACATTAATTAAATTTCAAAAAAGACTCTAGCTTAGCACCGCGTAAACAAGAATGAGGAGTGTCTCTTTCCACCTAAAAAAGGTAGGATCACTAATTTACTCTTGATATTTGAGACCATAATGCATGTAGCATAAAGAGGGTCCCAAATATATCTCCTAGTTCTTGAACTATATTGCTCCCACAAGAATACTAGCTAGTGGATCCACGTAGTTGCTATGTTCATGTTTCGGGACTATCTTGGGAAGTATTCCTTTTTCCTTCGGTGTAAGGTTCCATGACGCCGGATTCCACATTATCTCATGTGGTCTATGTAGGTTAAGGTATGATGTTCCCAAAAGGTAAAATGAACCAAAGGAATGAACTCTAACAAGGATAACTTAAGGGGTTTAACTATGTATAGGTATGGGTATGAGACACTATTTAAATATTGCACTGGTTAACCTTGATGATTGGTTTCACTTATGAATATGTGTTGGTCTATATTTCTAAAGTATGATGATATGTACTCTTATATGATATAATATGTGAAATTGGATGTTAGTCATGGTTCTTGTTGAGCTTACTTTATTGAGTGAGGTTAAGGAGCTTTGCTTGGTTATTGCACTTATTGACTTAATAAGGGTTCATGGGTAATTGCCTTGGTCTAGTTATGTCCTGATGAACTCTTAATCATGATTGTTACTATTATAACTTGATGATAGAGTTTCTTTGACTGTGTCCAAATATATTATATGCATGTTGACTTGACTACACTTAGTACTGTTAATCTTATGATGTACAAGCTTTAGACTTAATGAATATGCCTTATTAATTTTGTATGACCTTCTTGAATATGCACTAAACTTTCTGAATGTTAAATAGCATGTTTTAATGAAATGTTCCCCTTTATAGCATGATTTGATAATGTGTGTACATGTGGTCTCATACTTGATACAAGTTGTGTACTAACCCTATTTTCTCCCTTTAGTTTCCGATCGTTAAAGGGTTTCGAGACAATCCTCACTTTCTTAGGGCAATTCCATTGTCAATCTTATTAAGTTGTTTTAGTTTTAATACTCTTATGATCTTTCCTTTTCATTTGGATTCTATACATTGTTCAACGTATATGTTGCTCTATTTCATTGATGTATGGGCTAGGCCCAATTTGATATACTCTTGTTAGATGGTTATGAAATGAGACATCCATTTGAGACTATCTTATATCTTATAAATCTATGCGCAATAATATAAGAATACTATGTAATATTCCAATGTGAAGGCTCTACGTATGCTTGATATATATATTATGTGTATGTATAGTTCTATGTAAACCTCAATGTAGAAGTAGAGAAAATTATTTAAATTTTTGGCGTTTTGACGTATAAATGTAATGATGTAAGCTAAGAGGATAGTCTTAGTTCTCTAAGATGACGACAACGCTGGTTACGTCTACGGGTGCACCCTAGATGTGACATAATGTTATCTTAATTGTTTAATATTGTGTTATCACATAGTCTCGCATGCTTGAATAGTTAATTAACATAATTATGTGATCTTAACTCATTAATGTTATATTTCTACATTGTAAGAATGAATAATTAAATAACTAAATAATTAAGTGACCTTATTTGCTACTTGTAATCCCCACATAAATTGCATGAATTACGGCAAAGACCTACATTTGTGGAACTCGAGGGATTTCTAATACCTTCCCCTAGATGTAATTTAAACTCTTACACTAATATCTATTTCATTGACCTTAAGTTGGACTCAGTTGGGTTAGATAGGTTCCCTAACATGCCTTAATTTGTTAGATGACGACTTGTTATTTAACAAAAATCCCAAGAGTGTAGTTAGGTTATGATCAAAACCTTTTTTTGTGAAAAATGAGGAGCGATACCCGCTATAATGGATCGTGGTCCTTTAGACAGCACATGAAGGCTACTTTTGGGTTTCGTCAGCGATAAGTAAGGGGATTTTGGTTCTTTTCCTAATTATTCTTTCCTAATATTATGTGTAGATTTCCTTACGTAGTAGTCCTATATAAATGTTGTTAACCCTAGTTTTTTTTTATTGTAATCACTCTCTAAAATTCATTGAAGAAGAATAAGTCGTTCTCTCAAAAAATTTCTCTCTATAGGAAGCTTGAATAAGAAGGTATTAGCCCAAGGTATAAAGTGAAGTCTTTTACTCATCAATTGACCGCAAAATTTTGGATTTGAGGTATTATAGTTTTCATCCATGGATACATTTCCTTCATAGAGTTCCCACATTCATCAATTTACTAAGTTAGAACTCCTGGATTAAGTTAGGGCTTTCCCCTATTTCATGAATTTCTTTCAATATTGATTTCTTTAATTGTTTTATGATCTATCAATTTATGATTTTGTGATTTATTCTCATTAACTCATGTCTGAACGATGTTTTCTAGATATTGATGATTGAAAGTGAATTTTGAAATATGAAAGGTGAATTATGGAATTATGTATGTTCTTATGAAGTGGATTTAAGTGTTTTAAGAATGCTTTGATAGTGAAATATCAATGATATTTTTTGTTGTTATGTTGTTGAGATGATTTCTCATATGCACATGGAATCGTGACTATGAAAAGACATTCTATGATATGGAAGGTACTAATGTTGAAAGCTTTGTCAACTAAAATGAACCAATGATAAGGTTGTACACTAATAATAAGGAAAGATGCAATTACCCATGCTCTATATTGAAAGACAAGAGGTGATTACCCATGATAAGGTTGTCAGTTTGATGGATAGAGACTGTTGGAGAGATTCTGAGTTATGGTGAGCCTTTATATTCGAAGGAGAGAGTTTGATTACTATTTTTTATTTACTTCATGTTCTAGAACATTATGTACGGGATGTGTCGCGATTAACTCTAATGTACTAGATGACATTGAGACTATATTTAAATTTCAACTGATCTATATCAAAATGTTATATGTTGGACCTATTTTTAATCTTTTAATATCTATTATCTTTCAATGTATGTAATGTAGCTTTTATGATCCCTCTCGGGGTCCTATACTATAACGACCTGTTTAGTCATTTTGAGCAGCAGATTTTATCTCTGGAAAAACTGCCTTGGTCGACGGATCCCACGACGGACCGTCATGGGAACGACGGACCATCGAGGGGGTTTCGTTTGAAAACACTTAGAATTCTGAAATTTGGGTACTGAAATCGACTCTCTGAACTTCGTGACAGAATGGTAGGACGGACCGTCGCAGGCACGACGGACCGTCACAAATCTTTCCACAGAATTAACTCTCTAAACTTTGTGACGGACATGCAGGACGGACCGTCACAGGTTGCGTAACCCAGACTGGGTTAGATTTCGGTTAAAGTTTTTAAAAGGGCGTTTTGGACTATTCCTGCTTATAATTAAAAAGTAATGGATTAATGTTAATAATTCAATTACTTGGGGGTTAAAAGAGATAACCTTGAAATAAATAATGGGTTAATTCATCATCTTTTAATAATTAATTATATGCTAATTAGGGTAAAACAAAGAGGGTTTGGAATAAGAAAAAAAATAGAAAGAACAGAAAGAGAGGGAGAACGATCGAGAGAGAGAGAGGAACGAAGAGGAAAGCAAAGATTATGAGGATTAGCTTGCTTGATCACAATTCTTCGGTGGAGGTAGATTATGGTTTATGCTATTCGTAGTAAACTCTTAATAGCGAATGATATGTGTTGGGTAGTATTATAAAGTCTTCTATATGCTTAATTGTGTGCTTACATGATGTGATAATATAATTGTGATGAATAAGCATGATGAGGCTATTGAATCTTGAACCCTAAATTTACTTTGTTAATAATGATGCCTTGGTATAAAAGAAGGCTTGATGAACTAAAGTAATGAGATTGATGATGCCTTGGTATAAAAGAAGGCTTGATGAACTAAAGTAATGAGATTGATGATGCCTTTGTATAAAAGAAGGCTTGATGAACTAAAGTAATGACATTAGAGGATCGGGTGTAACGTTCCGACACCAGGATAATAATAGAGGATCGGGTGTAACGTTCCGGCACCAGGATAGTAAATGGATCGGAGTTTCACGTTCAGACACAAGGATAGTATATGGATCGGGTGTCACGTTCCGGCACCAGGATAGCATATGGATAGGATTGTCACGTTCCGGCACCAGGATAGTAAATGGATCGGAGTGTCACGTTCCGACACAAGGATAGTAAATGGATCGGAGTGTCACGTTCTGACACCAGGATAGTATATGGATCGGGTGTCACGTTCCGGCACCAAGATAGTATATGGATCGGAGTGTCACGTTCCGACACCAGGATAGTATATGGATTGGGTGTCATGTTCCGGCACCAGGATAGTATGTGGATCGGAGTGTCACGTTCCGGCACAAGGATAGTATATGGATCAGAGTGTCACATTCCGACACCAGGATAGTATATGGATCGGAGTGTCACATTCCGACACCAGGATAGTATATGGATCGGGTGTCACGTTCCGGCACAAGGATAGTATATGGATCAGAGTGTCACGTTCCGACACCAGGATAGTATATGGATCGGGTGTCACGTTCCGACACCAGGATAGTATATGGATCGGAGTGTCACGTTCCGACACCAGGATAGTAGTAGTGGAGCGGAGTATCACGTACCGACACAAGAGGAATAAAGATAATGAATCTTGGATTATGATAATATACTCAATCGAAAGAACCTAATTCCCAAATGATTATGGTGTGGAGGCTTGAGTCCTCATAAATGTGATTTGTGATGTTGCAAATGATTCTTATGCGTGTTGCTATCACCCGTTAAGTATTTGGTTTGTTTTATGTTATTATCTGATATATACTGTTTTCTAGTTTGAGTTGGCCGATGATACCTACTCAGTACTTGTGCCTTGTACTGACCCCTACTTGTATTTGTTTTTCTTTGTTTATTGTGGAGTGCAGCAAACGTACCGTCGTCTTCAACTCAACCGCAACTCTAGCCAGTCTTCATCAAGCCAGATTTCAGGGTGATCTATTGCTTCTAGCTTGGACTGGATCTTCCTCTTCATGTCTTGATGCCTTGAAATTCCGGTATATACTAGCTTTTATTTATTTTAGCTTCTTAGATACCCTTAGATTTAGTAATTTGAGGATAGATGTTCTTGTGAGGATGACTTCCACATTTTGATGATAATAGTTAATGATAGTTGTTGAGTTTTTAGAAGTTATTGAATCATTTTGCATTAACGAGTTTAAGTCTTCCGCATTGTATTTTGTTCATTATGTTTGAATTGTTGGGGTTTAGATTGGTTGGTTCGCTCACATAGTAGGATAAGTGTGGGTGCGACTCGCGGCTCGTTTTGGGTCGTGACAACTTACTATCAGAGCATTAGGTTTGTTGGTCTCATCACACAAGAACGAGTCTAGTAGAGTCTTAAAGAACGGTAGGGGACGTCATTTACTTTTCTTTGAGAAGCTATAAGACTTTAGGAAAATCCATTATTTCTTTCCTTCTTTCGTGCTATTACTTGGATCCAATTGGTATCTAGTGATACATATGGTATCTGACCATCTTCACTCTATTTCGCAGATGGTTAGAACTAGAGCAACAACGGCGCCAACACCAACACCGGCAAGACAAGATGCAACTGAGCCAGCCACTGGGACTGTAGCTCGAGGAGGATTAGTGGCAAGAGGCCGTGGTAGAGGTCGCGGGAGGACGTCCTCTAGAGGAAGAGGACAAGAACCTGGCCCATCTAGTACTAGGGCGGTGACTCCTCCACCGACTGAGGAAGTGGTAAAAGAGGGTGATGAAGGGGAAAGTGAGCAAGTGCAGAATGAGGAATTACCACCCCAACCTACCTCAGAGATGATTAATAAGGTTCTTGCCTATCTTAGCGGGTTATCAGATCAAGGCCAGACACCTCTAGTGTTTTCTGCACCAGCACCTCAGGTTCCGGAAGTACGACAGGCCGCTGTTGAGGCTCCCCGCATGGATGCCTCATTAGAAATAGGCACGTTTCCTCGTTTGACTACAGGGCCCATAATGACGAGTCATCAGCATGAACTTTTCAGTAAGTTCTTCAAATTGAAACCTCCAGTCTTCAAAGGTGCTGAATCTGAGGATGCTTACGATTTTCTGGTTGATTTTCATGAGTTACTACATGAAATGGTCATAGTGGAACGATTTGGCATTGAGTTTGTAACCTATCAGTTTCAGGGAAATGCCAAAATGTGATGGCGGTCACATGTTGAGTGTCAACCCGCACAGGCACCACCTATGACTTGGGCGTCATTCTCTAGCTTATTTATGGAGAAGTATATCCCCCGGACCTTGAGGGATAGGAGGAGAGATGAGTTCTTGAGCCTAGAGCAAGGCAAGATGTCAGTGATTGCGTATGAGTCTAATTTTCGTGCATTATCCAGGTATGCGACCCAGCTTTATTTCAGTTCACAAGAACGGATTCGCCGTTTTGTGAAGGGGTTGAGGTCTGATTTGCGGATTTCATCCTTACAGGTAGAAGCTAAAGCAAAATCCTTTCAGGAAGTGGTAGACTTCTTGATAGAGGTGGAAGGAGTGAAGCCAGATGACTTCACCATGGCATCGACATCAAAAAGGTTTCGTAAGGGAGGTGAGTTTAATGGTTCTTACTCCAGAGGGCAGGGTTCAGGAGGTTATCCAGCCCGACCCATTTAGTCTTCACTACAGACTGTAGTTGGGGGTCCACCTCAGACCGATCAACATTTCTCTGAGGTTGGAGGTTATTCCAAGACTTCGTCATTCTTAAAGAGACCGATGCTTGATTCCAGAGAGTGTTATGGATGTGGGGAGACTTGACACATTAAAAGGTATTGTCCAAAACAGAGTTACAGACCTCCCATAGTCAGAGGTAGAAGCGGTCATGGAAGAGGCCGTCATTCTGGAGGACGTGGTGGTCGAGGTAATGGTGGTCACCAAAACTGCCGGGGTGACGGGCAAACTGGAGCCACTACAACACAACATGGTAGGGGCAACGGGCAGACAGGCGATAGGGCCCATTGTTACGCTTTCCCCGGGCGGTCTGAAGCTGAGACATCTGATGTTGTTATCATAGGTAATCTTTTGGTTTGTGATTGTATGGCTTCTGTATTATTTGACCCTGGCTCCACATTTTCATATGTATCTTCCTCATTTGCTACAGGTCTTAATTTACATTATGAATTGCTTGACATGCCTATTCGTGTTTCTACTCCGGTGGGTGAGTCTGTGATAGTTGAAAAGGTATATAGGTCTTGTTTGGTTGTGGGGAGAAATACTCATTTAGACTTGGTCATTTTAGAAATTGTTGATTTCGATGTAATTCTGGGTATGACTTGGCTTTCTCCAAATTTTGCAATCCTACATTGTAATGCTAAAACTGTAACGTTGGCCAAGCTTGGGATAGATCCGTTAGTCTGGGAGGGTAACTAAACTTCCACTCCAGTTCGCATCATCTCCTTTCTTCGTTCTAAGAGAATGGTTATTAAAGGGTGTTTAGCGTTCTTGGCACACCTATGGGATGACACTACCCAAGTACCTTAAATTGAGTCGGTTTCGCTAGTCCGTGAGTTTCTGGATGTGTTCCCTGCAGACCTTCCTGGTATGCCACCGGATAGGGATATCAACTTTTGCATTGATCTGGAACCGGGTACTCGACCCATTTCCATACCGCCTTATAGGATGGCCCCAGCGGAGTTAAGGGAATTAAAGGCCAAACATCAAGAGTTGTTAAGTAAAGTTTCATTAGACCAAGTGCATCCCCTTGGGGTGCTCCGGTGTTATTTTTGAAGAAGAAGGATGGGAGTTTTCGGATGTGCATAGACTACCGGCAGTTGAACAAGGTAACTATTAAGAACAAGTATCCCATTCCTCGCATTGATGACTTGTTCGATCAGTTACAAGGTGCTTGTGTCTTCTCTAAGATTGACTTGAGATACGGTTATCATCAATTGAAAATACGGGCAACGGATGTGCTAAAGACTGCTTTTCGAACCAGGTATGGGCATTACGAATTTGTAGTAATGTCTTTGGGCCTTACGAATGCCCCTGCTGCTTTCATGAGCTTGATGAACGGGATTTTTAAGCAATATCTGGATCTCTTTGTTATCGTATTTATTGATGATATACTGATATACTCCAAGAGTAAGAAGGAACATGAGGAGCATTTGAGAATTGTGTTGGAAGTATTAAGGGAGAAAAGGCTTTATGCCAAATTCTCCAAGTGTGAGTTTTGGCTAGATTCAGTGTCCTTCTTAGGGCACGTGGTTTCTAAGGATGGAGTGATGGTGGATCCTTCTAAGATTGAGACAGTGAAGAATTGGGTAAGACCTACTAATGTGTCAGAAATAAGGAGCTTTGTTGGTTTAGCCAGCTACTACCGTCGATTTGTCAAGCGATTCTCTTCTATTGCTTCCCAATTGACGAACTTGACTAAGCCGAATTTGGGATATGGTGTTGCGAGGAGAGGCTAAAGAGGCAAAAATTGATGAGGAAGGTGTTTTGAGGATTAAGGGAAGGGTATGTGTGCCCCGTGTTGATGATTTGATCCACACTATTCTTACAGAGGCTCATAGTTCCGGATATTCTATACATCCTGGTGCAACCAAGATGTACCGTGACCTAAAGCAACACTTTTGGTGGAGTAGAATAAAGCGTGACATTGTTGATTTTTTTGCCAAATGTCCAAATGGTCAGCAAGTAAAGTATGAACACCAGAGGCCCGGAGGAACACTTCAGAGAATGCCCATTCTTGAATGGAAGTGGGAGAGAATTGCAATGGACTTCGTGGTTGGTCTTCCAAAGACATTGGGTAAGTTTGATTTTATTTGGGTAATTGTGGACAGATTAACTAAGTCTGCTCACTTCATTCCGGTCAAGCTGACCTACAATGCAGAAAAGTTAGCCAAACTCTATATCTTAGAAATTGTTCGATTGCATGGAGTTCCACTTTCCATCATATAAGATAGAGTTACGCAGTTTACTTCTAAGTTTTAGAGAACATTGCCTGCGGAATTAGGTACTAGGTTGGACCTTAGTACTGCATTTCACCCTCAGATCGATGGTCAATCTGAGCGAACGATTCAGGTATTGGAATATATGCTTCGTGCATGTGTAATAGAATTTGGTGGTCATTGGGATAACTTCTTACCCTTAGCGGAGTTTTCATACAATAATAGCTATCACTCAAGTATTGAGATGGCCCCATTTTAAGCATTGTATGGGAGGAGATGTAGGTCTCCCATTGGTTGGTTTGATGCATTTGAGGTTAGACGTTGTGGTACTGACCTTTTGAGGGATTCATTAGAGAAGGTGAAATCTATTAAGGAAAAGCTTCTAGCGGCTCAATGTAGGCAAAAAGAATATACAGATCGAAAGGTTAGAGATTTGGAGTTTATGGAGGGTGAGCAAGTCTTGCTGAAGGTTTTGACCATGAAAGAGGTGATGCGGTTTGGTAAGCCAGGTAAGCTTAGCCCAAGGTATATTGGTCCCTTTGAAGTTCTGAAGCGCGTGGGGGAGGTAGCTTATGAATTAGCCTTGCCCCCAGGACTGTCAGGAGTGCATCTGCTATTTCATGTGTCTATGTTGAAAAGATACCATGGGGATGGAAACTACATCATTCGTTAGGATTCGGTTCTGCTTGATGAGAATTTGTCTTATGAGGAGGAGCTTGTTGTTATTTTAGATAGAGAAGTCCGCAAACTGAGGTCAAGGGAGATTGCATCCATCAAGGTTCAATGGAAGAATCGACCAGTTGAAGAGTCCACTTGGGAGAAGGAGGCTGATATGCGAGAAAGATACCCACACCTGTTTACAGATTCAGGTACTCCTTTTCGCCCTTGTTTTTCTTCTTGGGATTGTTCGAGGACGAATGATGGGTAAATTGGTATCTATTGTAACGACCTGTTTACTCGTTTTGAGCAGTTGATGTTATCTCTAGAAAAAACTATCTTGGTCGACGGATCCCACGACGGACTGTCGAGGGCGTCTCGGTCCAAAACACTTAGAATTCTGAAATTTGGGTACTTAAATCGACTCTCTGAACTTCGTGACGGAATGGCAGGATAGACCGTCACAGGAACGACGGACCGTCACAAATCTTTCCACAGAATTAACTCTCTGAACTTTGTGACGGACATGCAGGACGGACCGTCACAGGTTGCGTTACCCAGACTGGGTCGGATTTCTGTTAAAGTTTTTAAAGGGGCGTTTTGGACTATTCCTACTTATAATTAAAAAGTAGTGGATTAATATTAATAATTCAATTACTTGGGGGTTAAAAGAGATAACCTTGAAATAAATAATGGGTTAATTCATCATCTTTTAATACTTAATTATATGCTAATTAGGGTAAAAGAAAGAGGGTTTGGAATAAGAAAAAAAAATAGAAAGAACAGAAAGAGAGGGAGAACGATCAAGAGAGAGAGGAACGAAGAGGAAAGCAAAGATTTTGAGGATTAGCTTGCTTGATCACAATTCTTCGGTGGAGGTAGGTTATGGTTTATGCTATTCGTAGTAAACTCTTAATGGTGAATGATATGTGTTGGGTAGTATTATAAAGTCTTCTATATGCTTAATTGTGTGCTTACATGATGTGATTATATAATTGTGAAGAATAAGCATGATGAGGCTACTGAATCTTGAATCCTAAATTTACTTTGTTAATAATGATTCCTTGGTATAAAAAAAGAAGGCTTGATGAACTAAAGTAATGAGATTGATGATGCCTTGGTATAAAAGAAGGCTTGATGAACTAAAGTAATGAGATTGATGATGCCTTGGTATAAAAGAAGGCTTGATGAACTAAAGTAATGACATTAGACGATCGGGTGTCACGTTCCGACACCAGGATAGTAATAGGGGATCGAGTGTCACGTTCCGGCACCAGGATAGTATATGTATCGGAGTGTCACGTTGCGACACCAGGATAGTATATGGATCCGGTGTCACGTTCCGGCACCAGGATAGTATATGGATCGAAGTGTCATGTTCCGGTACAACGATAGTATATAGATCGGAGTGTCACGTTCAAACACCAGGATGGTATATGGATTGGAGTGTCACGTTCCGACACCAGGATAGTGTATGGATCGGGTGTCACGTTCTGGCACCAGGATAGTATATGGATCGGAGTGTCACGTTCCGACACAAGGATAGTATATGGATCGGGTGTCACGTTCCGGCACCAGGACAGTATATGGATCGGAGTGTCACGTTCCGACACCAGGATAGTATATGGATCAGAGTGTCACGTTCCGACACCAGGATAGTATATGGATCGGAGTGTCACGTTCCGACACCAGGATAGTATATGGATCGGGTGTCACGTTCCGGCACCAGGATACTATATGGATCGGAGTGTCACGTTCCGACACCAGGATAATATATGGATCGGGTGTCACGTTCCGACACCAGGATAGTATATGGATCGGAGTGCCACGTTCCGACACCAGGATAGTAGTAGTGGAGCGGAGTGTCACGTACCGACACAAGAGGAATAAAGATAATGAATCTTGAATTATGATAATATACTCAATCTAAAGAACCTGATTCCCGTTTGAGTATGGTGTGGAGGCTTGAGTCCTCATAAATGTGATTTGTGATGTTGCAAATGATTCTTATGCGTATTGCTATCACCTGTTAAGTATTTGGTTGGTTTTATGTTATTATCTTATATATACTGTTTTCTATTTTGAGTTGGCCAATGATACCTACTCAGTACTTGTGCCTTGTACTGACCCCTACTTGTATTTGTTTTTCTTTGTTAATTGTGGTGTGCAGCAAACGTACCGTCGTCTTCAACTCAACCGCAACTCTAGCCAGTCTTCATCAAGCCAGATTTCAGGGTGAGCTATTGCTTCTAGCTTGGACTGGATCTTCCTCTTCATGTCTTGATGCCTTGAAATTCTGGCATGGACTAGATTTTATTTATTTAAGCTTCTTAGATACTCTTAGATTTAGTAATTTGAGGATAGATTTTCTTGTGATGATGAATTCCAGATTTTGGGGATAATAGTTAATAATAGTTTTTGAGTTTTTAGAAGTTATTGAATCAATTTTCATTAACGAGTTTAAGTCTTCCGCATTGTATTTTGTTCATTATGTTTGAATTGTTTGGGTTTAGATTGGTTGGTTCGCTCACATAGTAAGATAAGTGTGGGTGCCACTCGCGGCTCATTTTGGGTCGTGACATATACGCTATTTTACACCATGCGGTTACCTTGGGTTGTAAATACTTTTCTGGAGAGTATTTTAATATCGAGGTCTTTGCTCGAGATGTTAATATGTTGAGTTCTTTAACGACGAGTTTTTCATAGAGAAGTATTTGCCAACGAGTGTTATTAGGCCAATGTATATTCCAATGATTTTTATGAAGTAGTTCGGAAATGGTTTCCTTTATAGATGATCATTGCTAATTGATGTACTTTTTATGTGGCACTAAACAACTTGAAATTGATATTGACATATTTCAACTATTTCGTTTTCTTAATTCTGATGATTGATCTATGAATATTTGTCCTGGGAGTTATGTATTGTAGAATTTCTAGGTTTGATTGTTTTTTGTGTAGGTTGTAATTTGAGGAGGTTCGGTTGGAGTGTAAGGGGTATTTCATTTCAAGATAGTTTCATGTTTGGTAAGTTTCTTTCTAGGTAATGTATGTTTTGTACTAAGACCTTGGTTTTAAACTTATTTAGTTTTGAGCCCAGACCTATGTGATCTCTTTTTCTTTCACTTGATCTCGACACCTCATTAAGGACATCAAGTTGTAGCTTCTTGTCATTCTTCTATCCATTTTATTCCTTTTCTTACATTTTTTTTTCTTTTGGAATAAAAACATTGAGACTTGTATTTTAATTCTTAATTCTACACTTATGTATTTAGTGTTCGTGTACACGTGAAACCAAATATTTTGGAGGGCTAATAGAAGAATATGTTTTCCACTTTACCTTTTTCATGTTTCTCCGTTTTTACTATTTTCCATTTCTCTTTTATTTTTTTGCTGAGCCTGACTTGTATTGGAGGGAAAATAAGGTTCCATTACATTCACTTTTGGTTCATGAAAAATTATATTAAAGCTATATGTTCATAAGACTCACGTGTCTATAAGCCAAGTCTAACAATAGTCTTGAGGATCGATACGGAAACGTCTCTACTTATCTTCAAGTGGCTAAAAATATTGTTCAGAAACTTTCTTTGATTAATCATTTCTTAATGTGCAGGGTTATCTTTACTAGTAGTGAGTTGTTGTGTGTTTGTTTGGTAGACGTTGAGGACCAATGCTTTTATTTCCAGTTGTAGAGGGTAGGTTGTCCTCGAGTCTATTACTGAGGCCCCAACTAGCGGTAGAGATAGATCAAAGCTAGAGTCCATAATCGTGGAGTAGAACTAGATAAATATTTTGCCCTTATAGAAGCACAAACCAAATGTAGAACAAGATAGGGTACTCATGAGCCATAATTTGAGGTTGCAGAGGAAAATTTTTCTTCCGAACTCGGAGTTCCATTATTAGGAGACTTGTTTTAGGATTTTTTATGTTCTATAGGAAATTTCTTTGTGGGAGCAGACCCCACCTTAGCAATAGTCTCAAGGTGTTCATGTTTTGGTGTTCCAACAACCCATGGTTCCTAAATGGAGTGTTGTTTTAGAGATTGCTCCAAAGGTTATCTTTACAACATTTGATGAACAATGTTATGAGAGGTTTCATAAGATGAAACCACCCTAATTTTAGGGTTGTAAGAGGTAGAATGCTCATGACTTCTTAAACTAATACCACGATATTCTTTAGGATGAAGGTATGGTTGGTTCTTATTTCCTATATTTATGGTCATACCAAAGAGTGGTGGAGGAATTTTGTGAGGACAAGACTAATTGGATCTCATCTTAAAGAGAAAGATGTGTTTTATAGTGCTTTTATACTTCCTCATTTGGAGTGTTCTCTGCATCATGATCTTCTTTACTGTTATGCTAAGACAATGACTTTAGCAATATCGATTATCTCGAGAGTTGAGCGGGTGGGTGTTACTAGTTATTACCCTAGCAAGGTTATATCCTTCATTTGATATTATACATTCATTAATAGATCATATTTGTGCTATTTGGGTTTTATTCAAGATACTACTTCTTACCCACCTCCCATTGGTTCTATGCCAATGGTTTTAGAGATTGTATATGTGTTCCCTACTGATATTTCATATGTTCCTTTGGATAGGGATATTAACTTTTCTATTGACATTGATTGGTCACCTACACTATCTCTATTGTTTCAAATCATATCGCTCAAGCTCAATGTAATAAATAGAAATATTAATTGTCGTATTTGTTGAGTAAGGTGATTATTCACCATAGAGTTTCTCCATTAGGGTGATCCTTTGTTGTTTGTGGGGAATAAGGATGAATCCATGAAATTTTGTGTATTGATTATTTAACAAATTTCCTCCTTCTCGTATTAATGGTTTTCTTATCAATTTTAGGGTGCATCTCTATTTTGAAGATTTGATATTTGATTATCACAAGTTCCAGATTAGGGAACTTTAGTACTGATATTGAGGGAAAAGAAGCTTAATTTTTCAAAGTGAGTTCTCTATAGATTCCTTGAACTTTTAGACATCTTGTTTCCAAGGAGGGAATTGAGGTAGATCTAGCCAAGATTAACATAGGGAGGAGTTGTAATAGAGCTATGAAGGTTATTGAAGGTTTGAGTTTTGTTGGACTTTCTTGCTATTACCTAAAATTGTTTCAAAACTTCTCTACCATTGCATCTCCTTTACTAGTTTAAATCAAAAGAGTTGTGAGTTTTTAGTAGTCAGAGTGTGAGGAAAGATTTCAAAATCTCAAGTCCTTGTTAACGTTAGCTGCTCTTTGACTTTACCCAAGGAGGGTGTGGACATCAATGTGTGCTGTGATGCTTCTAGATTTTGATTAGGTGGTGTTTATATGCAAAAAACCAAGGTAATCAACTATGCCTCTAGAAAATTGATGTCCTATTAAAGGAATTACCATAACAATGATGTTTAGTTGGCTATGTGTTTGTTCTTATGAAATGGTGATATTATCTGTACGGGGTTCATTATAAGGTCGTCACGGACCATACGAGTTTTATGTACAGATTTAGTTAGAGGAATATGAACTTGCGGTAGGGTAGATTGCTTTAGAAAATTGAGGAATATGAAATCACCATATTTTATCTAGGGAAAGGCAATGTGGTGACTGATCATTGAGTAGAAAGACTTCTACCATGGGGATTCTTTCCTCTATTAATGTGGAGGAGTAAACATTAGCTACGGATGTTTATAGGTTACACACCACTCTCGTTCAATTACAGTATATTGAGGGAAAATATTGTTTGATTACTTTTCCTGAGGCTCTTTTTTCCTTAGTTCAACATATTCGTTAACATCAATTTGATGACAAGAAGTTGAGGAGTACTCAAAAATAGGTAATCAGAGGGAAGACAAGGAGGCAACCCTTGATTTTTATGGTATCTTCGGTATTAAATACATGATTTATATGCTCAATATGTGTTTGTTGATTAGACTTATTCTTGAGGAGGCTCATTGTTCCTAGTTTTCTATCTATCAAGGCATGATATAGATGTATTATAAATTTAGCCAACAATATTGGTGTTGTTGAATTAAGAGTGATATTACATATTTTATTTTGAGGATTAATGGCCTAGATGTATATATCAAAGGTTGCCTATTCCTACTTGGAAGTAGGAACAGATCATTATGGACATTGTTGTGGGAATGCCTACTACCTTCGGTAGTTATGACTCATTTTGTCTAGTTTTTTATATGTTGACAAAGTCCGCACATTTTGTCCAAATTTGGGTGAAGTATATGATGGAGAATTGAGTCGATCTTTATATCACTCAAATTGTGCCATCGCATAGGGTCCTAGTTTCCATTTTCTCTAATCAAGGTATATTGTTTATTTCACATTTTTGGAATGCATTGCAACATGGTTTAGGTACTCTACTAGATATGAGTATGAATTTTCCTCTTATGACCGATCTTCAATTGATCGGATGATTGAAGTGTTGAGGTACATTCTTAGAGCTAGTTATTGATTTTTATGCTAGATTATATCAGTGTTTTCCCTTTGAAAAGTTCTCCTAAACCAACCTGTATCAATCTATTATTCATATGACGCTTTTGATGAGTTTTATGGAAGTGAGTGTTTATCTCTGATCAGATAGTTTGATTTAGTTGAGATTAGATTCTTCTAATACAGACTTACTTAGATATTCTATGGACAAGGTTTGTACTATCCAAGGTACACAGTTGACAAAAGACTTATGTTGACTGGAGAGATTTTTAACTCATAAGTTCCACCCTTAAAGGATGGGATGATTTTTCTAAAAAATGGAAAGTTTAGTCTTGGATTCATTTGATCCTTAAAGATTTTGAGTTGTAGGGGAGAGGTGACCTATAAGTTGAACTTTCCACCTAGATTATCATTTGTGCATCCTTGTTTCATGTTTTCATACGTGAGAAGTTTGTGCCTTATGATTCCCATCTAATTCGCTTTGATTTAATTTAATTGGGTCCAAACTTATCTTCTGTAGAGAATCATATAGACATTTTGCATAGGACTGTTCAAAAGCTTTGGCCAAAGATATTTCTTTAACAATTCTTCAATGGAAGCATCATTGAGGCCGTGAGGCGACTTGGGAGACAGAGTCTACTACACATGTAAAATGTCCTCAACTTTTTGAAGTTCCCACACATTTCTTTTGCCTTACGTTTATGGATGAGCATAGTTTTTTCTGGTGGATAGTACAAAGACTTGGTCGATAATTTTTTTCCTTGGAAATTACAATTTTCCCCTCGCGATGCCGCCCCTGAATCTTTTATCTTTATGTTTGAAAAGTTGGTTTCGAACATTGAGTTTAAAGTTGAAATTTATTGGTATGTTTTGAGTTATAAAGACTATGTTTTAAATAATGTGGTTTTTGGTGTGTTTGGAGTCTCGAGTATTAGAATAGAATTTTCTCAATTCCATTATCCTCAAATTGTTAAACCTTATCAGCGAGAGTTGTTGGTATAATATTTTTAGTATATGAGGTCCTAAGTTGTGATTAACTTTGGTCCACATTTTAGGTTTGAATACTTGGATTGGAATTCTGAAAGTTTTATCGTATTGTGGGGATAATTTTATGCCGAGTCGAAGTCTTCGTTTATTTGTCCCCCTTTTTGTTTTGCCTTTATATGTGTAAGTTCATTTCTTATGATTTTTTACACATCTTAGGTCAAAGAAACCTTGTATTCATGTTTTAGCGTTTTCTATGATTCTAAAACATCGAGTATAATTAATTTGCATATGTGGTTTGTGTGTATAGGTTATTGAACAAATCTCAAGGGTCTTTTTGATGATTTTTGAGTTTGATGATTTTTTATGTTCTTCTGAAACTCTCCACATTCGTAGAACTTGTGGACGTGTTGACAATGGGGTGAGGGTGAGTTTGACCTCCACTTTTGTAGGAGACCTGCCACATTTTCAAAGATCCAGCTTATTAATTCTCGCATTTGTAGGTAGGGTCCGTGTTTGTAGAGGACTCCTTGGAGTGTTTAAACCCAAATTTAAGGGTTTCTTCCCCATTTTTATCTTAGGATCTTCACGAACTCGTTCTAATCAATTTCAAGTGGAATTTTTAATATAAAATTGTTGTGAAATGTTTCTTAACTCAAAATATTGGATTAGCTATTATTATTTTTATTGGATTTATGAGTTAAAATCATAATTTTGTGTTGGAAAATTGATGGTTCTTCATGAACTTGATTTCCAAACTAAAAGTAGATTTATGAACCGATTTTAAGTTCATTTTCAAAATGACATTACCGAATGAGTTCCTAAGGCTTGAGAAATATTTTCAAGCATCAAATTTCAGAATCCAAACCTTATTTTGTGGAATTAGATTTATGGTTCTTGACCCACTTTCAGGAGAAATTGATGTGTGCATTATTGCATCAAAATTATCATTATGAATACCTTCTTTTGGATATATTGAGTTTATTTTTGAAGGTAATCTTGAATGGGAAGAATCAACTATTGGTGAGAGTTGACTGATTTACAACAAAAGACTCCATAAAACTCGTATTCTGATTGAATGCATATGTTTCCTTTGTGGATCGCATGTTGGGAGTAATAGTAATGAGGTTAAGGGTTTTAATTTTGTAATTATTATATCTAAATGAATAAGAAGAGGTTAAAATGAAAAACTCTATGTGATGAACATGATAATGTCAGTTCTGTTATTGTGAGCTTTCTTGATTGGTTAATGAAATGCTTAAAAGCATGATTTTGAAATTAAATTATATGAATTGTTTTCTCTTACGTGTGGTGTGATATTTATTTCATGCATTTATTGTTAGCGTCGTGATGAGACACGTGACTACAGTTATTACGCCAGATTTTTGCTAGTGGGTGCTATTATGCTAAGGTCTTTGCCTACGAGTATTGTTATGTCGAGGTCTTTGCTTGCGAGTGTTATTATGTCGACGTCTTTGTCGACGAGTAATTTCATGTCAAGATTTCTATCGTTGAGTGTTATTATTCCAAGGACTCTATTGGTGAGTGTTATAAAGACGATGGGAAATAGTTTTGGCTAATGATTTCATTGCCACATGATGCACCTAATTATTATGTGTGGCATACTTGTGTATTGTGATTGATGTAGTTCTTAATGTTATTAAGATTGTCTTATTTGATCTATTTGATTGGTGATTTCTAAGAATTGATTTATGCTTGTTAGGATTGTAAGTCGTATATTGTAGAATGCCTATAATAAGTTTATTTCTATGAAGGTCTTAGTTTGAGGATATTTGGTTTGAGGTGTTTGATTTCTAGCTAGTTACTTTCTAGTTTAGTTTTCTTCTTGGGTACTGTGTTGTTGGTAATGACCCCTTGCTTATAAACTTTTGTAGGGTTTGTGCCTGATCTTTTATCTTTACTCTCAATAAGAACTTGAAAAAGTTTATGCTTGTCATTTTGCGGGCCCTTCTTTTCCTTTTATCAAACTTTGTTCTATTTGATAAGGTATTATTAAGCTTATATTTATTTCTTTACTCTGCACTTATGTATTTAGTGGCTTGTACATGTGACAACCAGATTTTGGGGATTTTAATAGATGTATAAGTTTTTCGGTTTATCTTGTTATTCTTTTTACTTTCCTATTTTCTTTAATTTTCATTTAGTTGAGGTTGACTTGTCTTGGAGGAAAAATACATGTGCAATCAAGTCCATTTTTTTTTTACATATTTGCATGAATACATTGGAGAAACACATGGAGTCTTTATGCAATACACTCAATACCCACATTGAGTTCTTGAATTGTATCTTATTTAATCCTATGTAAAATCAAGAAAACAAGTGAACATTGCTTGGCAAAACATTTTACAAAGTAAAAAATGATTTTTTATGTGGTGTCCCATTTTAATGCAATGATTCTTTAGAGTACTGATTTTACATATTAGAAGACTTTTAAGTGTCAATAATCGTTTAGTAATATAACCTAACTAAATGAGTTGGGGTTGAATCCCACACGGAGCGGTATATCTCCATAAGAAAGTATATCTATATTGAAGTCAATTATGGTAAGACATTATAGAATAAAGATTTATGTAAATCAGGGGTTGACGAATATGTCAAATATGAGAGGTTTTGGTATAAAATATCATCTATAACTATCAAAAATAACACGAAAATAATAATGATGAGAGGAGTTCTTGGGATGTGACTTGATCATAGGCGAATATAGACAAACTGATAAATGAAGCAATTATTAAATAGCTATAAATTATTAATAAGCTAGACTTTTGTGGGGATAAACTTTGTCTAATAATTTACCTCGAATCAAGTTGGTTTCTCTCAAACATCTACAAGCATTCACATAAGAACAACCTACGCTTTAGTCCTTTCACTCTCACAAGTTCAATGTGTTAAAAAGGGTTTAGGATTCACTCTCTCTTGATGAACCAATGAAAACAGAATACCCACAGACCACCAATTCAGTAATCTTGGTTTTAAAACCTATCGCTCAAGCAAGACAAAAAACATGAGGGTGCAAATGCATTCGAAACTACAACTGTTTAGATTGAACCACAATTACTGACTAAAATCACTTTTAAACAACATTAAAGATGACAATTAACAATAACCACAAACTAAATTAGCCCATAATCACACCTTATAAATTAGGTTCTTACCAAGACATCATAAAACTTAGTCTCAATACTAAGAGTTCAAACTCAAAAGTTACTCGAATAAATGTTCAGAAACTAAAATCTTATTCCAATTTTTGGATTGATACAAAACATAATGTCTGAAAATATATTATAGTCTCCAAAAATATGTTTTGAATAGATTTGTTCAGTGCAGTCATTTTTACTCACCGATCCGCCCTTTGGTCAGTTCCATTGCATTTTTCTTTGGCCTTCAACATCCTCAAGTTTGTAACTTTGACAACACTACATTGAAGAACTATTTGGCGACATGCTGACTGGTGCTTTCTCTCTCCAAATTCATTTTCTCCTTCATGATTTGGCACACTAGAACTTTAGGCGGTCATGAGTCCATTAGGAGACTCGCCAAAAGTACTTGGTGATCACCAGTCCTTCATATCTTTGCGATTTTAGCTCATTTCATTCATTTTTGCAAATTAGTTCCAAGTTCTGTTCCTCAATGCAAATACTGAGAAATCAAGGGTTTTAAATTATATATTGACACAAATTAAGCCTTTGAATACACTAAATGTATCCAAATAAAGCACTAAATGAGTCCAAATCTAGGACTCATCACTACCCCATAATGGAACTTTTGCTCGTCCTTAAGTATAACTCATGTTCAGCTGTTCAAAAAGAATGTCTTAAATAGTGCTACACAAGACTAAATAATGAATGCACCCAACAAGACTCAACTTACCTATGCAAAAATTAAATGTGTACTCAAAGATTCAAGTTGTGACTACCCATAATCAAGTATTCTGAAGTTCCCAATACTTTCTTGAGTTGCAAGTTACAACTCAATAAAGGTTCTCAAATGACCTCACACCAAGAATGATTTCACGTTCACACAAAATGCTTCTAAGATTTTTATATCCAAAAAAACTATTAACTCTCACACTCTCAACGATGAACACATGAATGACTAAACCCATGGGTTTGCGCTTATTTTCCAACCAACACTTGTTTGAGCTCACTCTAGATCAAAAAGGTCATTTCAAGGCTTGTAACGGGACTGATTGATAAGGCATCGTCATTAAGACTCTGTTAATTCTATCCTCATGAGATGTGGTATGAACAACACTTCCTTTCCTTCACTCATCATTCTATCTTATGTTTATAGGTCACTTCGTTATTCACTTTCCATGGGATACCAGACACCCAATTTTCTTTGAACTTTAACAACTTCATTCCAAAAAAATTCAGTCTTCTTTCTCAAAACTATGGGTAAAGGGTATTTATTTGCAATTGTTGATTAACCTTATCTTTTCACCACATCCCTAACATAGGATTTTTGACTTAGTTGGCTATTTAGACAAGGCATATCTCATGAGGGTTAAGGGTGAAGAATTAAAAAAAAGGTTGCAATTTTATAAAGTTTCTTCAAGGAAAAAGCTCAGTCTAAAAAGGATTTCAAGAGAAGACACGCACTCACAAGGTGCGCCACAAAAGAGGTATAATGTCAATTGATTCATTCTTTAAAATTATTGCCTAAGATCATTTCAACAGCTTGCATCACTTAGTCAATTGGACCATACGGGTGAATTCTAGGTGTCATTACACATGGTTCATTGTAAGCTCATCACACAAAAAATATACACCAATTTTAAACAGGACTCCACACTTTTCCTAGTGTGCAATATTAATAAGAAGAGACTCAATTTGATTATTCGCTAGTCTTAATAGATGCGAAAACTTCATATATTCACTATGTAACTTAATTTTGTCTCATTGGATCCACACATGCATTTTTGTTCGATTGTGAGCACTATACAAGCCAACAGTATTAATTAAGACCGATACTCAAATTCGCAAGAGAACAACTACATTAAAACACAATCAAGAATCGGTAAAAATTTTCAAAAAGGGTAAAAAACAATTTATAATTAAAATAAGGAGCCACAAGATCAAAGATCTCTAAAATACAATGCCAAACCATATTAAATAGGCGAAATGGTTTAATGCCAAACCTCCCTCAATCCACAACCACCAAATATTTCCTCCACCTCCTTCAACCAACAACAACTAAACGTAGAGACGAAAAATTGACTCTTATTTATCAAATTATCTAGTGAGACATAACTATTATCCTATAGAATCACTTTTCTTTTTACTTTAACTTCAATTTCAATTGATAATTTGTGCAAACTACTACATAATAAATACATCAATTTTTCATTGATCTAAAATGCTTAAGCTAAGCAAATTCACCAGGTTCCACTTCTACAACTTAGTTGAACACTCTTAAATTGTTATTGTGCTATATAGACTAACAAACAATCTCCCTTATCCTATTTTTTATTTTTTGAAAACGAGTATGAAGCTAAGAAAAACAAAAGTCTAATTAAGATCTCAAAACTCATATGTGCAGACAACGTTTCTTAAAGTTTAATTTTATGTTAGATTTTTAACGCTCGAACAATATGACCACGCAAAAACAAAATAAATATCAAAAAAGAAGAAAGAAATATATGAATAGAATGGCAAAGCAAGCCATTGGATTAAATTTTCCACCTAAACAATATCATCACAGACCACCATAGAAGCCCCATAACCACCGAAGCAAAATCAGCCTTCTTATTCAACATCTACAACATCCATTGTCATTACTACAGCTTACCAAAACACCTAATAATTAACAGAAATTCAATGGACAAAATGAACAGAGATGTAGATTAAAATGCATCTACAAGGGCGGCAAAGATCTATGTCGATTTCTCAGAACGTCGAAGCAAAGGGAGAAGAAAAGTAAACGTCGGAGCAAGGGATAACAAAAGGGGGATTGGGAAACTTAATTTTTTTTTTACTTTTTTACTTTTTACTATTAACTTACATTAAAAGAAAATTAATTGCTTTCACTAGCCTTTTTTAAGTGTGATACCACGCGCTATAACTGAGTCAGCAGAATAAATGTCATATAAGCTTAATCAACGGTCAAAGGGTTTAAAAATCTCATATCAATTGAGTTTAAGGGTTCAATTTACAAATGATTAAGTAGAAGGATTTACATTACAAATTCATACAAGTATAAGGGTCCATCATACTATTTGGCCTAATAAATATATGCACATAACAATTATCAAAAAAGTTGGGCCTTACCCACCGCAAAAAAACAAAAACTTCTTGTCGTCCAATGCAAGAAAAATATTGAAACCTCAAATAAAAATAAGAAAGCGAGATAGGTAAGAGTTTTTCAATTAAAAATAAGAAAGTGGTGGTTCTTCTCTTCATAACAAAGTGACTCACTTGTTCGTTTTTCTCCTCTTCTCTGGTATGTGTCTCTGATCTCTACCCATTTACATTGCTTTTTTGTTTTTCAATTTCTATTAGACTATATCTTTTTGGTTGGTCTTCATTCTTTGATCCAATTTTGTTTGACCTAGGTTTCGAATATTGAAATTGCTTTGTTCAAACTCGAGAAATTGGTTCTTTAGCATTGCTAGTTTGCTAGGTATTTGGTTTAAAAACGTATAGGTTAACACTAAGTATTCTGTTTGAATCATGGAGGATGATTGTGGCATCCTCTGTTCTGTCACTGAATGATAGAACGAGACCCCAATGATGGACCATCGTACCCACGACGGACCGTCATAGGGTCTGTTCCAAAAGACCACTATTTGTTTTGTCTAAGTGTCCACCAACTAACACACCCGATGGACCGTAATTCCCACGACGGTCCGTCCTGCATAAGCGTCATGGTTGTCAAAGATCCTTGTCCTAAGGGTCTCCATTTTTTTTCAAGTATCCTCTGACGGACATCTACAACGGACCATCATACCCTCGACGGTCCCTCCTGGACAACCATTCTTGTTTTTAGAGACCCTATTCCTAAAAGTCTCCAACTTTTTCTAAGTTTCCTCTGACGGACATATAAAATAGACTATCATTAACACGACGGTCCGTCCTGCACAATCGTCATGGTTGTCAGAAACCCTTTTCGTAAGGGTATTCATTTTCTTCCAAGTATCCTCTGACGAATATCTACGACGGACCGTCATTCCCTTGATGGTCCATCCGGCACAACCGTCATGACGGTCAGAGACCCGTCTCCTAAGGGTCTCTATATTTTTTCTAGGTTCCCCACGACAGACATCAACGACGGACCATCATTATCACAATGTTCCATCCTGCTTATCCGTCATTGTTGTCAGAGACTTTCCTTCAGGGGTCTCCACATAATCAAAGTTGAAGTAAGACATGACGGACCCTATGACAATCCATCATACTCACGATGATCCGTCACATGGCCCATCGTGTTTCACTATTACTACAACTATGTCATTACATCTTTGCCCTTATGTTTATTTTGTGTCATTTTTGCTTGCCTTGTTTGCTCCTTCTAGTAATAATAATGATTTTTACAGTTACTATCTCTAATGGCACCGAAATAAGATTGAGTTTACACAGGTGGGCGTTAAAAGTCCGTCTCCCCTTCTATCCGACTGGTTATAGTATCTGATTATGAGCATGATCCCGAGTACGTGCCCTCAGGCACTGCCACTCCAGCACGAGCTGCATGTGCTACTAGAGATACGCCCAAAAAAGTGGCGTCCGGCGTAGTCACTACCTCCATCTCTGATGAGGAGACCACACTGACCGGCACACCTTCTGGGTCAGATACACATGAAGAAGGACCGTCTGGTTCCTAATGAGTTTCGTGGTCGGAGGAAGCCTCCGAGTCTACAGAAGTCCCTGCACCCGCCACAGCTGCACAGTCTGCCTCGTCTTAAGAGGCTGACAGTCCTGATTCCACTCTAGTCTCACCGACTGGTGATCTTACCCCGATTGCTGACAAGCGCAACCGGTGGTATGTCGACGGGCAATACCAAGTTTCTAAATTATAAAGGTGTCATGACACGGACCCTTACATTGGAGAGGTGGGTCCTTACGGGAAGTCTCCCCACCATACCAGATATCCATAATCTCTTCACCAAACACCAGCTAGAGTGGACAGCTCATTCTTTGGGCCGCTATAGTGAGGAGTTTGTCCGAGAGTTTTATGTCTCTTATGTGGCTACTCTCCGATCACAAGTTGATAGGCGGGCTGCTCCACTAAACAGACCCCACTTGAGAACGTTAGAGTACACGGCATCTAAGTCTATATCTCCCTACCAGCCATCCGCTGGTATCTGTACGGCGAGGATGTTGATGCCAACAAGACCCCTCTCACCTCCGAGTTCGACTACCTATAACAAATTGTTAAAGATGGCATATTCTTGTGTGATCCATCAGTGAGATAGACAACCAAGAGGTAGATGGACCTCCACTTATCTATTTATGAAGAGGGTGCTGACTGGGTAACGGAGACAAAGAGAGCCATCAGCAAGTCTAACTTGACCTTCACGGCTATGTTTTTATAGTTGATTGTCCGCCAATGTCTTTCCACCATGGCTGCTGATAATAAAGTTACATGGGATCGCAGAATTCTGATGGCGTCAATGATCAATGGGTTGGAGGTGGATATTTTCCATGCATGATATTTTCCTTTTGCAGGTCAGCAGGTATACCCATCTTTCACATTGATCAGCTCAAGACTAAACTGGGCACTGTTGATTTCGGCCTCATCATGGATGAGGCTAATGAGTTTGGTCCATGCAGAGGGCCCCATCCTAAGTTGCCTCAGCTTCGTGAAAATCTTTATTATATGGTAGCACATGCTAGAACGGCTAGGCAGGCTTCTTTACGACCACAGACACTAACCCGGTCTAGTCTACCCTAGGTAGTAGCAATGCCCCTAGCTCCTCTCGCTCAACCCCTTTCCCCGCTCGGGTCCCGCTTGCTAAGGTCCAGAAACTAAAGGCACAGATGGCCAAAACTTCTTCATCACATCCAGCCTTGGATGCACATGTCTATTAATAAGGAAGAGGAGCGCTTGGAGCGTAAGATGGACCATCATATAGAGCTGAAGATTGCTGAGGTTCATCAGCGCTTAGACGCTTTTAAGTTGCGGGTGCTAGCTTCGCCAGACCCTCAGGTGGAAGTGTCGACCCTTTAGGCTGCGGTTGAGAGTTTGCGCGCAGATATTGATATGATCCTAGAGAGTAGGCTTCCTGATTTTGAGGCCCCTTCTTCAGAGCCTGCTGAGGACAGAGTGTTAGCGGCCTTATTCGCCAATTCTTAGATTCCACCACCTCCCCCTCGAGAGAATTCCAAGAGGAGTAGGGGTCGAGAGGAGGATGAGGCTAGAGCAATGAAGAAGGACCGCCGTGAGATAGAGGCTGCGAGGAGAGCCTCGATTGCTGATGACGAGGCACGTCAGATCAGGGCTGTAGAGTCAGCTGCTGGGGCGTCTAGATCCAGAAATGTGGAGACAGCGGGATTCACTACTGATCGTGCTGTTGCTGATGAGGACACTATTGAGGGTGTCTAGACTACATAAGTAGTGCGTTCCGTGGAACCGGACTCACTAGCTTGCTGATTGGTGGCGCTTTGCACCCCAAGTTTTCTTCACCTACGACTCTCGTATTTTAGTTTTTTTATGCATTGGGGACAATTGCATATATTTTTTTTGAGGGTGGGGTAAATGGAAAGTGAGCTCTAGGGTGAAGTTTGAGTATCCCAATTCACGATCTTTTTTTGGGGTTTTCTTGCCTATATTCTTTTTCCCCAAGAGACTGATTATTTTTATTGTTGAACCGACTTGTCTATCTTTTTTGTACCTAGTATAACTCTGAAACATGATGGCTAAAATCAGAATGATATCCGAATGTAATGAAAATGATGCATGGCTAGGAACAGTAATTGATAATTATATGGCTCTAAGCATGACATAGAGATACACCACTGCATGACCCTAAGTGTAAGACTCGAACTAGGTGTCTAATAATCTTGTAGAGTAATGAGATTTCAAGTGAGTGTGAGGAAAATTTTAATAGTCCACTATTTGTACTGAGCTACAACTTGCCTGGTTAGTCGTGCTAAAAGTAAGTTGTAATAGACAATTACAAAAGGATAATAGGCCCTTATTCATTATGGCCAATTTTTAGCCTAAATAAAAAAAAATTAATCACTCTTTAATCCAAATGATTTGAGCCTAAAATAGACCTTTCTTTTTAACCCCAACTGAACTTTTCTTGGAATAATGCGTTGGCCCTGGTCCCTCCTTGGACATGTGCACCTCAGCTTATGCCAAAAGCATAAGTTGAGGGTGGTTAATGCAGTAAATAGACTTTTTGTGGCCCTAACCCAACTTTGAGTATTGTGTTTTTTGACTCATGACAAAGCCTGAGTTTAGGGTGGCTATTATGAGCAATGCTCTGGAAGATAGGGTTAAAAGAACAAAGAGAGAGAAAGAACAAAATTAAAGTGACTCAAGAACAAGTTGAAATAAAAGTGAAATAAAAAAAATATAATAAATACAAGCTAGAAAAGAAAAGAGTCACTTACACAAATGAAGAAATAAGGGAAAATTTGGGCCTTTATTTTACTTACGAGTGCAATGATTCAATGTAGTCCCATACCCACAATGAATAAAGTAAGTAATTCAAGAGATTAAGTAAATGACTTAACTACAATATAGGGCATGAATATATTTTCAACTCAATACTTATTGACTATACTTATTCTTTATTTGATTGCAATGTGCATAGTTCTTGGGGAATATCATTAAAGCTTATGATATTTCTTACATTGGGCATGGATTCTTTAGAAGCCAATCATTATTGGCTAAATACATTAGTTATTCATTTTGGATAAGCATATTTATCTTCATTATTGTCTTTGCTATTTTCATATTAAAGGAAGCCATTTTAACCAAATTTTATTTGGATTTGTTAATTTTCATGACATGAAGATTCATTATTAGATATACCCTTTACTTATTGAAAACTTCATTGTACATGCTCTGATTATTCTTATAGAAAGTCATTCATTACACTATATATTCATTAAATTTCATAAACCATTCTCTATTGATCATTCCATTGATTTCATTACTTTAATGTTAGGGATGTCATGGGTAATTTATATAATATTTTCATGTTTAGATATTGTATATTTCATATCTACAGACCTTGGAATTTCGGATGAAGCATTAAGGCATCTCAAGTGAGGTCACAACATATGGGACCTCAACCCGATGGCCTTCTTTATCAAACATTGAGTCTGCTTCATTCGTTCATTCGTACTTCACATTATTTCATTCATTCGTAGTGTGATGCAAACACCAGCTACCTAAGATGATGTTTAAGACTCTCATCAGGATCATGAAGTTCAATGACCAAGAATGACCTAATGTATTTACTTGATTGTGATTTCACCTCCTGATTGTCTTGACAAACACATTCTGTATCGTTCATTTCATTATCTTTCATACTTTCAGGAACTTTAACCTTAACCGACAAAAATCATGTCAGCTTCATGAAATCAGCTTCCTTCCCCACATCGAAAAAAAGTGGAGTTACTTGCCAAGGTGAAACCAAAACATGCTAGCGTATATAGGGAATTGAACCCTACTAGAACCCTATGTTGACAGCATAGATTCAAAGACTAGGAGATATAAGGGGACCCATACTAGCCTAAACGGACAGTCTCATCTCATGAGATTTACACGAACCTCTGCCTTATGTAAGAAGGAATTACAACTCATAGCTAGCATATTGGTGCTCAATAAAAAGATCCATTACATTCATCTCACACATCATAGAAGCTGGCTTCTAGCATGAGGGCATCATTGCTCATTAGATGATTTCTCATTTCATCATTTGTATTAAGTGTGTATTGTCCTTACACTTACATATAGAGTATGATTGAGACTTGTCTCTTTATATTCAACATTCTCTTGGGTGAGTAATTTTAGTAACCTTTACTTAAGCTTGGTTGATACTTGTCTCACCATTCATATTAGCCTCTTATCTTGTTGTCACAACTTTCATTAGCATCGTAGATTAACATAATTACTCACCTCATTATGTCCTTGGGCACTGCTAACTCTACATGATCATTTTAAATGGTTATGTACTTAGGATACTAGGCTTGATACATGGATGCCTCGTACCTAATGTTTTTTCAACTGATGAATTTCTAAATTTTAGCTTAAGGTCTTCATTGCATGTATATTTCCTAAACAATCTCATTCATACTTAGATATATGGATAACACCCTTTAAGCCAATTTTTTCTAATATACTCGATATTTTTATTATTGGGTATTATAGAGAAATTGGCTATTAACCCATAGCCAATATTAGTCAATATTGGGCATTGGAATGTCTATGTATCCCCAGTACACATTGTTAAAAACATATTGGTCTCTTCACTAGATATAAGGTTTTTCCTAATGTTACAAGGAATGAGTGTTCGAGAGTACTCTTTCAAATTCACCCAACTCTCTAAGTATGCCCCAACCATAGTAGTCAACCCTAGGGCTAGGATGAACAAATTTTTGATGGGAGTGTCTATCTTGATCGAGAGGTAGTGTCATATGGCAATTATTCTTAATGACATAGATATCTCTAGGCTCATGGTCTTTGCACAACAAATTGAGGAGTCCAAAATTATGGAGATAAGGAAAGAGGTTAAGAGTCCTAGGTCGGATGAGTCTAGTAACCAAAAGCATTAGAAGATGTTCTATCATCCAGATTCTTCCATTGTAAACAAGTATAGGGCTCCCAATTAAAATTCCCAAGGTGGTGAACATTCTTTTTAGAGCACTAGGTGCCCTACTTGTGGGAAGCAACAATTGGGTAGGTGTCTTGACGGAATGGATGTTTGTTTTGCATGTGATAATAAGGGACACAAGATGAGGGATTTCCCTAACACCAAAACAAGAGGGAAAGATGTAAATCAAGCTTCCCTAGATCCTAATGGTCCATAAAAGAACCCTTCCTATGGGATGTGAGCTAGGAAGGATAACTAATCCGGATATGATGGTTTTTGTAAGTTTTAACTCTTTATGATTGTTGTTTTTATGATATGAAATTAGATTATGTGGTTTTATAGTTCATATGACCATGTAATCTTTATGAATTGCTCAAAAAATTAAATTTTTTAAATTTTTTAGTATGTTGGGCAGTGTTACAGTGAACCTCACTGTAAAAAAATTGCATTTTGAAAATAATTTGTTTATCTTGAATTGAAGTTTCAATATGCATAAAATTATTGTATATGAGCATGTTTAATGTTGTAGAAGGTAGTTCCTCCATAGGAGAAGGTTAAGGGTAAGTTTTGAATATGTTGCTAAGCGTTTGCAAATGTCAAATGATGCTCCTTTCTAGTTGATGCCTTGATTTTGAGTTTTTGAGCGTTTATTGTAATGTGTTATGTGATGCTAAGTGACTCCTTGTTGTTCTTTATGTTTTAGTGTAATTCTAGGACGAATGTTATTCTAAGTGGGGGAGAATATAACTCCGCAAAAATGAACTAAGATTAACTAAAGCCTCGCAAGTGTTTCTTGAGTTAATTTTGTTTTTAAATGAGATAATTTAGTCTTCTTAGTCAGTGTGTGAATTTTGGAGGTCAAATGTCAAAGAACCACCATGACGTTCGGATGGTGTTACTTAGAAAGTGTTCTTGTGTCTTGTTGTGTTTGAGTGAGTTTTATGTGTTTGTTTGCTTGAAACGGATGTGAGGTGTTCCTAAGACCTAGAATACTTAGTTTAGGTGTCACGAACCAAATCGGGGACGCGACTGGCACCCACATTTACCCTCCTATGTGAGCGAACCAACCCATCTAAACCTTAACATTTCAAGATATATCAACAGAAAATAATGCGGAAGACTTAAACTCATTAATAAAAAAATTCAAAACTATTATTATTGTCACCAAAATCTGGAAGTCATCATCACAAGAACATCTATCCTCAAATTACAAAACTAAAAACGTCTAAGAAGCTAAAACAAATAAAAACTAGTCCATGCCGGAAGTTCAAGGCATCAAGACTTGAAGAAGAAGATCCAGTCCAAGCTAGACGCATTAGCTCACCCTGAATTTCCAAAGGTAGTGAAGACTGGCTAGATCTACTATTGAGTTGAAGATGACGGCACGTTTGCTGCACTCCACAAATAACAAAGAAGAAAACATAAAAGTAGGGGGGTCAGTACAACCACAAGTACTGAGTAGATATCATCGGCCAACTCAAAATAGAAGATAATATATATCAAGTAATATCATAAAATCAACTATGATACTTAACGTGTAGCAACAACAAGCATTTAATCATCAATAAATTCCACCAAGTTCATCCATGAGGACTCAAGCCTCAATACCATACTCATTTTTGGGAATTAAGTTCATTATGTTGAGAATATTATCATCTTTCAAGATTCATTATCTTTCTTCCTCTTGTGTCGGTGCGTGACACTCCGATCCCCTACTACTATGTGTCGATACGTTACACTCCGATCCCCTAATTCTACGTGTCGGTTCGTGACACCCGATCCCCTATATGTGTCGGTACGTGACACTCCGATCCCCTATATGTGTCGGTACGTGACACTCCGATCCCCTATATGTGTCGGTACGTGACACTCCAATCCCCTAATTCTACGTGTCGGTTCGTGACCCCCGTCCCACTAATACTATGTGTCGGAACGTGACACTCCGATCCACTAATCTCATTCTATCCGTTCATCAAGCCTTCTCTATACCAAGGCATCATCAATCCCATTACTTTAATTCATCAAGCCTTCTTTTATACCAGGCATCATGAATAATAAGTAGATTAAAGTTTCTTTTCAAGATTTGGGATTCAATAGTTTTCATCATGCTTGTTTTATCAAAATCACATAATCATATTCATGCAAGCATACAATTAAGCATATAGACAGGTTTACAATACTACCAATACATATCATTCGCTATTAAGAGTCTACTACGAATAGCATGAAACCATAACCTACCTCCACCGAAGAACCAAATTCAAACAAGCAATTTCCCAAGCTTTGTGTTCTTCCTCTTCGATCGTACGTTTCCCCCTCTCTCTTCTTGCTCTTTCTATTTTCTTTATTCAAACCCTCTTTCTTTTACCCTAATTAACATATAACTAAGAAAGAAAGATGGCAATAATGACCCCCTAATTAACTTAAGGTTACCTCTTTTAACCCCCAAGTAATTAGAATTATAATCCTTAACCCTCTAACTATATATTTAAAGTAGGAATAGTCCAAAACATCCCTTAAAACGTGTAAAGAAATCCAACTCCAACTAGGATTGCGCACCCTGTGACGGGCCGTCGTGCCTGCGACGGTCCGTCCTACTGTCCGTCACACGATACAGAAACTTGATTTTTGTAAAAAGTCCTGTGACGGTCCGTCACACCTGTGACGGTCCGTCACACCTGTGACGGTCCGTCCTGCCATTCCGTTACGAAGTTCAAAGAGTCGATTTTTAGTACCCAATTTAAGAATTTTTAAGTGTTCTGAAACGAGACCCTGCGACGTTCCGTCGTGCCTGTGACGTTCCGTCATGGGGTCCGTTGTTTCAGCCAGTTTTTCAGAAATAAAATTTGCTGCTCAAAACGACTAAACAGGTCGTTACAATAGATACCAATTTACCCATCGTTCGTCCTCGAACGATCACAAGAAGTAAAACAGGGGTGAGAAGGAGTACCTGAATCTTTAAACAGATGTGGGTATCTTTCTTGCATATTTGCCTCTTTCTCCCAAGTGGCTTCTTCAACGGGTCGATTCTTCCATTGCTCCTTGATGGATGCAATCTCCCTCGACCTCAACTTGCGGACTTCCCTATCTAAGATAGCAACAGGCTCCTCCTCATAAGACAGATTCTCATCAAGCGAAACTGAATCCCAATGGATAATGTAGTTTCCATCTCCATGGTATCTTTTCAACATGGACACATGAAATACCGGATGCACTCCGGACAGCCCTGGAGGCAAGGCTAACTCATAAGTCACCTCCCCTACTTGCTTAAGTACTTCAAATGGTCCAATATACCTTGGACTAAGCTTACCTCTTTTTCCAAACCGCATCACCCCTTTCATGGGCGAAACCTTCAACAAGACTTGTTCACCCTCCATGAACTCTAAGTCTCTAACCTTCCTATCTGCATATTCTTTTTGCCTACTTTGAGCCGCGAGAAGCTTTTATTGAATAGATTTCACTTTCCCTATAGAATACCTCAAAAGGTCAGTACCCCAAGGTCTAACCTCAAATGCATCAAACCACCCAATGGGAGACCTACATCTCCTACCATACAATGCTTCAAATAGGGCCATATCAATGCTCGAGTGATAACTATTATTGTATGAAAACTCCGCTAAGGGTAAGAAGTTATCCCAATGACCACCAAATTCTATCACACAAGCACGAAGCATATCCTCCAACACTTGAATCGTTCGCTCAGATGGACCATCGATCTGAGGATGGAACGCGGTACAGGTCCAACCTAGTACCCAATTCCGCATGCAATGTTTTCCAAAACTTAGAAGTAAACTGCGTACCTCTATCTGATATGATGGATAGTGGAACCCCATGCAATCGAACGATTTCTGAGATATAGATCTTGGCTAACTTCTCTGCATTGTATAGTTACCTTGACCGGAATAAAATGGGCAGACTTAGTTAACCTATCAACAATCACCCAAATGGAGTCATACTTACCCATTGTCTTTGGAAGGCCAACCACAAAGTCCATTGCGATTCTCTCCCACTTCCATTCAGGAATGGGAATTCTCTGAAGCGTTCCTCCGGGCCTCTGGTGTTCATACTTTACTTGTTGACAGTTTGGACATTTGGCAATAAAGTCAACAATATCGCGCTTCATTCTACTCCACCAAAAGTGTTGCTTTAGGTCACGATACATCTTGGTTGCACCCGGATGTATAGAATACCTTGAACTATGAGCCTCTGTCAGAATAGTGTTGATCAAATCATCGACGCGGGGTACACATACCCTTCCCTTAATCCTCAAAACACCTTCCTCGTCGATTGTTGCTTCTTTTGCCTCTCCTTGCAACACTTTATCTCGAATCCGGATCAATTTTTCATCATCAAACTGCTTCCCCTTAATCTTGTCAAGGAAGGAGGATCTTGCCCTCCACACAAGCTAACAATCCTCCCTTCTCATTTATTCTAACCTCATGAGGTCATTAGCCAAAATCTGCACTTCTCTAGCCAATGGGCGTCTAGAAGCTTGCAAATGAGCTAGACTTCCCATGCTTCCCGCCTTTCTACTCAAGGCATCTGCCACAACATTCGCCTTCCCCGGATGATACAAAATAGTGATGTCATAGTCCTTCAGTAGTTCCATCCATCTCCTTTGTCTCAAGTTCAAATCTTTCCGAGTAAAGACATACTGTAGACTACGATGATCCGTATAGACTTCACAGTTAACCCCATATAAATAGTGCCTCCATTGCTTTAGTGCAAACACTACCGCGGCCAATTCCAAGTCATGAGTTGGATAGTTACGTTGATGCACTTTTAATTGTCTTGAAGCATAAGCAATCACGTTCTTTCTTGCATTAGCACTGCACCCAAACCCGAATAGGATGCATCACAATAAACAATGAAGTTCTTACCCTCTACCGGCAAGGTGAGGATAGGTGCGGTAGTCAACAAAGACTTGAGTTTCTGAAAACTTTCTTGCACTCATCCGACCATACAAATGGAACATCTTCTTAGTCAAGTTCGTCAATTGGGAAGCAATAGAAGAGAATCCCTTGACAAAGCGGCGGTAGTAGCTAGCTAACCCAACAAAGCTTCTTATTTCTGACACATTAGTGGGTCTTATCCAATTCTTCACTGTCTCAATCTTAGAAGGATCCACCATCACTCCATCCTTAGAAACTACATGCCCCAAGAAGGACACTGCATCTAGCCAAAACTCACACTTAGAGAACTTGGCATAAAGCTTTTTCTCCCTCAACATTTCCAATACAATTCTCAAATGCTCCTCATGTTCCTTCATACTTTTAGAGTATATCAGTATATCATCAATAAATACGATCACAAAGAGAACCAAATATGGCTTAAATATCCCGTTCATCAAGCTCATGAACGCAGCAGGGGCATTCGTAAGACCAAAGGACATCAACTACAAATTCATAATGCCTACCTAGTCCGAAAAGTAGTCTTGGCACATCCGTTGCCCGTATTTTCAATTGATGATAACCGGATCTCAAGTCAATCTTGAGAAGACACAAGCACCTTGTATCTGATCGAACAAGTAATCAATGCGAGGAAGAGGGATACTTTCTTAATAGTTACCTTGTTCAACTGCCGGTAGTCTATGCACATCCGAAAACTCCCATCCTTCTTCTTCACAAACAAAACCGGAGCACCCCAAGGAGATGCACTTGGTCTAATGAAGCCTTTGCTCAACAACTCTTGAAGTTGAGCCTTTAACTCTCTTAACTCCGCGGGAGCCATTCTATAAGGGGGTATAGAAATGGGGCGAGTACCAGTTCAAGATCGATACAGAAGTCAATATCCCTATCTGGTGGCATACCAGGAAGATCTGCAGGGAACACGTCCAAAAACTCACGGACTACCGAAACCGACTCAATTGAAGGTACTTGGGTAGTGTCATCCTTGAGATGGGCCAAGAAAGCTAAACACCCTTTACTAACCATTTTCTTAGCACGAAGAAAGGAGATGATACGCACCGGATTGGAAGTGTAGTCCCCCTCCCACACTAACGGGTCTGTCCCAGGCTTGGCTAACGTCACAGTTTTAGCATTACAATCCAAGATCGCAAATTGCGGAGAAAGCCAAGTCATACCCAGAATTATATCAAAATCAACCATTTCTAAGATAACCAAATCCACATAAGTGTTGCTCCCCACAAAATTCACCAAACAAGACCTATATACCTTTTCAACTACCACAGACTCTCCCACCGGAGTAGAAACACGAATAGGCATGTCAAGTAATTCACAATGCAAATTTAGATCATTAGCAAATGAGGAAGATACATAAGAAAATGTGGATCCGGGATCAAACAATACAGAAGCTATGCAATCACAAACCAAAAGCTTACCTGTGATGACAGCATCAGACGCCTCCGCTTCAGACCGCCCAGGGAAAGCAAAACAATGGGCCCTCTCATTTGTTTGTCCGTTGCCCCTACCATGTTGTGATGTAGTGGCTCCAGTTTGCCCATCACCTCTGCCGTTTTGGTGAGCACCATTACCTCGACCACCACTTCCTCCAGAATAACGGCCTCTACCATGACCACCTCTACCTCTAGCTATTGGGGGTCTATAACTCTATTTGGGACAATTCCTCCTAATATGTCCAGTCTCCCCACATCCATAACACTCTCTAGAGTCAGGTAGAGGTCTCTCAGAGAAGTGTTGACCGGTCTGAGGTGGACCCCCAACTACAGTCTGTAGTGAAGACTGAATTGGTCGAACTGAGTAACCTCTGGAACCCTGTCCTCTGGTGTAGGAACCATTAAACTCACCTCCCTTCCGAAACCTTTTTGATGTCGATGTCGAGGTGAAGTCATCGGCTTCACTCCTTCCTTCCACCTCTATCACGAAATCTACAACTTCTTGGAAGGATTTTTCCGTAGCTGCTACCTGTAAGGCTGAAATCCGCAATTCTGACCTCAACCCCTTCACAAAACGGCGAATCCGTTTCTTGGACTGAAACAAAGTTGGGTGGCATACCTGAATAATGCACGGAATTTGGCCTCATATGCGTTAACTGTCATCCTACCCTACTTGCTCTAGACTCAAGAACTCATCCCTTTTTCTATCTCTCAAAGTCCTTGGGATATACTTTTCCATAAACAAGCTAGAGAACGATGCCCAAGTCATAGGTGGTGCCTCTGTTGGTTGACACTCAACATGTGACCGCCACCACATTTTGGTGTTCCTTTGAAACTGATAACTCACGAACTCCACGCCAAACCGTTCTACGATACCCATCTTGTGTAGTAGCTCATGACAATCAACCAGGAAATCGTAAGCATCCTCAGATTCTGCACCTTAAAGACTGGAGGTTTCAATTTTAAGAACTTACTGAAAAGTTCATGCTGATCATTTGTCATTATAGGCCCAGTAGTCACGTGGAAATGTGCCTATCTCCAATGATGCATCCATGCGGGGAGCCATAGCAGCCGCATGTCGTATCTCTGAAACCGGAGGTGTTGGTGCAGAAACCACTGGAGGTGCCTGACCCTGATCAGATATCCCGCAAAAATAAGCAAGAACCTGATTGATCATCTCTGGGGTAGGTTGGGGTGGCAATTCCTCATTTTGCACTTGTTCATTCTCCCCTTCCTCCACCCTCTCTTATCACCTCCTCAGTCGGTGGAGGAGTCAACCGCCCTAGTATCAGATGGGCCTAGGGGCTCGTCCTCTTCCTCTAGAGGACGTCTCCCCACGACCTCTTCCACGGCCTCTTGCCGCTGCTCTTCCTCGAGCCACAGCCCCAGTGGCTGGCTCAGACGTTCTTGCCGTGCCGTTGTTGCTGCTGGTGCGGTTGTTGCTCTAGTTCTAACCTTCTGCGAAATAAAGTTAAGATGGTCAGATACCAATTTGTATCACCTAGATACCAATTGGACTCAAGTAGTAGCACGAAAGAAAAAATGGAATTTTCCTAAAGTCCTATAGCCTCTCAAAGAAGAGTAAAGGCGTCCCCCTACCGTTCCTTAAGACTATACTAGACTTTCTTGTGTGATGAGACCAATGAACCTAATGCTCTGATACCAAGTTTTGTCACGACCCAAATCGGGACGCGACTGGCACCCACATTACCCTCCTATGTGAGCGAACCAACCCATCTAAACCTTAACATTTCAAGATATATCAACAGAAAATAATACAGAAGACTTAAACTCATTAATAAAAACAATTCAAAACTATTATTATGTCCCCAAAATCTGGAAGTCATCATCACAAAACATCTATCCTCAAATTACTAAACTAAAAATGTCTAAGAAGCTAAAACAAATAAAAACTAGTCCATGCCGGAAGTTCAAGGCATCAAGACTTGAAGAAGAAGATCCAGTCCAAGCTAGACGCATTAGCTCACCCTGAATTTCTGAAGGTAGTGAAGACTGGCTAGATCTACTGTTGAGTTGAAGACGACGCACGTTTGCTGCTGCACTCCACAAATAACAAAGAAGAAAACATAAAAGTAGGGGTCTCAGTAACCACAAGTACTGAGTAGATATCATCGGCCAACTCAAAATAGAGATAATATATATCAAGTAATATCATAAAATCAACTATGATTACTTAACGTGTAGCAACAACAAGCATTTAATCATCAATAAATTCCACCAAGTTCATCCATGAGGACTCAAGCCTCAATACCATACTCATTTTTGGGAATTAAGTTCATTATGTTGAGAATATTATCATCTTTCAAGATTCATTATCTTTCTTCCTCTTGTGTCGGTGCGTGACACTCCGATCCCCTACTACTATTGTCGATACGTTACACTCCGATCCCCTAATTCTACGTGTCGGTTCGTGACACCCGATCCCCTATATGTGTCGGTACGTGACACTCCGATCCCCTATATGTCGTACGGACACGGCACTCCGATCCCCTATATGTGTCGGTACGTGACACTCCCAATCCCCTAATTCTACGTGTCGGTTCGTGACCCCCGTCCCACTAATACTATGTGTCGGAACGTGACACTCCGATCCACTAATCTCATTCTATCCGTTCATCAAGCCTTCTCTATACCAAGGCATCATCAATCCCATTACTTTAATTCATCAAGCCTTCTTTTATACCAAGGCATCATGAATAATAAGTAGATTAAAGTTTCTTTTCAAGATTTGGGATTCAATAGTTTTCATCATGCTTGTTTTATCAAAATCACATAATCATATTCATGCAAGCATACAATTAAGCATATAGACAGGTTTACAATACTACCAATACATATCATTCGCTATTAAGAGTCTACTACGAATAGCATGAAACCATAACCTACCTCCACCGAACCAAATTCAAACAAGCAATTCCCAAGCTTGGTGTTCTTCCTCTTCGATCGTACGTTTCCCCCTCTCTCTTCTTGCTCTTTCTATTTTCTTTATTCAAACCTCTTTCTTTTACCCTAATTAACATATAACTAAGAAAGAAAATGGCAATAATGACCCCTAATTAACTTAAGGTTACCTCTTTTAACCCCCAAGTAATTAGAATTATAATCCTTAACCCCTAACTATATTTAAGGAGGAAGTAGAATATCAAACCCCTTAAAACGTGTAAAAATCCAACTCCAACTAGGATTGCGCACCCTGTGACGGGCCGTCGTGCCTGCGACGGTCCGTCCTACTGTCCGTCACACGATACAGAAACTGATTTTTTGTAAAAAGTCCTGTGACGGTCCGTCACACCTGTGACGGTCCCCAACACCTGTGACGGTCCGTCCTGCCATTCCGTTACGAAGTTCAAAGAGTCGTATGTTTAGTAGTACCAATATTTAAGAATTTTTAAGTGTTCTGAAACGAGACCCTGCGACGTTCCGTCGTGCCTGTGACGTTCCGTCATGGGGTCCGTTGTTTCAGCCAGTTTTTCAGAAATAAAATTTGCTGCTCAAAACGACTAAACAGGTCGTTACAATAGATACCAATTTACCCATCGTTCGTCCTCGAACGATCACAAGAAGTAAAACAGGGTGAGAAGAGTACCTGAATCTTTAAAACAGATGTGGGTATCTTTCTTGCATATTTGCCTCTTTCTCTCTCCAAGTGGCTCTTCAACGGTCGATTCTTCCATTGCTCCTGATGGATCACTCCCTCGACCTCAACTTGCGGACTTCCCTATCTAAGATAGCAACAGGCTCCTCCTCATAAGACAGATTCTCATCAAGCGAAACTGAATCCCAATGGATAATGTAGTTTCCATCTCCATGGTATCTTTTCAACATGGACACATGAAATACCGGATGCACTCCGGACAGCCCTGAGGCAAGGCTAACTCAGTCCCTCCCCTACCTTGCTTAAGTACTTCAAATGGTCCAATATACCTTGGACTAAGCTTACCTCTTTTTCCAAACCGCATCACCCCTTTCATGGGCGAAACCTTCAACAAGACTTGTTCACCCTCCATGAACTCTAAGTCTCTAACCTTCCTATCTGCATATTCTTTTTGCCTACTTTGAGCCGCGAGAGCTTTTATTGAATAGATTTCACTTTCCCTATAGAATACCTCAAAGGTCAGTACCCACCCAAGGTCTAACCTCAAATGCATCAAACCACCCAATGGGAGACCTACATCTCCTACCATACAATGCTTCAAATAGGGCCATATCAATGCTCGAGTGATAACTATTATTGTATGAAAACTCCGCTAAGGGTAAGAAGTTATCCCAATGACCACCAAATTCTATCACACAAGCACGAAGCATATCCTCCAACACTTGAATCGTTCGCTCAGACTGACCATCGATCTGAGGATGGAACGCGGTACTAAGGTCCAACCTAGTACCCAATTCCGCATGCAATGTTTTCCAAAACTTAGAAGTAAACTGCGTACCTCTATCTGATATGATGGATAGTGGAACCCCATGCAATCGAACGATTTCTGAGATATAGATCTTGGCTAACTTCTCTGCATTGTAAGTTACCTTGACCGGAATAAAATGGGCAGACTTAGTTAACCTATCAACAATCACCCAAATGGAGTCATACTTACCCATTGTCTTTGGAAGGCCAACCACAAAGTCCATTGCGATTCTCTCCCACTTCCATTCAGGAATGGGAATTCTCTGAAGCGTTCCTCCGGGCCTCTGGTGTTCATACTTTACTTGTTGACAGTTTGGACATTTGGCAATAAAGTCAACAATATCGCGCTTCATTCTACTCCCCACCAAAGTGTTGCTTTAGGTCACGATACATCTTGGTTGCACCCGGATGTATAGAATACCTTGAACTATGAGCCTCTGTCAGAATAGTGTTGATCAAATCATCGACGCGGGGTACACATACCCTTCCCTTAATCCTCAAAACACCTTCCTCGTCGATTGTTGCTTCTTTTGCCTCTCCTTGCAACACTTTATCTCGAATCCGGATCAATTTTTCATCATAAACTGCTTCCCCTTAATCTTGTCAAGGAAGGAGGATCTTGCCTCCACACAAGCTAACAATCCTCCCTTCTCATTTACTTCTAACTTCTAACCTCATGAGGTCATTAGCCAAAATCTGCACTTCTCTAGCCAATGGGCGTCTAGAAGCTTGCAAATGAGCTAGACTTCCCATGCTTCCCCCGCCTTCTACTCAAGGCATCTGCCACAACATTCGCCTTCCCCGGATGATACAAAATAGTGATGTCATAGTCCTTCAGTAGTTCCATCCATCTCCTTTGTCTCAAGTTCAAATCTTTCCGAGTAAAGACATACTGTAGACTACGATGATCCGTATAGACTTCACAGTTAACCCCATATAAATAGTGCCTCCATTGCTTTAGTGCAAACACTACCGCGGCCAATTCCAAGTCATGAGTTGGATAGTTACGTTGATGCACTTTTAATTGTCTTGAAGCATAAGCAATCACGTTCTTCTCTTGCATTAGCACTGCACCCAAACCCGAATAGGATGCATCACAATAAACAATGAAGTTCTTACCCTCTACCGGCAAGGTGAGGATAGGTGCGGTAGTCAACAAAGACTTGAGTTTCTGAAAACTTTCTTTGCACTCATCCGACCATACAAATGGAACATTCTTCTTAGTCAAGTTCGTCAATTGGGAAGCAATAGAAGAGAATCCCTTGACAAAGCGGCGGTAGTAGCTAGCTAACCCAACAAAGCTTCTTATTTCTGACACATTAGTGGGTCTTATCCAATTCTTCACTGTCTCAATCTTAGAAGGATCCACCATCACTCCATCCTTAGAAACTACATGCCCCAAGAAGGACACTGCATCTAGCCAAAACTCACACTTAGAGAACTTGGCATAAAGCTTTTTCTCCCTCAACATTTCCAATACAATTCTCAAATGCTCCTCATGTTCCTTCATACTTTTAGAGTATATCAGTATATCATCAATAAATACGATCACAAAGAGAACCAAATATGGCTTAAATATCCCGTTCATCAAGCTCATGAACGCAGCAGGGGCATTCGTAAGACCAAAGGACATCACTACAAATTCATAATGCCCATACCTAGTCCGAAAAGTAGTCTTTGGCACATCCGTTGCCCGTATTTTCAATTGATGATAACCGGATCTCAAGTCAATCTTTGAGAAGACACAAGCACCTTGTATCTGATCGAACAAGTAATCAATCCGAGGAAGAGGATACTTATTCTTAATAGTTACCTTGTTCAACTGCCGGTAGTCTATGCACATCCGAAAACTCCCATCCTTCTTCTTCACAAACAAAACCGGAGCACCCCAAGGAGATGCACTTGGTCTAATGAAGCCTTTGCTCAACAACTCTTGAAGTTGAGCCTTTAACTCTCTTAACTCCGCGGGAGCCATTCTATAAGGGGGTATAGAAATGGGGCGAGTACCCAGTTCAAGATCGATACAGAAGTCAATATCCCTATCTGGTGGCATACCAGGAAGATCTGCAGGGAACACGTCCAAAAACTCACGGACTACCGAACCGACTCAATTGAAGGTACTTGGGTAGTGTCATCCTTGAGATGGGCCAAGAAAGCTAAACACCCTTTACTAACCATTTTCTTAGCACGAAGAAAGGAGATGATACGCACCGGATTGGAAGTGTAGTCCCCCTCCCACACTAACGGGTCTGTCCCAGGCTTGGCTAACGTCACAGTTTTAGCATTACAATCCAAGATCGCAAATTGCGGAGAAAGCCAAGTCATACCCAGAATTATATCAAAATCAACCATTTCTAAGATAACCAAATCCACATAAGTGTGCTCCCCACAAAATTCACCAAACAAGACCTATATACCTTTTCAACTACCACAGACTCTCCCACCGGAGTAGAAACACGAATAGGCATGTGTCAAGTAATTCACATGCAAATTTAGATCATTAGCAAATGAGGAAGATACATAAGAAAATGTGGATCCGGGTCAAACAATACAGAAGCTATGCAATCACAAACCAAAAGCTTACCTGTGATGACAGCATCAGACGCCTCCGCTTCAGACCGCCCAGGGAAAGCAAAACAATGGGCCCTCTCATTTGTTTGTCCGTTGCCCCTACCATGTTGTGATGTAGTGGCTCCAGTTTGCCCATCACCTCTGCCGTTTTGGTGAGCACCATTACCTCGACCACCACTTCCTCCAGAATAACGGCCTCTACCATGACCACCTCTACCTCTAGCTATTGGGGGTCTATAACTCTATTTGGACAATTCCTCCTAATATGTCCAGTCTCCCCACATCCATAACACTCTCTAGAGTCAGGTAGAGGTCTCTCAGAGAAGTGTTGACCGGTCTGAGGTGGACCCCCCCTACAGTCTGTAGTGAAGACTGAATTGGTCGAACTGAGTAACCTCTGGAACCCTGTCCTCTGGTGTAGGAACCATTAAACTCACCTCCCTTCCGAAACCTTTTTGATGTCGATGTCGAGGTGAAGTCATCGGGCTTCACTCCTTCCACCTCTATCACGAAATCTACAACTTCTTGGAAGGATTTTTCCGTAGCTGCTACCTGTAAGGCTGAAATCCGCAATTCTGACCTCAACCCCTTCACAAAACGGCGAATCCGTTCTTGTGGACTGAAACAAAGTTGGGTGGCATACCTGAATAATGCACGGAATTTGGCCTCATATGCGTTAACTGTCATCCTACCTTGCTCTAGACTCAAGAACTCATCCCTTTTTCTATCTCTCAAAGTCCTTGGGATATACTTTTCCATAAACAAGCTAGAGAACGATGCCCAAGTCATAGGTGGTGCCTCTGTTGGTTGACACTCAACATGTGACCGCCACCACATTTTGGTGTTCCTTTGAAACTGATAACTCACGAACTCCACGCCAAACCGTTCTACGATACCCATCTTGTGTAGTAGCTCATGACAATCAACCAGGAAATCGTAAGCATCCTCAGATTCTGCACCCTTAAAGACTGGAGGTTTCAATTTTAAGAACTTACTGAAAAGTTCATGCTGATCATTTGTCATTATAGGCCCAGTAGTCAGACGTGGAATGTGCCTATCTCCAATGATGCATCCATGCGGGGAGCCATATAGCCGCATGTCGTATCTCTGAAACCGGAGGTGTTGGTGCAGAAACCACTGGAGGTGCCTGACCCTGATCAGATATCCCGCAAAAAAATAAGCAAGAACCTGATTGATCATCTCTGGGGTAGGTTGGGGTGGCAATTCCTCATTTTGCACTTGTTCATTCTCCCCTTCCTCACCCTCTCTTATCACCTCCTCAGTCGGTGGAGGAGTCACCGCCCTAGTATCAGATGGGCTAGGGGCTCGTCCTCTTCCTCTAGAGGACGTCCTCCCACGACCTCTTCCACGGCCTCTTGCCGCTGCTCTTCCTCGAGCCACAGCCCCAGTGGCTGGCTCAGACGTTTCTTGCCGTGCCGTTGTTGCTGCTGGTGCGGTTGTTGCTCTAGTTCTAACCTTCTGCGAAATAAAGTTAAGATGGTCAGATACCAATTTGTATCACCTAGATACCAATTGGACTCAAGTAGTAGCACGAAAGAAAAAATGGAATTTTCCTAAAGTCCTATAGCCTCTCAAAGAAGAGTAAAGGCGTCCCCCTACCGTTCCTTAAGACTATACTAGACTTTCTTGTGTGATGAGACCAATGAACCTAATGCTCTGATACCAAGTTTGTCACGACCCAAATCGGGGACGCGACTGGCACCCACATTTACCCTCCTATGTGAGCGAACCAACCCATCTAAACCTTAACATTTCAAGATATATCAACAGAAAATAATACAGAAGACTTAAACTCATTAATAAAACAATTCAAAACTATTATTATTGTCCCCAAAATCTGGAAGTCATCATCACAAAAACATCTATCCTCAAATTACTAAACTAAAAATGTCTAAGAAGCTAAAACAAATAAAAACTAGTCCATGCCGGAAGTTCAAGGCATCAAGACTTGAAGAAGAAGATCCAGTCCAAGCTAGACGCATTAGCTCACCCTGAATTTCTGAAGGTAGTGAAGACTGGCTAGATCTACTGTTGAGTTGAAGACGACGGCACGTTTGCTGCACTCCACAAATAACAAAGAAGAAAACATAAAAGTAGGGGGTCAGTAACCACAAGTACTGAGTAGATATCATCGGCCAACTCAAAATAGAAGATAATATATATCAAGTAATATCATAAAATCAACTATGATACTTAACGTGTAGCAACAACAGGCATTTAATCATCAATAATTCCACCAAGTTCATCCATGAGGACTCAAGCCTCAATACCATACTCATTTTTGGGAATAAGTTCATTATGTTGAGTATATTTCATCTTTAAAGATTCATTATCTTTCTTCCTCTGTGTCGGTACGTGACACTCCGATCCCCAACTACTATGTGTCGGTACGTGACACTCCGATCCCCTAATTCTACGTGTCGGTTTGTGACACACCGATCCACTATATGTGTCGGTACGTGACACTCCGATCCCCTATATGTGTCGGTACGTGACACTCCGATCCCCTATATTGTCGGTACGTGACACTCTCCGATCCCCTATATGTGTCGGTACGTGACACTCCGATCCCCTAATTCTACGTGTCGGTTCGTGACACCCGTCCCACTAATACTATGTGTCGGAACGTGACACTCCGATCACTAATCTCATTCTATCCTTTCATCAAGCCTTCTCTATACCAAGGCATCATCAATCCCATTAATTCATCAAGCCTTCTTTTATACCAAGGCATCATCAATAATAAGTAGATTAAAGTTTCTTTTAAAGATTTGGGATTCAATAGTTTTCATCATGCTTGTTTTATCAAAATCACATAATCATATTCATGCAAGCATACAATTAAGAATATAGACAGGTTTACAATACTACCAATACATATCATTCGCTATTAAGAGTCTACTACGAATAGCATGAAACCATAACCTACCTCCACCGAAGAACCAAATTCAAACAAGCAATTTCCCAAGCTTTGTGTTCTTCCTCTTCGATCGTACGTTTCCCCCTCTCTCTTCTTGCTCTTTCTATTTTCTTTATTCAAACCCTCTTTCTTTTACCCTAATTAACATATAACTAAGAAAGAAAGATGGCAATAATGACCCCCTAATTACTTAAGGTTACCTCTTTTAACCCCCAAGTAATTAGAATTATAATCCTTAACCCTCTAACTTTATATTTAAAGTAGGAATAGTCCAAAACGTCCCTTAAAACGTGTAAAGAAATCCGACTCCAACTGGGATTGCGCACCCTGTGACGGGCCGTCGTGCCTGCGACGGTCCGCCTGCCCCCTGTCCGGCACACGATACAGAGACTTGATTTTTGTAAAAAGTCCTGTGACGGTCCGTCACACCTGTGACGGTCCGTCCTGCCATTCCGTTACGAATTCAGAAAGTCGATTTTCAGTACCCAATTTCAGTTCTAAGTGTTCTGAAACGAGACCCTGCGACGGTCCGTCGTGCCTGTGACGTTCCGTCGTGGGGTCCGTCGTTTCAGCCAGTTTTTCAGAAATAAAATTTGCTGCTCAAAACGACTAAATAGGTCGTTACATTAGGATTTTAATATTCGGTAACAACCCAACCTAGGACCCAAAAGGAGCACTAGATGAAGGGCCCAAGACTTAAACAAACACTTTTAAGGTAGTGTCCAATGGACGAGCCAATCGACGACCAGTCGACAAGGAGACGCACCCTCGACTTGGTCCATCATTTGGACAAGAAATAGTGCAGGTTGGTGAGTTGCACTCTCAACCCATGAAACCCCTACCAACGATCTGTCCTTTGACAAATGTACCGTTGCTTGGTCCGTCGATAGTGACTGCTCAAAAAGTTGTGCTTTGCATGTTAAGTCTTGGGGTGTTTTTTTAATTCACCCCAAGTCTTTTATGACCCTATGATGATACTTTTATTGTTTTTAAGTAATATTAGGTTAGTTTTAAGTCCTAGACCTAGACAATACCCCTCAATTCAAATATTCAAACTCCCCCTCTAAAGAAAACACTCTCAATGTCACCATTGGAGCTAAGACTCAAGGAAGGATAGGTGGCCTGGTTTGGACGTGTATATTCACAAAACTTAGTGGGATTCCTTCTCTTTGAGGTATGGTATCAATCCTTGAACCCTCTTCCATTAAAGGAGTCATTTCCAAAGGATTGCAAAAAGGGTTTTCAAACACTATTTCCTTCTATATGTGACTTTAAGAATATGTCTTCTTGTAAAAGTGTTCAAACTATTGAACTATGTTTATTATTGTATGAATTTATGATATTCATGTTAAAAACCTAATGAACTCATGTATATGCATATTTCAAACTTTTAGCTTAAGAAATGGGTTAAGTGCGCATGTTAGGGTAAGGTTTGCACTTTGGTTTTCTTATGTTAATGTTTTGATGTAGCTACTGACCTTAAGGCCTTATTATGATGAAATATTGAGAAATTTATTCTAGTTGATAATGTATTTGTTAAATGATGAGTTTCTTTTATCGCATAACTCTTATTGTAAATTGCTCTTGAGTGGTATGGTCCACCTTTCTTGTGGAGGTGTTTATTTGATGAATTCATATTACTTAGAATGATTTGTGAGTGTTTTTTTGAAGGTCTAGTATATGAAATTAGGTGATATTGAAGATGAGCCTTGTCTTGTGTTTTGTGAAGTTGAATAGCATGTTAGCCTTAGATTATGCCTAAGTAACATATATTACTTTGTGAAGCATGTAATGTGTGTAAGTTGAATAATGTAGTTCTAAACCATGTATAGAAGTTAATATTAATTAAATGATATTTATATGCAAGATGTGCTCACAAGTACTTACACACACTTAAATGAATGTATGAAGTTGAATTGAGTAAACGGAAGAGTTATGAGGTGAACACTCTTCGTCAGTTGAGATGAAGTGTTTAGTAGCAACTTCACTATGTACTAAGAGCATTCTAAGGCAGGTCAGATTATGAATGCCCTAAGTGAGTTAAGATGTGGTGTTCACTACCTATCCTTAACCTATAGTTTGAAGTGTTTAGAATTTGTGGTGGTTGTGTCTAGCACCGAGAGGATATGAAGAAGAGTTGGTTAAAATTCATGAGTTGAGATGTTGCATTCCAATGTACCTCTTAAGGTGAGTACTCTTCGTGAGTAGAGAATCAGTTACTTATTAGAAAACTCCTTATCCCTTAACTATGTGCCCGCATAACTGTAGCCATTGGAAAAGGCATGTAAAAGCTAAAAAAATGACCTTACAATAGGCAAGTAAGGATCCCTCGTCCGATATGATTAATGTTGAGATTCCATGTCTAGCTCTCATGGTCTATGTTAGTTAAGCTAACATTCCACAAAAGAGTTGATTGAACTAAGTCTTCTAAAAGAACGTACTACTTAGGGTAGGTGGTGGTATGGATCGCAATCTACTCATTGCACTAGGTAGGACCTTATTAAAGAAAAAAATTTCGTGGTTTTTTAGGTGTCTTTTAATTTCTTTCCATTGATTGAGGTGCTTGTTTCTCCCGAGTTAGGTAATCTAAAAGGGGTAGTCTTGACGATTTTGTTGGTGTGTATTGAAGGAGGCATATGCATACTTCCTTCATGTCTTACCTTAGTAAGTCTTAGGATAATCCCGAGGTAGGGAATGTCTTACGGAAAATGAGTTCACTTTCTCTTTCACATGGCCTTGGAGTTCATTCATTGAGAATAGGATAATTGATTGTGAATGCCTTAAATGATTCATTGTTAATGTTCAAATTAGTATATTGTAATGTGAGTTTAGAGTTCACTTTAATATTTTTGGGAAGTTACTGTAAAGAGTTCCTTTTGGATTAAATTATTGAAATTCTCCTCTATGTGTTAAATGATGTTCCTTATAATGATTTGCTTCTATATTCATGAATATTTTACTTAAATTTCATGAAATGTTATTTTACTAAAATGTCCCTTTTCGTATGTTTTTGCATATGGCATACTTAGTAAATTATTTGGACAAACCCCATACTTTTCTATACCTTATAAGTATAGGTTGAAGACTTTTTAATAGATTCAAAGGCGAAGCTTGGGAAATTCACTCTCTCAAGAATCGGTATGTCCTCGTACATTCGAGGACATAGTCTATTACATCCTGATTTTCTTATTAAGAGTTAATATGTATTTGAATTCAATGAAAAAGGTCGTGTCCCTATTATATTATATGTCGTGTCTTAAGTTTGGCGTGTGACGATGACATTTCTTAAGCATTTATGAAAGATTTCCTTTTTATTAATTTATTCGTGAAAAGTTTCAATTCCGCACCACTTTTCATGTCTTATGTAATGAATGCTAGTTAAAGGTCTTGTAAAAAACCCCAAACGTTTCAAGTATGCTTTAACACGAAACGAGGGTTCGTCCTAACTTCTAGGGAGTATTTTCAGGTGTTGACACAATCTTTAAGGATCATAAGGTATGGGAACTCTTCAGTCTTTGGATCTCTTTCCTCAAGAGGCTCTTTTAAATTGATATCAAAAGATGTTAAAAGTATATGTTTCCTTTTTATTCTTAAATTGATCTTTCAAATTGGATTCTTATTATTTTCCTTTGATTATATATGATAAATATGGTTGTTTATAGAATAATTGTAGCAGTTCTTTATCATTTTCTTAGTTTTTGATGAATAGCATCATTTACCCTAACCTTAGTTATGAATTGGACTTCACGATAATTAGGGTTGTTATTGGAAAAATGTGATTAATTTAAGGTGAGATTCTTGATGATGACTATGGAGGCTATTTGGTAAGACATTCTGATCCTCTACTATTTACTTAAATATTGATAGATTTTAATTGGTGATGATAATTAAGTATTATATGTGATTTAATTGGAAGATATGATGTGATTACTATAATGACATGATATGATTATATAGACTGTGAGATCATTGTGAGGCTATGTTAATGCAGGTTTGAAGATGATTTCTCTTATCTTGCTTTGATCATAAGATGATGATATGCTGAGGGTCTTCATTTGCTTTTGACCCGAAGAACATAAGAGTGTGCATACTCGTAAAGTCTCTCAAATGAGATGTCAGTGCCATTGTAACACCTAAAATGAACTAAGGTGAACTAGAGCCTCATGAGTTTTTGTTGAAATAAATTTAAGTTTAAATGAGTTATATTGATGTTCTTAGGCACTGTGTGAACTTTGGTTGAGTTTGGAGGTCAAACGTCCACGACGTTCTGAAGATATGCCTTATATAGCGCTTGTGTGTAATGATGTTTTTGAGTGAATTTTATGTGTTCGTTTTAATCGAAACTGATGTGGGATGTTCCTAAGACCTAGAAAACTATGTTAAGTGGTTTAACATTCGGGTACAACCCCACCTATGACCCATAAGGGACCCTAGAAAAGGGCCCAAAACTGCCTAGGCAATGTTCACCAATGAGACCAAACGACGGCGAGTAGGTCAACCAATGGCCCATTGTATTGGTCCATTGATCCTACCAGAAAGTTAGGTTGTAGGCTCCAAATTGAGCTAAGTATCAACCCATGAGACCCCACCAATGGTCCATTGATGGAAAGATTGTCATTGGTTAGGTCCATTGATATAAATGAAATGAAGCTTATGTGTAAGCTTTGTTCACATGTACACACACACACTCACACTTGAATGAATAAATGAAGCTAAGTTATGTCCCAAAGGGGACTTTTGGGGTGAACACTCTTCGTGAGTTGAGATGAAGTATTTAGTAGCAAGCCCACTACATCCCATGAGCTTTCTAAGATGGGTTAGAGGATTAATGTCCTTCTTGAGTTGAGATATGGTGCTCACTAGTTATCCGTAACCTATAGTTTATATTGTTTAGAATTTGTGGGATGTTATTCCCAAAACTCGGAGGATATGAAGAAGAGGTGGTTAGACTTCGTGAGTTTAGATGTTGTATTCCAATGTACCTATTGAAATGATTACACCTCGTTAGTATAAAATGAGTTACTTAGTAAAAATTTCAGTATCCCTTAAATATGCGCCCGCATAGGTGTAAATATTGATAAAGGCATGTAAAATCTATGAGAATGACCTCATTCTAGGCATGTGAAGATCCCTCATGTTATAGAGGTTAATATCGGGATACCATGTCTCTCATGGTCTATGGGGGTTATGATAACTCACACAAAAGCAATGAATGTGTTAAGTCTTCTAATGGAGTGTTTTAATTAGTATAGGTAGTGGAATGGGACGCTATTTATCCATTGGACTAGGTAGGCAATCTAAAAGGGAAGTCTTTGTGAGTCTTATTTGAATTGAATGAACTAGGTCTCCTAAAACAACGTACTAATTAGGCTAGGTGGTTGTATGGGATTCTATGTATCCATTTCAATAGGTAGGACCTATGAGAGGGGTTTCTTGGTGCCAAGTCTTATAAAAAAGTGTACTACTTAGGGTAGGTGGTGGTTTGGGATGCCGTCTACTCATTGCACTAAGTAGGCATTCCGAAAGGGAATTCTTTGTGTGTGTTTTGGATTTCTTCTATTGTATTGCAATTGAGTGGGTGCTTGTTATCCCGAGGTGAGTACGCCAAAATGGAGGACGTCTTGAGGGTGACTTTAGTGTGTATTGAAGGAGGTATATGCGTACTTTCCTCATGTATTACCTTAGTGAGTCTTAGGATGAAACTTTGAAGGGATACTCCAACAGGAATGATGCTTATTTCTTATTCGCAATACTTTGGAGTCTTGTAGTTAACTGTAAGGGTCATATGAATTCACTGTAACAGTGGTGGTTTTACTGTAATTTTCTTCTTTTGGTCAAATTGTGGAAATCCTTCTCTAAGTGTCGTATGATGTTCCTTATGATGTTTTACTTCTATATTCATGAATGTTTTACTTAATTGTCATGAAAATGTGTTTTTACTAAAATGTCCCATTTTGCATGTTTTTTCATATGCCATACTTAGTACATTATTTGTACTAACCCCATACTTTTCTATACTATCTATGTAGAGGTTATGGAAGCAAGGTTCAAGTCTAGAAGGTAAAGCTTGGGAAAGTTCCTCTCAAGACCAAGTGTGTCCTCACATATCCGAGGGCATAATTCCTATCTTCTTAGTTTAATTATGTTAATATTTATTTTGTATCTCTTTCAAGTGTAAAGGTCGTGTCACTAAGTTTATTATGTCGTGTATTAAGTTGGCTTGTGACGATAAGCTTTTCTCTGTATTCATAAATATTTCCTTTTTGTATTAAATGTCTTGAAAAATTTTAATTCCTCACTGATTTCCATGTCTTATGTAATGAATAATAGTTAAAGGGCTTGTACAAGACTCCAAAGGGTCAAGTACGCCTTGTTACAAAACGAGGGTTCTCCCTAACTTCTAGGGGGTACTTTCAGGTCGTGATAGACTTGGAATAAGAGAATAAGGTTATGGGAAATAGTTTAGGGTCTAAAAAGTCCCACAAGCCACCTCTAGTAGTATCTTGGTCATTGGTGTGAGTCGTGATACATCCATGGACAAGAGGCTGTAGGAGTAAAGACTTTCACTTTCTTCATTACTCTTCAATCATGCCATAGAAGTTAACTCAATAAGGCCTCTCTGTCTTGTGTTGCCTTGTCCGTTTGTCTTCTAAGTGTGATTGCTTGGAAGGGGAGATGTTTCCAAGTTTGAGGGGGGGGGGGGAACAAATGAGTTTTGAAATTACGATGGTTTTGTGGATAGACTAGTAGATGTGAAGGTATGTTTTGAAAAAATTGTGATGTGATGCCATTTATGGCAAGGTGCGATTTATGATGTTGAAAGTGTTGTGATGAGAAACTTTTGGTGGTGGTGTTCTAATCATGGTAAGAATTATAATGATTTAATAAAGTTTCTTTGAGAGAAAATGAGTTATCTTGTTATTATATTCAACGATGGTAGAAATGCTTTAATGTGTAAATTTGAGGAATGTTGAAAGAATTTGGAGATTTTTTAGGTCTTTGAGGGCAACCCTCTTGTATGGATGATGATTGAATAGTTATTCTTGTGATTTGGTTAAGGTTCTTGTGTAGGTTTACACTAAAAAGGAAATGTGGTATGAATACCTAGTAAGTGAGTTTTGTTTCATGAAATTTAGTTAAGTGATGCCTTAGAGTTGAATGAAGTGGTGTTTAAGAAAGTTTGTTTAGGCTTGAATCCGAAGAGGAAAGTGTTACTCTTACCTTGTTAGGTTGATGTTTACTCTTCATATGCATGAGTTAGGAGTATTATGAGTTCCTACTTTGTGAGAAGTATTATGGTGCCTTGAAGTGTGAGACTTTGACGATTGTTTTACCCTATGTGGGGGAGAATGATTTGAGTAGAATTGCATGTAATGTACTTAGTCCAAGAGAATCCTCAAGGGTCACTGAGTGGGAGTGGTGGTATGGTATTCTACTCTCACATTGCACTTAGTGAAACTTACAAAGTCTCTTTGAAGTAATTTAGTGTGGTCTTGTTCCTCATATTGAAATTTTAAGCATGTGATATAGTGAAGTCTTAAATTCAATGTAAGTAAGTCCAAATTTTTGAGCAAATTTGAATTTTTCATGAAATATGGTTTTAATCTGTTATGATATAAGTATATATGGTACTATACTTCATATGATCATGCCTTCTTGATGAATTTCTCAAGGAAATCAATTATTTGAAAAATTTGACATGCTTAACAGTGACACAGTAAATGGTCACTTTAAATTTCCCATTTTTGAAGAAAAATTATTTTGTATTTAATTGAAGTTTCAACATGTGCAAAAGTGTTGTGTATGAGCATTTTTAATATAGGAGAAGGTAGTTCCTCCATAAGAGAAGGTTAAGGGTGAGTTTCGATGTTCTTGAAGTTTTGCTAAAAGTATTTATGTTGCTAGTTTGAAAGTGTGAAAATGTTCTCCTTGCTATTTGATTCTTTGATTTTGAGTGTTTGAGCCTTGAATGCAATGTTTTAATTGATGCTACTTGAGTCCTTGTTGTTCTTGAAGTTTTAGTGTCATTCATGGACGAATGTTGTTCTATGTAAGGGAGAATATTACACCCTAACACGAGCTAAGGTGAACTACAGCCTCATGAGTGTTTTTTGAGTTAAAGTGAAGTTCAAATGATTTGTGTTGACTTTCTTAGGCAGTGTGCGAAGGTTGGAGGTTAAACGTCCAATAAAGTCCATGACGTTCGAAAAATATGCCTTCAATGGCGCTTGTGTCTTGAGTGAGTTTTATGTGTTTGTTTTAATTGAAACTGATGTGGAATGTTCCTAATAAAAAATACTATTTTTAGGATTTAACGTTCAATTATGACCCCACATAGGACCCACAATGCTCCCTAGAGAAGGGTCCAAGAGTTTGACCCAAAACTGCCGAAGCAGTGTTCACCAGCGAGACCAAGCGAAGGCCAGTAATTCAACCAACGGACCTTCGTCTTGGTTTTTGATTGTACCTGCATGTTAGATTGTACAGGCTACAGATGGAGCTAAGTATCAACACACAAGACCCCACCAACGGTCCGTTGATGGACAGACGGTCCATTAGTTAGGTCCGTCTGTGAGGCCTACAAAAGCTATAATGGGGCTGCCTTGGCTTGGGGTGTTTGGTGAATTCACACCAAGTATTTTATGACCCTAGTAAGTTAGTTTTAGAGTTTATTAGTAATATTAAAGTGTTTCAAACCTAATAACTAATTTTAGACCTTATTTCCTAAAAACCCAAAACCCCTCTCTCTTTGAATTCTCTGTCAAGTCACCATGGAAGCTAGAACTCAAGCACTGCTACGAGGTCTGTTGGTGGTTGTTTTCCATCAAAATTATGTTATTTCTTCAATGTTAGGTATGTTATACATCCTTTAACTCTCTTTCATTCAAGGAGTCCATTCTAATAGATTTTCAAAAAGGGTCTTCAACCCTAGTTTCTTCTATCTTAAACTCAAAATATGGGTCTTACATGAGAATGTTTTAATTACTTAATAATGATGTTTCTAATGTTAGTTTATGAATTCAAGTTTAAAACTTCAATGAAATCATTTAACAGCTTTTCATAAAATTTTGACTTAAGAAATGGGTTAAATGAGCATGAATTGGTAGGGCCTTTGAGCTTTTGTTTTTATGATATTGTGGTTTAGCTACTGCACAAACGTCTTTATTATGATCAAATATTGAGTAAAATGTTATAGGTGATGAAAGTTTGGATTAAAGGGTATGTTGGTTATGTTATTTAGTTTCAATTTTGAAATGCTCTTGAGTGGTATAGTCCACCTTCTTGGTGGCAGTGTTTACTTGTATTGTATGAATGAAAAGATTCTAGTTTATTGTGAATGAGTCTATTAGGTATTTTCGTGTGAAGTAAGATGATAAATATGTCATTCTTGTTAAATGTGCCTTATAAAATGATTATGTGAAGTAGACTACAGTGTATGCTTGAATGATATTATTCTTGTTAATTGTTTTATGAAGCTTGTAATGAGAAGTATGTTAAGGATTACGTATATAGGACTCAGATGATTAGGTGAAGCATGTAAAGTGTATGATGTGATTAATGAAGGTCTAAGAATGTATAAAATTAAAATGTAAATGAAATTGTGTGGAAGGTTTTCTTACATGTACATACACACTCACACTTGAATGAATGAATTAAGATAAGTTAAGTCCTAACGGGGAGTTTTGCGGCGAACACTCTTCGCGAGTTGATATGAAGTGTTTAGTAGCAACCCCACTACATCCCATGATCTTTCTAAGATAGGTTGGAGGATGAATTCTCTTTGTGAGTTGAGATGTAGTGTACACAAGTTATCCTTAACTTATAGTTTATAATGTTGGGAATATGTGGGAAGTTATGCCTATAACCGAGAGTATATTAGGAAGAGGTGGTTACACTTCATGAGTTTAGAAGTTGTATTCCTATGTACCTATTGATATTAGTACTCTTCATTAGTAGATAGTGAGTTACTTTGTAGCAATATCTTTATCCCTTAACTATGCGCCCGCATAGGTGTAGCAATTGGGAAAGACATGTAAAGTTAAGAGAATAACATCCTTCTATGCATGTGAGGATCCCTCATCTGATAGAGGTTAATATCTGGATTCCATGTATACCTATCATGGTCTATGTCAACTAAGCTAGCTCCCACAAAAGCAATGAATGTGCTAAGTCTTCTAAATGAGTGTTCTAGTAAGGGTAGGGAGTGAAATGGGACACTATTTATCCATTGCACTAGGTAGGCAATCTGGAAGGGGAGTTTTGGTGAGTATTATTTAAATTAACTGAACTAAGTCTCCTAAAAGAACGTACTACTTAGGGTAGGTGGTGGTATGGGACGCTATCTCTCCATTGCACTAGGTAGGACATTCCGAAAGGGGATTCCTCATGCAATGTATTCTAAAAGAATGTACTACTTATGGTAGGCGGTGGTATGGAATGCCTTCTACACATTTAACTAAGTAGGCATTCCGAAAGAAAATTCTTGGTGTATTGTTTGTTGTTCTTCTATTGTATTGCGAATTAGTGGGTGCTTGTTATCCCGAGGTGAGTACCGAAATGGAGGAAGTCTTGAGGGTCTCTTTGGTGTGTATTGAAGAAGGTATACGTGTACTTTCTTCATGTCTTACCTTAGGGAGTCTTAGGATGAACCGTTGAAGAGAAACTACGAGAGGAATGATGATTATTTCTCATTGGCTATACTTTGGAAGTTCACTACTTTAGAGTCTTGATGTTCAATGTAAGGGTCATATGAATTCACTATAATATTGGTGGTTTTATTTTAATTTGCTTCTTTTGATAAAATAATGGAAATCCTTCTCTAAATGTTAAATGATGTTTCTTTATGATGTTTTACTTCTATATTCGTGAATGTTTTACTTAATTTTTATGAAAATCTGTTTTTACTAAAATGACCATTTTTGCATGTTTTTGCATATGCCATACTTAGCACATTATTTGTACTAACCCCATACTTTTCTATACTATCTAAGTATAGGTTTTGGAAGAATGGTTGAAGTCTAGAAGGCAAAGCTTGGAAAAGTTCCTCTCAAGACCAAATGCGTCTTCATATATCCGAGGTCATAATGCTTATCTTGTTAGTTTCCTTATGTTAATACTTATTAATTATCTCTTTCAAATGTAAAGGTCCGTGTCCATAAGTTTATTATGTCATGTCTTAAGTTGGCTTGTGACGATGAGATTTTCTATGTATTTATAAAGATTTTCTTTTTATATTAAATGTCTTCAAAAGTTTTAATTCCGCACTACTTTTCATTTCATATGTAATGAACGATAGTTAAAGGGCTTGTACAAGACCCCAAAGGGTCAAGTACGCCTTGCCACAAACCGAGGGTTCTCCCTAACTTCTTGGGGTTATTTTCGAGTCGTGACAACTAGTATGTGGAGGCATACGGGTTCAAACTTTCTAATTCACTTGAGATGTTATAACGTAGAATTGATAAGTGAGGGGATTAGCTTGGGTAGTCATGGCTTGGTCAAAATAGAGAAAAACTTTCCCTTATATCTCCATCGGTAATCGGTAGAGGAACAAGCGAAAGTTGATCACCCATAAAAGCATACTCATATGGAGTGACTTGATTGTCTTGTGGAGGAGCTTGGTTGTCATGTTCTCCCGCAATTGCAACCCCTTGCTCGACTTTTCTTGCGGCTTAGAGGCACGATATAAATAAAGGCTTAGATGAAAAGCACACCTAAATAGCAATCTAGAGGCACGACATAAGAACACCGGAAGATGAAGATTTCCTAATGATCACATAGTCTCTCATTCATTAGTGTGGCACTCTTTGCAATTATGAATAAGAATATACATAGATATGGTTTAGTGAGACATCGATCCTAAGGATATTCTACCTCAATCTCTGATACTATGTTTATCACATAAAGGGAGCACCCTAGATGTAATAGGTTTCATCCTCAACGAGGATTTGTACTAGCCTCCTATCATTCGTCATAACACATCAGAGGTTAAATTGAGCGAAAAAGGTTTACATAGACTCTCCCTTACACATTATATATACATAGGGAGTTAATATAGACTCCTCACATTGAAAGCACTACATAGGTTTCTCTTTTATTTCACATACATAATATACGAATATATTCTAATAGAAAATTGTCTCACATTTAAATCATCTTGATTGAATACAACATTCGGTCATAGCCCTTACTTCATTACAACAAAGCCACACATAGGAAAATACAATAATAGTCTTCAAATGAAAGAAAATGGACAAAATTGTCTTTAATACTTAAAAAATATCCAATAGCTAGTTGTGGCATCGTTCTTAGATGGTGAGGACCTACTAAATTTGGAGAATGATAGTTCAAGTTATCTTCAATGTCCCTCTAAAAGCTCAACGGTCGGAACCTACGTTATTGTAGAAAGTGTAGAAATAGGGGTTAGTACACACTTGTATTAAGTACGGAAACAAGCACATAAAACATATGAAATCATGCTTAAGGGGACATTTGTTCAAAACCATCCCAAGTTACTTCGAAAAGCCTTTTGAACATAAAAGAATCCATAAGCCAATAGTCACATATTCCTCAAGAAAAATCCATATACTAGACAACACCAACATCATCAAGTATAACCAAGTCAACATGTATAATAGCATCTTTGAGTACATAACCAGAACAAGTCTAACATCATGTCATAACAACAAAGCATGTTAAGAGTTCATAACATTATAACAAACACAAGACACTTAATCATAACTCACCATCAAGTTTACAAGTGCAATGGACAAGTAAAGATCCATAACCTTAGTTAACCAAGTAACTTTAACAAAGGATCATAAGCAATATTTTTACTCATATAACAGAGCTTTAGGAGTAATCATGATCATACATATAGAGAAATAACATGTTCATACAAGTAACATCATATAGTATCATCATCATGTAAAGTCAACATATAACATTTACGTTATAAATACTTTCTACGGATTCCCTCAAAGCCAACTAGTCCAATGATTAGGTAGAGTCCCATACCCTTGCATAGACTAAGTCAACCCCTCAAATAACCCTAGTTAGTGTTTACTTCATTACTTTATTTTAATTTCGGAAACACTTCAATTAACAGAATAACTTCAACATGTAAATGTGGAATCCGGTGTCATGAAACCCTACATTTAAAGAAGGTGGATTACTTCCAACGTAGAATCAAAACATGAACATAACATTCTAGGTGGATCCACTAGCTAGTATTCTTATGGAGTAACATAGTTCAAGAACTAGGAGATATACTTGGGACCCTCTTTATGAGTATTGCATTATATTCTCATATATCATGATTACAATAGTAAACCTACCTTCCCTACATAAGAAGGGACACTCCTCACTTCTAGTTCACTCGATGCGATGCTAGAGTCCCTTTTTTGATATGTCCTTATATTATGGTTTAATAATCATAACTTAGATTAGGCCATAGGATACTAACCCTTGTAAAGTCATAGTCATTTGATCATTAGGAATTAAATCAGAATACCCTTTCAAGACAACCTCACATGTGAGATCAACACATTATCATCGTGTCATAATTAGGCACATTAGGAATTCATAACCAACATTATATCATTATATCTTAAACATACTCTCACACCTTCACATTGTCAAGACATTTCAATTGCATCATCATACAACACCTACTTAATACAATTAGAAGATATGATTCATTTAAACTTCATCACCAAGTAGAAGCCATCACAATTAAAGTAAAGTAAAGATCACAAAATCTTACCAATTCTCCTTCAAAAGACATCATCATTGGTCTTACCCTCGAATACTATTTCATACATCAATATGTGCAATAACATCATACAATAGTAATCAACACAATAACCAAGTCAATTGCATCAATACTAATCAATTCAACGTGAGTTTATAACCTAGGGTTAGGGAATTTGGGTTAATTAATTGTCTATTCCACGTACTAGGTTAAATCATCAAGAACTAGCATAATTTAACAATAATACCTCATAATATAATCATAATCATTGAAAGAAACAATAAAAAATGCAATCTGAAAGATCAATTTCGGATTAGAAAGAAACCCATAAAGAATTCAACTTTTCAAGACCAATTTTGTAAGAATCATTTGTGGAAAGGCATACCAAAGGTGAAAGGTTTCTATACCTTGATATTCCTTTAAGATTTATTAAGAAAATTTATCATTTTAAAGCCCTAGAACCCTCAGACCTTGCCCTTCAACGGAATCTTATTTGGGAGAGAGAAAGTAGAGAAAAGGAAAAGTAATTTTTGTTTGGGAATTGTGGGGTGTTAAGTTGAGTTTATACTTAGGGTAGTTTATATCATCCTTAACTAACTTAAATAATCACCCCTTAAACACTAATTAAATCCCTAACTAATTAATTAAAATAAGATATAATAAGATAAGTAAAAAGAAGACCTGACCTACGAAAACCTAACCTATGAGCCATATGTAAGTTGATGCCCACCTGCACCCACCGTCATGTAGGTCCGTCGTTAAGTTCAGAGACTGTGCATTTTGGAAATTTTGGAAATAATGGCTAGGTCCTTTACGACGGAGGTATCGATGCCCTGTTATTCAGGATATGCCTCATCTCCTCCAGTCGTAGGTACCTACTTCCTAGTGATAACTTTTTTTCCAAAACGGAAGGGTCCTCCTCAAGTACCATTGGGGTGGACATTAGGTAGTCGTAATCGAAAGTTTTGACCTTAAACCTTTTACATTGTAATATATACATGGCTTCTTGCATAAATTTGTTTGAATCATTGTATTATGATACAATTGATGGTAATAATTTTAGACTAAAAACTCTATGAACCAATGTAAACCATGCAACTCTAGTTTTGACTATTTTATGGGTGATTTAATCATGTCTTTACACTATTGAATTCTTGCGTAGTGTTATATGGGATATTGAATTATGAAAGACTTATGCTAGAATTGTAAGTACGCTGTCCTAATTTGATAAATTCACATTGTATTATCATGGATTCTTTGTATAATTGGCTTTTTGGATTGAATTGGTGATCATGGCAATGGGTAAGAGCCTTGGTAAATTGAGTTTATTTATTTATCTATGGATGCGAGTTCTGAGATAGGATTGGTGGTATGTTGACCTAACTTTATCTATATTGTATAGTAAAGGTCTTTAAATATGATAATGTTTGGTATGGTCAACTTCTGGTAGTGGTGCTTATATGTTATAGTTGCTAATAATGAAACCTCGTTGGCATTACTTTATGAATTAGGACATTATCACGTTATTAATTTAATATTTGAATATTATGAAGATATTGATGACTTATGTGTACATTTGAAGTCAAAGTATGTGTTATTTTAGTTGATGATAAGTGATCATGTGTAACATCTCTAAAATGACTTAGGTGAAACTAGATCATAACGCTTATGTCTTAATCTTTTAAAGTCCTTAAATGGGTTATAATGATGTTAGGAAGTAGTGATTATATGTTTTAAAGTCTTAATGTTATAAATTCTTAATGGCGGTGCTTATATGCTTTAATTTTTTGAGAAGTTAAAGGCCAAACATCCAAGAACTTTCATGACATTTGAAAGGTTTGCCATTAAATGACCTTGTCTTTCTTAGTGTGTTTCATCGAGTTTTACATGTCTGTTTGGGATGAAATTTATGTGAGAGTTCATAACCTTGTATTAGAACATAATTAGGTTTAAAATATTTGGTAAAAAGACTCCAATGACAAACGAAGGGTCCTTGAGTAAGGACGCATCTTTATTGAAAAAACTGCCTAAGGCAACACCACCTACAGAGGCAATCTACGCTAAATATAGTGGTCGATGCCCCGTAGGTGGAGGGAGTAAGTGGGGAGTTAAGAATAGGAGCTTGTGCTCCATTGGGACCAGAAACTTGCTTAAACCACAGACTAGAAAGATTGTCCGTTGGTTGGGTGAGAGGGCGTAAGTCGGTAGGCGTCGTTTGGGTCTGCAACCTACGCAAGCTCACAGTATAGTGAATGGGAGAATTATTAAATTCACACCACTTCCAAATTAATAGGAGGCTTCCTAGGGGATTTTTGGGTATTTTAAGTGGGTTTATAAGTCCTTAACACCTAAAAGAATTCATTATTGCAAATGAAACCCAAAATCTCTAACGAACTCTCTAGAAATCCATTAAGGTCAATTCTCAAGATAGAGATTGGATTGAAGATTGGTTAGTGATTCTTCATGAATTATTCATCAAATTCTTGGTCTATCATCAATTGATATATGGTTTTTCATCCTTCAATATATTTTCTTCAAGGAGCCAAACTTCAAAGTGATTTCGAAAGTCTTCCAAAGATGAACTTGTCTAATTTTGATATCTATCCATGAATTCTTACATAAAACATTTTGACTCATAAGATATTGAAATGATGGTAATTTAATTGTTTTAACCAAATTATTGTATGAAAACATGTAATAATGAACCCTAGTTTTTGACTACTTTATGGGTGACTTGATTATTTCTTAATAATATTAAATTGTTATGTAGTTCCATTAGCGCTATTGAATTATGCAAGAATCATGTTGGAGTTTTATTATGATACCCTAAATTCATAAATCTATGTTATATGATCCTTGATTCATTGTCTATTTTAATTATAGAATTGGTGATCATGACCATGGGTAATGGACCTTTGAGTATTGTGTTGTATGATTTAGCTATGGATTGAAGTAGTGAGAGTAAAATTTTGGTAATATGTCCTAATTCTCTTTATTTTTATATAAATCACATCTTGAATTATGTTGTGATTTCTATGGTACATTTTGGTGGCGGTTCTATGTGTTTTACTTGTGAATTATGTGGTCCCGTCATTGTTACTTTATGAATCTTGATGTCCATTGCCTTGTCAACATGAATTGATGTATTATGATGGTTTTGGTAGTTGTTTTATGTGATGTATGATCATATCTATCTACATGTGAGTAGGGTGAAACTATGTGTTCCTCTATTGACATTAGGTGATCATGTTAGACTATGACTATGTCGTTATGTGTGTAGTGTTAGGGTTGATGCATGATTCATCTTACTTGGTTATGTAAGTCTTATAATGGTTATATTGATGATACTATTATAGTGAATAGGGTGACCTATAGATGATGTTGGTTATGCCTATGAGCTTATAGAATGATATGCTAGATGTGAAGTATGTGTGCGTCTTTTTTTAGTAGACTTGTCTCCCTTATTTTATACATGAATTATGTGAATATGTCTTCTTGACTTAGTATGCTAAAGCCTATTAGTCTTGTATATGTGATTGACTTGTGATCTTGAACATTGCAAAGAGGGTCCTTCATGTGGAACCTTCAGCCTAGATGTAAGGTTATGATATCCTTGACATTTAAAGTCGTAATGGTATCCTTCTTGTGGGAATGGTGGACTTAGGGTTGGTTGGACGGAACAACATGATTCATCCTTAGTAAATCATTCAGTTGTCCTCTTGACCATTTTAGGTAGCCCTAGTTGACCCTCTTTGGTAATGTTTAATACGATTGGGTTGTGAACAGGATATGAGAAATCTTCATGTACTCCTTTATGTGAATTACTCTATGAGAAGAAACGCTTGAACCTATTAAGTATGGCTAAGGGAGTTTATCTAAAATAACATGACATTAGAGAACAAATAAACCCTTCATATTTCTTAACCATGTGCCTACATGGTATGTGTCCTAGTTCTACCATGGGCTCGTAGAATGAATATCCGTCGCAGTAGGTTTCATGAATCCGAATTTCATGCATATATAGTATGGTCTATGTTATTTATTTTCTATTCTCATTATATGGGATACCTACTAGTGTGGGAGAAGTTCTATGATGTTCAGGTTGTGGAATGGGACACTATCTAGAAATTGCACGATTAGGATTTGAAGATGTTAGTGAGTGAGTCCCTGGGTATTCTCCAAGACATTACATGAATGTACTTATATATTTAATATTCTTAAATGATTTAGTGAAGATAATTTATTAATTTAGAAAGCATGTTAAAGCATAGGTACTTATCTTGAGTAGTTTAAAGGTTGCCTAGTTTAGGTGTGAAGACAGCATAAAGGATTGTCTCATCATGTCTTTCCTAGGGAAGTCTTAAGAATTATTCTAGATAAGAAATTTTGTTTATAAAGTAGACATGATCTAAACATATGTAGCCTTAAGGATTATTTAAGCAATATTGATAAGCAAGTCTTTTGATAACCTTTTGGAGGAGAATGCCCTATTATATATATGTATGTCTATATATATATATATATATGTTATGTGTGTAATCTTATCCTAGGTACTCGAAAAGATCTCTTAGGTGTGTGTAAAGGGATTGTATGGACGGTCGCTTAATAACTCACTCAAGTGAGCCTTAGAATCACCTTTGGTAGAAGGATATCATGGTTGTGTAATTTGTAGGTATTATTGATGCTATAAAGTAAGGTGAAATCTTTATTTGGAGTTACAGTCATGTTACACTAAAGGTCATTGTAAGCCTACCGTAATGTAACTGTAATGTCACCCTAATATGATAGAAAAAGCGTATGACTTTTGTTGTGATCTGAATGTTATGTTTTGTCTTTGAATGTTATTCTTATACTTGTAATATATGTTTTAATCAAAAAGAGCATAATTTTAATAAATTTCAGTTTTTCATGATTTTATGCATTAAGCCATACTTAGTACATGTGTTTGTACAAATTCCATAGTTTTTGTCTATCTTTAAAGGTGTGGTTAGAAGGTGACAGGAACTTGGAGAAAGCTTGGAAGCAAAGTTTAAGTATGTCTTCACTTGACTCGAGGGCATAATCGTCTTTAGATCTCCTTTATAATGATTGTCATAGACTAAGTGATTCTACATTTTGTATTGCATAGGCGTGTCCCAAATATTCTTTAGTCTACAATAGGTATACGTTGAGACTTACTATTTTTTTTATTGAATTTATATGAAATATGTTTTAAGATATTTCGTGTGAAAAGTTCTATTTCCGACACTAATTTTCGTACATGTGTGCTATGAATGATGACAAAGGCTTATACAAAACCTCCGAGAGGTCAAGTACGCCGCATCATACTCCGAGAGTGCCATATCTTCTAGGGTGTTCTCTAGGGTTGTGACAATGATTATATCAGAGCATAGGTTATGAAAGTGGTCTTAGGAATTAAAAAGTATCATAAAGGCTCGTCTAGTAGTATCTTGACCATCGGTGTGAGTTGCGACACGTCAATGGGCGAGAGACTATAACATGATAGAGTTTTCCTTCTTTTTCTACTCTTGTTTCGTCTCATAGACTAAAAGTTATAAGTGTCTTCTTAATGATTCTCTTTGTGTATTAGGAAGATGACTACAAGAAGGATGTCCACTAGAAGGTTGGAAGAGGTTAGGGTGAATAAAGAGATTGCTGCTCAAGTTGAGCAAGTTGTTGATTGTTCTAAAGGTTCTCAAGGTTTTCAAGTCCCTATTGAAGGTGAAGGTAATGAGGTTTTTGTGGTTCCCGTGGAAATGACTACTGGGAGATTAGAGAGGCTTTACTTGCTTTAGCCTGAGCAATGAATACTCATGTGAATAGGGTTTTGAGCCTAGGGTAAATGCTCTGGGGATCACTATGAACTCTAGATTGAGAGACTTTGCTAGGATTAATACTCCTATATTTCTTAGATCTAAGGTGGGAGAAGATCCCCAAGAGATTTATATATGGTGTGTATAAGGTGTTGAGTGCCATGGGGGTGACTTTTAGGGAGTTGGCGGAGTTAGCTTCGCACTAATTTTGGGATGTTTCTCAAGTGTGGTACACTCAATGTAAAGATGTCACGACCCAAAACCGGGCCGCGACTAGCACACACTTACACTCCTATGTGAGCGAACCAACCATCTAAACCTTAACATTTCAATGTATATCAATAGAAAGTAATGCGGAAGACTTAAACTATTAATAAAAACCCATTCAATAACTATTAAAATTCAACATCTATTATTCCCAAAATCTGGAAGTCATCATCACAAGAACATCTATGATCAAATTACTAAACTAAGAGTTTATCTAAGAAAGCTAAAAAAAAATAAAAGCTAGTCCATGCGGAACTTCAAGGCATCAAGACATGAAGAAGTAGATCCAGTCCAAGCTAGAAGCATTAGCTCACCCTGAATTTCCGATGTAGTGAAGACTGGCTAGAATTACTTTGAGTCGAAGACGACGGCACGTTTGCTGGCACTCCACAAATACAAAGAAGAAAATGTAAAAGTAGGGGTCAGTACAAAAAACGAGTACTAAGTAGATATCATCGGCAAACTCAAATAGAAAAAACATATATACCAAGTAATATCATAAAATCAACTATATACTTCAACGTGTAGCACAACAGTACTATATCATTAACAATTACCGTCAAGTTCACACATGAGGACTCAAGCCTCAATACAATACTCATTTGGGAATTAGATTCATAGATTGAGTATATTAGCATCTTCCAAGATTCATTATCCATATTCCTCTTGTGTCGGTATGTGACATTCCGCTCCCTCATTAATCTTTATTCCTCTTGTGTCGGTACGTGACACTCCGATCCCCTACTACTATGTGTCGGAACGTGACACTCCGATCCCCTAATTCTACGTGTCGGTTCGTGACACCCGATCCCCTAAATCTACATGTCGGTTTTGTGACACCCGATCCCCTAAATCTACGTGTCGGTTCGTGACAGCCGATCCCCTAAATCTACGTGTCGATTCGTGACACCCGATCCCCTAAATCTAAGTGTCGGTTCGTGACACCCGGTCCCCCTTATACTACGTGTCGGTTTGTGACACCCGATCCCTTAATTCTATTTGTCGGAACGTGACACTCCGATCCCTTAGTTCTATGTGTCGGAATGTGACACTCCGATCCACTAATCTCATTAAGTCGTTCATCAAGCCTCCTCTTGTACCAAGGCATTATCATTCTCATTACTTTAGTTTATCAAGCCTTCTCTCATACCAAGGCATATCAATAACAAAGAGTTAGGGTTTTGCAAGATTGGGATTCAATAACTTCATCATGCTTATATAATCACAATTATATAATCAACTTCATGCAAGCATAAAATTAAGCACATAGCAGGGTTTACAATACTATCAATACATATCAATCGCTATAAGAGTTTACTACGAATATCGTAAAAAACCATAACCTACCTCCACCGAAGATAGTGATCAAGCAAGAAATTTCCCAAAGCCTTTGTATTCCTCTTCGTTTCTCTCTCTCGATCGTTCAATCCTTCTCTCTCTTTGTTCTTTCTATTTTCTTTATTCCAACCCTCTTTCTTTTACCCTAATTAGCATATAATTAAGAATAAAAGATGGCAATAATAACCCACTAATTAACTTAAGGTTACTCTTTTAACCCCAAGTAATTTAGACTTATTAACTTAACCCATTAACTGAATAATTAAGGCAAGATAGTCCAAACGTCCCTTAAATTACTAAAGAAATCCGACCCGACGGGATTACGCAGCCTGTGACGCCCGTCGTGCATGCGACGGTCCGTCCTGCTGCATCTGTCACGGATCAGAGACTAGTTTTCCTGGAAGAGTCTGTGACGGTCCGTCGTGCCCACGACGGTCCTCTTGCTGTTCCTCACAGAGTTCAGAGACTAAATTTCCATTAAAGGGTCTGTGATGGTCCGTCGTGCCCATGACGGTCCGTTCTGCCATGTCGTCACGAAGTTCAGAGAGTCGATTTCAGTACCCAATTTTCAGAATTTCTAAGTGTTTTGAAACGAGACCCTGCGACGGTCCGTCGTGCCTATAACGGTCCGTCGTGGGGTCCGTCGTCTCAGCCTGTTTTTCCAGAAATAAATTCCGCTGCTTAAAACGACTAAACAGGTCGTTACAATACATACCAATTTACCCATCGTTCGTCCTCAAACGATCACAAGAAGAAAAACAAGGGCGAGAAGGGGTACCTGAATCTTTAAACAGGTGTGGGTATCTTTCTCGCATATCTGCCTCCTTCTCCCAAGTGGCTTCTTCAACCGGCCGATTCTTCCATTGCACCTTGATGGATGCAATCTCCCTTGACCTCAACTTGCGAACTTCTTCTCTAAAATAGCAACAGGCTCCTCCTCATAAGAAAAATTTCATCAAAAAAAACTGAATCACAACGGATAATGTAGTTTCCATCCCCATGGTATCTTTTCAACATAGACACATGGAATACCGGATGCACTCCGGACAGTCCTGGGGGCAAGGCTAACTCATAAGCCACCTCCCCTACTCGCTTAGTACTTCAAATGGTCCAATGTACCTCGGCTTAACTTACCTCTTTTACCAAAACTGCATCACTTCTTTCATTGGCGAAACTTTCAACAAGACTTGTTCACCCTCCATGAACTCTAAGTCTCTAACCTTTCGATCTGCATATTCTTTTTGCCTACTTTGCGCCGCTAGAAGCTTTTCTTGAATAGATTTCACTTTCTCATCGAATCCCTCAAAAGGTCCGTACCCCAAGGTCTAACCTCAAATGCATCAAAACCAACCAATGGGAGACCTACATCTCCTACCATACAATGCTTCAAATGGGGCCATGTCAATACTTGAGTGATAGCTATTATTGTATGAAAACTCCGCTAAGGGTAAGAAGTTATCCCAATGACACCAAATTCTATCACACATGCACGAAGCATATCCTCCAACACTTGAATCGTTCGCTCAGACTGACCATCGGTCTGAGGGGTGAAATGCGGTACTAAGGTCCAACCTAGTACCCAATTCCGCATGCAGTGTTTCCAAAATGTAGAAGTAAACGCGTACCTCTATCTGATATAATGGAGAGTGGGACTCCATGCAACCGAACAACCTGAGATATAGATTTTGGCTAACTTTCTCTGCATTGTAAGTCACCTTGACCGGAATGAAATGAGCAGACTTAGTTAACCTATCAACAATCACCCAAATAGAGTCATACTTACCCATTGTCTTGGAAGACCAACCACGAAATCCATTGCAATTCTCTCCCACTTCCATTCAGGAATGGGCATTCTCTGAAGTGTTCCTCGGGCCTCTGGTGTTCATACTTTACTTGTTGACAGTTTGGACATTTGGCAATAAAATCAACAATATCACGCTTCATTCTACTCCACCAAAAGTGTTGCTTTAGGTCACGGTACATCTTGGTTGGACCGGATGTATAGAATACCTTGAACTATGAGCCTCTGTCAGAATAGTGTTGATCAAATCATCGACGCGGGGTACACATACCCTTCCCTTAATCCTCAAAACTCCTTCCTCATCGATTGTTGCTTCTTTAGCTTCTCCTTGCAACACTTTATCTCGGATCCGGATCAATTTTTCATCATTAAATTGCTTTCCCTTAATCTTGTCAAGGAAGGAAGATCTTGCCTCTACACAAGCTAACAATCCTCCTTTCTCATTTACTTCTAACCTCATAAGGTAATTAGCCAAAATCTGAACTTCTCTAGCCAATGGGCGTCTTGAAGCTTGCAAGTGAGCTAGACTTCCCATGCTTCCAGCATTTCTACTTAAAGCATCTGCCACAACATTCGCCTTCCCTGGATGATACAAAATAGTGATGTCGTAGTCCTTCAGTAGTTCCATCCATCTCCTCTGTCTCAAGTTCAAATCTTTCTGAGTAAAACATACTGTAGGCTACGATGATCCGTATAGACTTCACACTTAACCCATATAAATAGTGCCTCCATTGCTTTAATGCGAATACTACCGCGGCAACCAATTCCAAATCATGGGTCGGATAGTTAGTTTGTTCATGCACCTTTAATTGCCTTGAAGCATAAGCAATTACATTCTTCTCTTGCATTAGCACTGCACCCTAACCAGAATAGGATGCATCACAATAAACAATGAAGTTTCTTACCCTCTACTGGCAGGTAAGGATAGGTGCGGTAGTCAACAAAGTCTTGAGCTTCTGAAAGCTTTCCTCACATTCGTCCGACCATACAAATGGAACATTCTGCTTAGTCAAGTTCGTCAATTGGGAAGCAATAGAAGAGAATCCCTTGACAAATCGACGGTAGTAGCTAGCTAACCCAACAAAGCTCCTTATTTCTGACACATTAGTAGGTCTTACCCAATTCTTCACTGTCTCAATCTTAGAAGGATCCACCATCCCTCCATCCTTAGAACACGTGCCCCAAGAAGGACACTGCATCTAGCCAAAAACTCACACTTAGAGAACTTGGCATAAAGCTTTTTCTCCCTCAACATTTCTAATACAATTCTCAAATGCTCCTCATGTTCCTTCTTACTTTTAGAGTATATCAGTATATCATCAATAAACACGATCACAAAGAGATCCAAATATGGCTTAAAAATCCCGTTCATCAAGCTATGAACGCAGCAGGGGCATTCGTAAGACCAAAAGACATCACTACAAATTCGTAATGCCCATACCTAGTTCGAAAAGCAGTCTTTGGCACATCCGTTGCCCGTATTTTCAATTGATGATACCGATCTCAAGTCAATCTTAGAGAAGACACACGCACCTTGTAACTGATCGAACAAGTCATCAATGCGAGGAAGAGGATACTTGTTCTTAGTTACCTTATCAACTGCCGGTAGTCTATGCACATCCGAAAACTCCCATCCTTCTTTTTCACAAAACAAAACCGGAGAACCCCAAGGAGATGCACTTGGTCTAATGAAGCCTTTGCTCAACAACTCTTGAAGTTGGGCCTTTAACTCTCTTAACTCCGCGGGAGCCATTCTATAAGGGGTATAGAAATGGGGCGAGAGTCCCGGTTCATGATCAATAAGAAGTCAATATCCCTATCCGGTGGCATACCAGGAAGATCTGCAGGGAACAAATCCAAAAACTCACGGACTACCGAAACCGACTCAATCGAAGGTACTTGGGTAGTATCATCCTGAGATGTGCCAAGAAAAGCTAAACACCCTTACTAACCATCTTCTTAGCACGAAGAAAGGAGACGATACGAACCGGATTGGAAGTGTAGTCGCCCTCCCACACTAACGGATCTGTCCCAGGCTTGGCTAACGTCACAGTTTTAGCATTACAATCCAAGATTGCAAAATTTGGAGAAAGCCAAGTCATACCCAGAATTACATCAAAGTCAACCATTTCTAAGATAACCAATCTACATAAGTGTTGCTCCCCACAAAATTCACCAAACAAGACCTATATACCTTTTCAACTATCACAGACTCACCCACCGAATAGTAGAAACACGAATAGGCATGTCAAGTAATTCACAATGTAAATAAGACCATTAGCAAATGAGGAAGATACATAAGAAAATGTGGATCCAGGATCAAACAATCAGAAAGCCATGCAATCACAAACCAAAAGATTACCTGTGATGACAGCATCAGATGCCTCCGCTTCAGACGCCCAGGGAAAGCGTAACAATGGGCCTATCGTTTGTCTGTCCGTTGCCCTACCATGTTGTGTGATGTAGTGGCTCCAGTTTGTCCATCACCCCTGGCCGTTTTGGTGACCACCATTACCTCGACCACCACGTCCTCCAGAATAACGGCCTCTACCATGACCACCTCTACCTCTAGCTATTGGGGGTCTATAACTCTGTTTTGGACAATTCCTCCTAATATGTCCAGTCTCCCCACATCCATAACACTCTCTAGAGTCAAGCATAGGTCTCTCAGAGAAGTGTTGACCGGTCTGAGGTGGACCCCAACTACAGTCTGTAGTGAAGACTGAATTGGTCGAACTGAGTAACCTCCGGAACCCTGTCCTCTAGAGTGAGAACCATTAAACTCACCTCTCTTTCGAAACCTTTTTGATGTCGATGCCATGGTGAATTCATCTGGTTTCACTCTTCCACCTCTATCACGAAGTCTACCACTTCCTGAAAGGATTTCGCCGTAGCCGCTACCTGTAAGGCTAAATCCGCAACTCTGACCTCAACCCTTCAAAAAACGGCGAATCCGCTCTTGTGGACTGAAACAAAGTTGGGTGGCATATCTGGATAGTGCATGAAACTTAGTCTCATATGCAGTAACCGACATCCTACCTTGCTCTAGGCTAAGAACTCATCTCTTTTCCTATCCCTAAAGTTCGGGGGATATACTTCTCCATAAACAGCTAGAGAATGAGGCCCAAGTCATAGGTGGTGCCTCTGTTGGTTGACACTCAACATGTGACCGCCACCACATTTTTGTGTTTCCTTGGAACTGATAAGTCACAAACTCAACACCAAACCGTTCTACTATACCCATCTTGTGTAGTAGCTCATGACAGTCAACCAGAAAATCGTAGGCATCCTCGATTCAGCACCCTTGAGACTAGAGGTTTCAATTTTAAGAACTTACTGAAAAGTTCATGCTGATCGTTTGTCATTATGGGCCCCGTAGTCAACCGAGGAAAAGTGCCTATTCCAATGAGGCATCCATACGGGGAGCCCCAACAGCGGTATGTCGTACCTCTGAAACCGGAGGTGTTGGTGCAGAAAACATGGAGGTGCCTGACCCTGAACAGATAACCCGCTAAGATAAGATAAGCAAGAACCTGATTGATCATCTCTGGGTAGGTTGGGGGGTGGCAATTCCTCATTTTGTACTTGTTCATTCCCCTTCCTCACCCTCTCTTACTACTTCCTCAGTCGGTGGAGGAGTCACCGCCCTAGTACCAGATGGTCTAGGTGATTGTCCTCTTCCTCTAGAGGACGTCCTTCCACGACCTCTTCCACAGCTTCTTGCCGCTAATCTTCCTCGAGCCACATCCCCAGTGGCTGGCTCAGACGTTTCTTGTCTTGCCGGTGTTGGTGTTGGCGCAGTCTTTGCTCTAGTTCTAACCATCTGTGAAATAGAGTGAAGGTGGTCAGATACCAATGTGTATCACCTAGATACCAATTGGATTCAATTAGTAGCACGAAAGAAAGAAATAAAGAATGAATTTTCCTAAAGTCTTATAGCCTCTCAAAGAAAAGTAAAGGCGTCCCCCTACCATTCCTTAAGACTCTACTAGACTCGTTCTTGTGTGGATGAGACCAACGAACCTAATGCTCTTATACCAAGTTTGTCAGACCAAAACCGGCCGCGACTGGCACCCACACTTACCCTCCTATGTGAGCGAACCAACCAATCTAAAACTTAACATTTCATGTATATCAACAGAAAGTAATGCGGGAGACTTAAACTTATTAATAAAAAACCCATTCAATAACTATTAAAATTCAACATCTATTATTCCCCAAAATCTGGAAGTCATCACCACAAGAACATCTATGATCAAATTACTAACTAAGAGTATTCTAAGAAGCTAAAATAAATAAAATCTAGTCCATGCCGGAACTTCAAGGCATCAAGACATGAAGAAGTAGATCCAGTCCAAGCTAGAAGCATTAGCTCACCCTGAATTTCCGATGTACTGAAGACTGGATAGAATTATTGTTGAGTCAAAGACGACGGCACGTTTGCTGCACTCCACAAATACAAAGAAGAAAACGTAAAAGTAGGGGTCAGTACAAAACACGAGTACTGAGTAGATATCATCGGACAACTCAAAATAGAAAACAAGTATACCAAGTAATATCATAAAATCAACTATGATACTCAACGTGTACAGCAACAACAAGTACTAATCATAACAATTACCGTCAAGTTCACACATGAGGACTCAATCCTCAATACCATACTCATTGGGAATTAGATTCATTAGATTGAGTATATTAGCATCTTTCAAGATTCATTATCCATATTCCTCTTGTGTCGGTACGTGACACTCCGCTCCCTCATTAATCTTTATTCCTCTTGTGTCGGTACGTGACACTCCGATCCCCTACTACTATGTGTCGGAACGTGACAATCCGATCCCCTAATTATATGTGTCGGTTCGTGACACCCGATCCCCTAAATCTACGTGTCAGTTCGTTACACCCGATCCCCTAAATCTACGTGTCGGTTTTGACACCTGATCCCCTAAATCTACATGTCGGTTCGTGACACCCGATCCCCTAAATCTACGTGTCAGTTTGTGACACCCGGTCCCCTTAATACTACGTGTCGGTTCGTGACACCCGATCCCTTAATTCTATTGTGTGAACGTGACACTCCGATCCCTTATTTCTATGTGTCGGAACGTGACACTCCGATCCCTTAGTTATATGTGTCGGAATGTGACACTCCGATCCACTAATCTCAATAAGTTCGTTCATCAAGCCTCCTCTTGTACCAAGGCATTATCATTCTTATTACTTTAGTTTATCAAGCCTTCTCTCATACCAAGGCATTATCAATAACAAAGAGATTAGGGTTTTGCAAGATTTGGGATTCAATAACTTCATCATGCTTATATAATCACAATTATATAATCACATTCATGCAAGCATAAAATTTAAGCACATAGCAGGGTTTACAATACTATCAATACATATCAATCGCTATTAAGAGTTTACTACGAATATCGTAAAAAACCATAACCTACCTCCACCGAAGACTAGTGATCAAGCAAGAAATTTCCCAAAGCCTTGTGTATTCCTCTTCGTTTCTCCTCTCTCGATCGTTCAATCCTCTCTCTCTCTTTGTTCTTTCTATTTTCTTTATTCCAACCCTCTTTCTCTTACCCTAATTAGCATATAATTAAGAATAAAATATGGCAATAATAACCCACTAATTAACTTAAGGTTACCTCTTTTAACCCCCAAGTAATTAGACTTATTAACATTAACCCATTAACTGAATAATTAAGGCAAGAATAGTCCAAAACGTTCCTTAAATTACTTAAAGAAATCCGACCCAGACTGGGATTACGCAGCCTATGACGGCCCGTCGTGCCTGCGACGGTCAGTCCTGCTGCTTCCATCACGGACTTCAGAGACTAATTTTTCCTGGAACAGTCTGTGACGGTCCGTCGTGCCCACGACGGTCCGTCCTGATGTTCAGTCACAGAGTTCAGAGACTCAATTTCCATTAAAGGGTCTGTGACAGTCCATCGTGCCCACGACGGTCCGTCCTGCCATGTCGTCACAAAGTTCAGAGAGTCGATTTCAGTACCCAATTTTCAGAATTTCTAAGTGTTTTGAAACGAGGACCCTGCGACGGTCCGTCGTGCCTATGACGGTCCGCCTGGGGTCCGTCGTCTCAGCCAGTTTCCAAAAAAATAAATTCCGCTGCTTAAAACGACTAAACAGGTCGTTACAAAAGATAGTAGGACGGTTGAGTCGGGTCCTATATAGTGGGAGGAGTTTAAGAAGGCTTTCTTATGAAAGGACTTTCCCCGTTAGAGGAGGCAAGTGAGGACTGAGAGTTTATCAATCTCAAGCAAGTTAATATGAGTGTTGAGAAGTATTCCTTGAATTTCACTATGTTTTATAGGTATGCCCC